>CM035409.1:166500156-166857656 GCA_020310875.1 Ceratopteris richardii
CCAAATAGTCCAACTAAGAGCATCTTATATCTTAAGCATGCTAATGATGTGCTTTTGATCATTGTTGTGTATGTTGATGAAATTCTGCTCACTTGTCCTCATGAGAAGCATATTGCTGATTTTAAGTCTGATTTGAGTGCCTCATTTGAGATGTCTAATTTGACGCATTTGCATCATTATTTGGGCATTCAGTTTATGCACCTTGATGGTGGAATGGCTTTGTGTCAAACGAAATATATTGACACATTATTGCAGCATTTTGGCCTCCAAGATTGTAAACCTATTGCCACTCCTATGGAGACAGGTTTATGATAGAGCCTTCATGATGCTGGAGATGCATTTGATGTTGTTCTCTATCAGCAAGCTGTTGGATGCCTGATTTACTTATGCATTACTCATCCAAATATTCAGTTTGTTGTCTCTTAGATGATCAGGTTTATGCACTGCCCAGAAGTCAATTATTGCCAGACGGTTAAGTGCATCTTTCGCTACTTGAGTTGTACTCCGCTAATTGGGTTGTTTTATCTCAAGGACGGATCACTATCGCGAGATTTGCATGCTTTTTTTGACTCTGACTCTGCTGGTTGCTATGACACTTGTGTGTCCACTAGTGCTTTTTGCTTCATGCTTGGTAGCTCATGCATATCTTGGTTGATCAAGAAGCAGCCTACTCTAGCCACTTCCATATTGAGAAGCTGAGTATAGAGGAGCTTTCACAATGACTTTTAAGTGTGTGTGGCTCAGATGCCTTATGACTGATTTGGGTGTTGGTCAGTCCTCTGCCACCACGATCTTCATTGACAGTCAGAGCGCATTGGTAGTTGCGAGGAACCCTATGTTCCATGCTGGCACTAAGCACATTGGGGTGCATTATCATTATGTCAGGGAGAGATTCTCCGCTCGAGAGATCAGCTTGGCATATGTGCCCATGCATGAGAACATTGTAGACCTTTTCACGAAGGCTCTGCCTAGGGAGAAGTTTGAGGCTTTCCATAAAGCTTTGGTCTTACTTCCCTTTGTGGATTGATTCCACATAGCTTGTCACTTCCTTATACATGAGTGCTTGCTCCTTGTTCACTACATCACTCCCAGGGGGGAATTGTTGATATATTTAGGTAGTGATGTGTCACTATGACCATCGGGGCACTTTTTTCCCTCTTTAGGAGGTTTTTTTCCCCTACTTGTATATATTCATATAGCCCTAATGGGTTACTTATCTTTGTACAGTCTAGTGGTAATACATTCAATATTGTGTGTTGTGCTCCAAGCTTCTTCTTCTTCCTTGTGATGTTCTCATGCTTCCGCATACGTCTACTGACAACATGATAATGAATATATGATACAAAGGAAGTGTAGTGGACTACTCATAAATGATTTGAGCTCAATGTGTGCTCAATGACGTAACTCAATAACTCTCAGAATGACACTCTTTACCCCTTGACTAAAGGCATCTTTATTTATACTTTTCATGTGAGTTTGAATTTGAATTTTCCCTCACCTAAAATTATTTCTACACTTTTAAGGAAGATTTGAATTGATTCTTCCTACCACACGGGTCGTGATTTCAGCTCTCCCTCACGAGATTCTTCAGTCTCTTGGCTTTTACATTTATCCAAGGTGAATACAATCAAATTGATATGTAGGTGTTCATATATGTGATCCTCCATGTGAGGTACATAAGTTAATATGTAGTCCTGCTTTCTTCAACTTGCATACATATTCTGGATATGATTGATGTTCAAAACCAAGAGGTTGAGCCATGTTTCTTTGAAATCCAACCATTTAGAAAAGCATTTTAACGTCCATTTGATAGATATTCAAATTCTTGGAAGATTCTACATTCATGAGTACTCTAATTGTGGGTAGTTTTGCCATAGGTG
Source organism: Ceratopteris richardii (assembly GCA_020310875.1). Lineage (NCBI taxonomy): Eukaryota > Viridiplantae > Streptophyta > Polypodiopsida > Polypodiales > Pteridaceae > Ceratopteris > Ceratopteris richardii. The sequence goes on from CM035409.1 coordinate 166,502,037, forward strand.
AGAATGTCTCTTCATAATCAATAGCTTGGATTTGAGCAAACCCTTTGGCTACAATCCTTGCTTTGTACCTATTGATTGAGCCATCGGAATTCTTTTTTACCTTGTAAATCCACCTTGAAAAAATGACCTTCATAGATGGTCTCTTGGAAACCAATTCCCAAGTCTGATTCTCTTGTAGAGTTTCTATCTCCTCTTCCATGGGATTTCTCCATTCCGCCTTCTTCTTGGCCTCTTCATATGTAGATGGACCTTCTCAATTTGTATCCTGAGCTATAATCGAATGTTTAGTGACCAAAGAGGTGTCATAACCATACGTTTACGGCTCCCTTTTCTCTCTACTACACCTCCTTCTAGTTTGTTGAGATGATTCTGCCACATCTCGCAACTCCTAAACTTTTGCTTTGCCTTTGGAGTTCCAAGAGTTGATTTCTCTTCTTGGAGTCTTTTGGTCTTCTTCAGAATCACTTGATTCTTCATGTGTATGCTCATTCCTCTTTGAGAATGTTGAAAATTCTTCATCTAGGTCATAGGGAAGTTTGATTTACTTGCAATCATCCTTAAATCAAGATTTGATTTCATAAAAAATAGCATCTCTATTTATAATGAAACCTTTATTTCTTGGATTATATAGCCTATAACCTTTCTGATTAAGGTCATAGCCAATGAATATGCATTTCTCTACCTTTGGATCTAATTTGACTCTTATTTGTGAAGGCATGTGTGCATATGCTATGCACCCAAAGATCTTGCAATGATCAAGGCTAGTTCTTCTTCCATTCCATGCTTCATAAGGTGTCATCCCATCTAATGCTTTTGATGGGAGTTTATTGATCAGATAGGTGGTTGTAGATATAGCCTTTGGCCATAGGTAATTGGGCAACTTCTTCTCATTTATCATTGACCTTATAGCCTCCACTATGGTTCTATTCCTCCTTTCCGCCACTCCATTTTGCTATCGAGTATACCCACACTCTAATCCCTATTGATTTACTTTAGATCCCTTTCACCTTTATGAGCTAACCTTTTGTGCCAAATTTCCAATTATGATAGTGTCTGAGTGCCATAATTGAATAATGCAATGTTTTTTGAATCTTGGAGCTCAAACGTAAATAGTCTACCTTTCTCCTCTTTTCATCCTCTTGAATCCCTTATGTGGATCCTCAACAAATGCTCCATTCTTTTTGAATTTGACCTACAGTACTTTTTCAAAAATCTGAAGTCTCTACATTGCCTATCTTCTCCACTAGATGCCTTGTGTCATCTCCTATTTGGAATTCATGTCTATTCCTTGGGTCCTCCAAGTTTGAGAGTAGAGCTACATTCCCTGTTACATGATTTGAGCAACTTGAGTCTATATAGACTACATGTTCATCTGCTTTACCTTGGTTCATGGTCATGTTCATCAGAAGTAATGATTCCTCTTGAGTTTTGTCATCTATAATTGTTGTACTCTCTCCTTCCTCTACATCCTCCTTGATAATTGTTTTTGTATGATTTATTTTTGTAACCATTGTTGTTGTTGAATCTACCTCTTGAGCTTCCATAGCCACCTCTATTGTAACCTCTTCCTCTTTGATTTATAGGATTCCTGAAACAATTCTCAATAATGTGGTTAGTGAAGCCACATATGGCACATGGAGAGGAGCTTTGAGATCTCCCCTTGCCTTGTCTTCCTCCTTTGCCTCTTCCTCTTGATCCTCTACCTCTACCTGCAAAGTTTGCTTGAGAGGTGTTGCCCTCATCATCCAACTTTTTACCTTTGGTGGATGCAATCTGAAGATGAGTTGCTACTGCTACAACCGGCTTGACACTAGCCAACTGGGACTTCAGATTTGATTAGTAGAACCTTTGAGCTTCCTAAATCCACCAAAATATCAGCCAAGTACTTTGGAACATGTATCTCAAAAGTTTAAGTCAAGACAAACTAGTTGCAAAATGACTAGCTCCCAAAACTTGCTATTTTTGAAGATACACCTGTTGAAAAAAATGGATAGTGCTCTCAACCTGGTAGGAATTAGATAGATTCCTTTTGGGCATAGCAAATAGACTTAGTTAGGTTGCTATTTCAACTTAAAACACTTCAAATGATCAATTGAACACTGAGAACCAGATTCATCAACATTAGGAACACTCCTACCCTTTTTGGGGCTCTATAGAGATAGACTATTGAGTCGTAAAATGCAAATTTCTCCCAAAATATAAATCCAATGAGCATGAAATGTTATATTCAAAAACCAGACGCATATCAAAATCCAAGGCACTTTAAAACTTAGAAAAAGGTTGAGTAGAGCGCGAGATATGAGCTTCTGAAGTTACTGCTCTAAGTGAGTATAAAAGAGAACAAAATAGAGAAGTAGAGAATAATGAATTTATAGATTCACATATGATTACAACCACATTGGCAATGAATATTTGCATAATGGGAGTAGAATGATAGAGCTATGGAGTAAGCTCTTCAATATCTACAAAATGGCATCAAATGGTTATAAGACAATAGTTATTCAATATAACACAGGAGCAATAGCAGTGAAGATAACAGATATAGGAGAATCTCAACAATTTTCTACTAATAGCAAGTACAAAGATGATGGCATTGTCCACCTGTGCGCTCTCAAGGTAGAGATTAAATGGTGATCTAGACAACTCTAGATAGGGAGATACAAGGTAGAGGTATGCTGGCTCAATTCGATGTCTCAAGTAACGCAGAAGTCATGTATATATAGGATCATGGGTGGCCTTCCATGGACAGCTATACATAGGTGATAGAGCATGGGTGGCCACCACCCGCGTAATTGCTATACACGAATTAGACCGGTTGAACCGATCTAACAAATATAAATGATTTCTGACCCCCATAGGGAATATTCCATGGAATATTCCCTTTACCCCCTTGGACCCCCCAGTCGCGGCTGCTCACCGCTGCCCCTGACCCCACAATTGGGGACCCTGCTAACTCCCTTTCCTTACAATACCTTACATGGTCCAATATGCCCTTGATCCAACATGCAAGTTGGGATTCCCATCAATTAGGTAATGCACGCTTGGCTTCTCCTCATAATGGGGGCCTTACAAAATGTGCATACAATCATGAGGGGTAGACATTGATCATATACTAACACCCCCCTCAATGTTTATCGATGATAAATCAAGTAGGTCTTGGTCCTATGCCCATCTGTTGAAGATGCCTGTTGAGCTGCTTTCTTCCAAGTGCTTTAGTGAATATGTCAGCACAATTTGCCTCTCTTGGGCAGTATTCTAGCTCCACAATTTCATCTTCAATTAGCTCATGAATGTAATGGTAATGTACTTCTATGTGCTTGGTGCAAGCATGAAATATTGGGTTCTTTGCAATAGTCATACAACTTTGGTTATCACACTTGATTATAGTTGCCATATTTGATGGAAAGCCTAGATCTGCAAGAATTCTCCTTAACCAGATTTCCTCACAAGAAGCACAACAAGCTACTTCATACTCTGCTTTAGTGGAGGAGAGTGCGAGAGTTGGTTGCTTCCTACTTACCCAAGAAAATATTCATGAACCAAGTGAGAAACAATATCGAGAAACTGATTTTCTAGAATCACAATCTCCTGCCCAATCTGAATCACAATATCCTTGAGGTGTATCACCTGTGGTATAAAACGTACCAAAATCCAAGGTTCTTGCAATGTACCTTAGAATTCGCATTCCAGCATTCCAGTGACTCTCCTTAGGTTTGTTGGAAAACCTTCTTAACACTCCAATAGCATAGCAAATGTCTGGTCTAGTGTTGCACAGTAAAATAAGACTTCCAACGAGCTTCCTATACTTCTTAGCATCTACATCAGGCATGTTATCATCCATAGATAACTTATGATTTACCTCCATAGGTGTGCTAGTTGGTTTGCAGTCCATCATTCCAAATGCCCTTGAGAATTTCTTTGGCATATTTTTGTTGTGAGATGAAAATGCCATCCTTCCTTTGCCATACTTCAATTCCCATACAAAAATGGAGTAGACCTAAGTCTGTCATTTCAAACTCAGTTCCCAAGCTAATCCGAGTTTGATTGATGAGTTCTTGATGATCTCCTGTAATGATGAAATCATCTACATATACAATGACAACAACTAGCTTGCTATCCCTTTTCATTACATACAAGTTAGCATCAGAAGTACTTCTTTCAAAACCCATATTTTTGAACAAATTATCTATCCGTTGGTACCAAGCCCGTGGAGCTTGCTTAAGTCCATACAAATCTTTCTTCAACCTGTAAACTTTATTTTCTAAATTGGGCACCTCAAAACCTGGTGGTTGAGATACATATACCTCCTCCTTGAGGAGACCATTCAAAAATGCAGATTTGACATCCATCTAGAAAATAGGCCAGGCCTTTTGTGCAGCTATTGCAAGTACCATCCGAATAGTTTTCATGAGTGCTATTGGTGCAAAAGTTTCTTGAACATCAAATCCTTCGATCTGTGAAAAACCCTGTGCAACTAATCTTTCCTTATACTTTTCTAATATTCCATCTGCTTTATACTTAGCTTTCCAAATCCATTTAGTATCTATTACCTTCTTCTTTGGCGGCAAGTCGACTAGATCCCATGTATCATTTTTGAGTATACTATCATACTCAGACTGCATTGTCGCTCTCCAACCTGGATCATCAAGGGCTTCTTCAATGGTGGTAGGTTCCTTTATTGAGCCCATGATATCTTCCATTAGAGCCATGTTAACAATGTGTTCTAAGGCTCTTCTTTGCTCCTCTATTCTCTTTGATCTTCTTAATCCATCCAAGGATGATTTTGGTACATCTACATGTGGATTGTGATCATCAAAGAGCTGTTGTGCCCACTTTGGTAGTGGCTTACGCTGTGCAGCTACAAGTAGTTGGCTTTTTATTGAGGAAATTTCTCCATCAGATGTTTCCTCCTCCTCAACTTTAACCTATCTTTTGATAGGCACAAGGTGAGATATTTCTCCGTTTGATGAGATAGTAGATTTACCTTTATCTTCTACTAAGTGTGGTCATTCATCAAACACCGCATCTCGGCTGACAAAAATCTTCCTTGCCTCAGGATCCCACAACCTGTATGCTTTAGACTCTTCACTATATCCTAGGAAGACACACTTTTTGCTTTTTGAATCCAACTTTGATCTTTTTGAATCAGGAATATGTGCATAACAGAAACAACCAAAAATTCTGAAATGCAAAACTGAAGGCTTTTTACTAGAATATGCTTCTTGAGGAGTCATCCCCTTCAGTGCTTTTGTGTAGCTTGGATTGAGGATGTAGACTGCTGTATTGACTGCTTTTGCCCAGAATGAATCAGGCATGTCTTAAGCCTTTAACATACAATGAGCCATTTCAACTATTGTCTTGTTCCTATGGTCAACAACGCCGTTTTGTTGAGGTGTATGAGTTGTGGTAAGTTTCCTTTTCACACCATGTTCCTTACAGTAATTATTGAATTCTGTTGACAAGAATTCACCTCCTCTATCCGTTCTGAATTTCTTCAATTTCCTTCTTGATTCATTTTCCACATACTTATGCCACCTTTTAAATTTTTCAAAAGCATCAACCTTCTCTCGAATGAAATAAACCCACATCTTTCTACTATAATCGTCGACTAAGAGCAAAAAGTAGAAAGATCCTCCTAAAGCAGGTGTAGACATTTTACCACAGAGATCAGCATGTACCAGCTCTAGAGGAGCTTGAGATCCATTGCAGGTCTCTCTTGGAAATGCCTGTCGTTGTTGCTTGCCCATCATACAAGCTTCGCAAGGTTCCTACAACTTTGAAAATGCAGAAAAATGAGCAACCATCCCTATTCTTTGCATCTCCTTCAAAACTGCAAATCAAAGATGCCCAAATCGTTGGTGCCATAACCTACTTACATTTTTATCTTCTGTAGCAGTTAAAGCACTTAACTCATATAAGTTATCCCCTCGTATGCCTTTACCTACAACATTACCTGATGAATCCATGATTTCTGCACCACTCTTATTGAAGTGAACTTCGAGTCCATGATCTGTTATTGCAGAAACTGACAACAAATTTCTTTTAAGTGTAGGTACATAAAGAACATCGGATAATTTTTTCTCAACACCTGGAGAAGTGATAAAAGAGATGGTTCCAGTTCCTTCGGCAGGACACTTGGAGTCATTTCCCACCACTACATTGATGGATTTCCGTAGAGGCACTAGGGAACTATACCAATCCTTTTTACTTGTCATATGGCGAGAAGCTCAACTATCTAAAATCCATGGTTCATCAACACGAGCTTGAGCAGATGAGCATACCTCTTCAATAGCTACCCAAAGTTCCAGCTCTGTGTTGTTTGCATACTCTTTGTTCTTCCACGATGATTTTACAGTCCCATTCCGTTCATCAGCTTGCTTCTTTCTGCAATCCTTGATGGCATGGTCTTTCTTTTCACAGTAGAAGCAACTTCCTGTGAACTTTTTCTTCTTTTGCTTCTTCTTTGATCCATCAAAAGAGCCTTTACCTTTTGCATTTGCTGAGAATGCAGGATCACTTGTACTTTGCCGATTCTTCAACCACATCTCTTCTTCTAAAAGCATAGCACAAAACTCTTGCTTGGGTCCTCATGTCCAAGAGGTTGAGCCATGTAGACCTCCTCTAAAATCGAGCCGTTAAGAAATGCATTTTTTACATCCAATTGGTACATTTTCCAATTCTTTGATGCAGCCACACTTACCAATACCTTGATGGTTGACATTTTGACCACAGGTGAGAAGGTTTCTTCATAATCAACTCCTTGGGTTTGTGCAAAACCCTTAGCCACAAGTCTAGCTTTGTACTTGCTTATTGATCCACTTGAATTTCTCGTGATCTTGTAGATCCATCTAGAATGAATTACCTTCATAGACTTCTTCTTTGGCACTAGCTCCCAAGTATCATTCTCCTTGAGTGCTTCAATTTCTTCATCCATAGCTTCCTTCCATTCTACCTTGGTTATCGCCTCTTCATATGATGATGGCTCTTCAAGTGATAAGTCTTTGGCAAGATAAATAGAATGCTTAGTAACTAAAGAAGTGTCATACCCATATCTGATTGGCTTCTTGCTCTCTCTTTGTGATCTTCTGATTGCTAGGTTGGATGATTCAGGTTTGTCATCTAGCTTCTTCATCTTAACTTTGCCTTTGGATTTCCATGCCTTGTCTAATTTGATGATGTCCTCATCATCTGGTTTGATGTCTTCAATTTGGTTTGGCTCCTCCTTGGTGAGGCTTGGAAACTCCTCTTCCAAGTCATAAGGCAACTTTACTTTTGTGCATTCACTTTCAAACCAAGAATCATTCTCATCAAAGACAACATCTCTACTAACCATAAATCCTTTGCTGGAAGGATTATAAAACCTGTATCCTTTCTAATTCAAGTAATACCCTATGAAGATGCACTTCTTTGCCTTAGGTTCTAGCTTACCTCTGATTTGAGATGGGATATGCACATAAGCAACAGATCCAAAGATCCTGCAATGATCAAGTGAAGGTCTTTTACCATGCCATGCTTCATATGGGGTCATCCCATCAAGATATTTTTATGGCGACCTGTTAGCAAGATAAGTGGCAATAGATACACTCTCTGCCCACAAATAAATGGGTAATTTTTTTACATTTAGCATTGACCTAGCTGTTTCAACAATTAATCTATTTCTCCTTTTTGCCACCCCATTTTGCTCAGGGGTATACCTTGTTGTGATTTCCCTTTTGATTCCTCTATCCTACAAGAATGCGTCAAACTCATGTGTAAAATACTAACCTCCTCCATCTCACCTTAGTCTTTTTAAGCTTCTTCCTGTTTGGTTTTCCACAAGTGCAAGATAACTCTTAAAGCAATTGAATACTTACCTGCAAACCCTTTTCTGCAATCTGTCCAACACTCATCAAATTCTTGGTAATTGTAGGTACATATAGAACCCTGCTCAACATATTTCTATTTCCATCAGAGGTTTTAACATTTCCAACCTTGACCACTGAATGCTTGGTGTCATCACCTGTTTATAGTTGATGTCTTCCCTTAGGTTCCTCAAGGTCTGAGAGAAGAGCTACATTGCCTAGCACATGGTTTGAACATCTTGACTCAATGTAGAAGAGATGGTCATCATTCATACCTTCCTTTGAATTCATATCCATAATCAAAAGTGAATCCTCTTGTTCTTCTCTGTAATTGTTGTAGTCTTTCCTTGATTTGTAGTCTCCTTGATAGTTTTTATTGTAATTGTTGTTTTAGTTGTTATTCTAGCCTTGATGATCGTTGAATCTTCCTCTTGATTGTGTGTAGCCACCTCTTTGGAAACCTCTACCTCTCTGATTCTTGAAGTTCGTGTAACACTCATCTATAGTGTAATTTGATAAACCACAAATATTACATGGGGAAGAGTTGAAAGGTCTCCCCCTACCTTGCTTACCTCCTCTGCCCCTTCCTCTTGAGTTTCTACCTCTCCCTGCATAGTTAGCTTGAGAGGTTGTACCTTCATCCTCAGTCTTTTTGCTTTTCCCTTTCTCTTTAGACTTGCCTTTATCTGTGTATAGAGCAGAAGAGTAATTACCTCTTGATGAATCTCCATTTTTGTTGAGCTTGGCTTCATGGGTAAAGAGTTGCCCCATGAGTGTGGTAAGATCTGGAATATGCATATCCATGTACAAGTCCATAGCAGTTGTGAAGCTTTGCCATTTGTCATCTGCCTTAATAGCATTGATTACTTGTCTCACAATTTCCTCCTCTTCAATATCCTCTCCTATGCTTGCTAGTTGGTCAGCCACATCCTTGACTTTGGTCACATACTCTGAGATGCCTTGCTTAGGTTGCTTTCTTTGAGTGGTAAACTCAATCCACAATTGGTTCTTCCTAGCCCTTGTGTTGGAAGAAAAATATGATGACAATGTCTCCCAAGTCCCTTGGGATGTCTTACAGTTCCTAATGTGTGGAAGAAGAAAGTAAGAGATAGAGTTAAGTAAGTATGACCTTGCTAATGCATCTTTGGCACTCCATGAATTGAGTCTTTCATGGTCCTCTCTTGTAGGTTGTCCTTTGCTTCCGAAAATGGGCATCTCCTCATCTCCTGAGATGTATCCATAGAGACTCCTTCCTTGCAAGTATGTCTTCATCCTCAAGGACCATGCTTGATAGTTGTTCCTGTCCAATTTATCAATGAAAGAATGAAAACCATCTCCCATTTTACCTTAGCTTTGCTCTGATACCACTGTTGGGAAAGATGGATGGACACTCCAAGAAATGAGTTGGTAATGCTAATCCCTGCTTTGTACCAGCCCTCTTTCACTTTAGAGTTGAGTTGTAGGCCCTTTTAGCTTTCCAATGACTCTAAATAGGTGCCTATGTACTTTGGAAATGATGCATGTAATGATTGATCCAAAACAGATAACTTCACAATTCACAATTCATCAAAAACCTTCTATTTTTGTTCACACACCTGCTGCTTGTTAAGCTCAGTGCTCTCAGCATAGTAGGAATTAAAAAAATTCCTTATGGAGATATCAAATTAGTTTAAAGAGCTATTGATTCCAAGTAGAATCACTTAAAATGACTGACTATAGACAAAGCAATCAATTTAGCAAGCGTAGCATTACCCTTGATTTTTTAGGACCTCTACAGAGAATGACCAGTGACCACTTCGAGCTACTTTTCTCCCAATCCACTAAATGGAATATCTTCAAGAATTTTTCAGCATGTAGTAACTTAGAGCTGATTCCAACGAGCCATAGAACATTAAAAATGGTGGAGTAATGACTAAGATATGAGCAAGACAAGAACAATGTTCTGAGTGACAATGATAGAGAGATCAACAGATATAAGCAATGATCTATTGTATTATATGACAATGTTGTACATAGTCATTGGCATGATAATCAATGCCCAATGATAGTGAGAAGTGAAGGCTATGAGGTGAGCCACACACTATCTATAATGTGATCAGCTAAGGCACAAGAATGGAGAGATCTAACGTGAGATTTTACAAGAGGTTTTTATAGATACTTTTCCATGTTTGAATTTTGAATTCAAATTTTGTCTCTCACTAGAAAAGTGTTCCCTTAATTTAGGAGATATTCTCTTAAGCATGATTCATAACTATAGCTCTTCCAAATCCATGAGTTTGTAGGCCTTACAAGATTCCTTTGATGTAAATGCCTTTTACAAAAGATAAAAAAGGTAACAATCCATAAGCCATGATTCTCATGGGTCTTTAATCATTTGGACATAAAAACTTCTCATGCCTTGCCAAGTGTGTAGGCTTGGCACTTGCAGTAACATCCTCGCCTGCCATATCCACATAGCTCATTAGGTCCATATGGAAATGCATGCGATTTAATTCAGTACAGGACGCTTAATACCTTGGATCTTTATTATTCATAGAATTCCTTCAAGTCCGCAGAGGAATCCATTGCTTCTAGGGTGCATACGAAGATCACGAAGAGGCACGCTTTTCACAAAATGGGTGAACAAGAGGTAGCCTATAGAAATGGAGCTGATAGAGAAAGAAGAGTATGCGAGTACGATTTTGTCAACGAGTAGCTATCATGGTGTGCAAGGTTTTTATTGGTATTATTAGCTCAGGAAGCAAGAGGGAGCGATGAATCCATTGGTAAAGAAGAGAATCCTCTACTTGTGATGTATCTCTATGTGTGGTGCTATGAGCATGGAGGATTGGTTTTTCTAGAGTTCTTCACAAAGCCTGCCTTTTTGGATACATTCATGTATTATTTGATGACTTAGCTCCATATTAGTGGACAAAGTTCCAATGATTTTGGTAAAGTATAATTATATATCCACATCTTTTCCTTGGGCATAGGACTAAACATAAATATCAAGGCTCCAAGAGGATCAAGTACTTGTAAGAAAAAAAATAATTAGGTAACAACAAGATCCAAAAACAATCCCTTTCAAAAATTGTGTGCAATATGAAAAACATATCTGAATCCATGTGGCATAAAATTGATGCTCTAATACCAATGATAAATTCCAAACAACTTCTTTTGCGTGATATTGCTACTTCCACCTTGATGGCTACAAAGGAGAGGGAGAAATTCCATGCCTAGTTACCTCAACCTTGTCTTCAAATATGAATACCAAACATTGTGGATATAAATGGTGCAATTATGTCTTAACAAGGAGAGAGAAAATGAGTAGAGAGAGAGAGGGAGAGAGAGAGGTGTTGGTGCATTTTACCCAAGCCTACATGCTTGATATTATTTGATTTATGTTCATATGTTTAGTCATGAGAACACCTCTTGTAAAAGAGTACATTTTATCTCTTGTAATTGCGAAAAAGAAAAAAGAAAAAGAATGGCTTACCTCATCCATGATGTAAAAAGCAAATTTGTTGCTCTAACTACCTAAAACCACGAATTAGTGAGCTGAGCGAATATTTCCTAACTTTGAGGATCACTTTTAGGTGGATCCATTTGAAATCGAATTCAAAACTCCCTCCAAAAGTAGCTATAAAAAGAGCAAGAAGGAAGTGGTGATTAGCGAGCCTTGTACATGACCATTGTTAGTGTATGATCAATGTCTACCCCTCATGATTGTATGCACATTTTGTAAGGCCCATCTTAGGCAAGATTGGCTTGGTTGTGAAATTTGTTGATGATAGATGTATAGTTCATGATCTTTAAAATGGTGATGTCATTAATGCTTCTTACATTTTATGTCATGGGCTGTATAAGCTAATAGACTATGAAAAATCTATGAATGATTCAACATGTGTAGTACATGATTCTTAGGCTTTGTCAGATGCAAAGATTTGGCATGCACGCTTTAGTCATCTAATTTTTGCTAGTTTTCTACACCTGGAAAAATCTGAAATGGTTTCTTCTCTGCCCAAACTTGAGGCACCTATTAAACATGTCTGTGAAGATGGTATTTTGGGCAGAATGTAGTGTTCCTTGTTCCCAAAAGATGGTTCAGTTTGAGGTACTAAAAAATTGAAGCTTGTTCACGGTGATGTTTGTAGTCCTATGCAGACACCCTCTTTTGAAAACTATCTTTACTTTGTGACTTTCATTGATGATTTTTCAAGGAATGCATGGTTATATCCACTAAAAGCAAAGTCCAAAGTGTTTATGTGCTTAAAAGAGTTTTTGGTTTTGGCTAGAAATCTCTCAGCATGTAAAATGGGCACCCTCCATTCTGATCGAGGGGGGAATATATGTCTTCTGACTTTAATGCATTTTTGGTTGAACATGGGATAAAATATTAGTGTACAGTGTCATATATACCTCACAAAAATGTAATTGTTGAAAGGAAGAACAAGTCACTCATGGAGATGGCAAGGTGTATGGTCAAGAGTCGGGCTTTACCACATAGTTTCTGGCTTGAGGTTGTTATGTGTGCGGCATATGTACTTAAGAGGTGCCCCACTAAAGCATTACAGTCTATCACTCCATATGAGGCTTGGCATGGTCGTAAGGCATCTGTTGCTCACTTGTGTGTTTTTTGTTGTCTGGCATATACTTTAGTGCCTGAACAACAATGCAATAAATTGGATGATAAAGGAGTGAAATGTATTTTTGTTGGTTACAATTCTAAAGGCAAAGGTTATCGTCTGTATCATCCACAGACTAAATGCATTTTTGTTAGCTATGATGTTGTTTTTGTGGAAGATACTATTCAACCCTTACTTTCATGTACTAAGAAGCTATCTCCAAAGACATGTATGACACTTTGTTGCCTCTCTTTATAGGTGGATAGTCTAGTGCTAGTCCTAATGAGGCAACTTCTCAACCTTTAAAAGCTTCATGTGATGATGCAGATCATTCCATTTCTGATGAAAATTTATGTGATGCACTTGTTGATGAGAGAATTGATATTGAGGAGGAAAAAACTATCTCAAAATGTATGGTGAAGACTTTGCATGACAAAAAATTAGATGCACCTCTGCCATATCATGCTCATTCAGCCTCTCATAGTGCCTCTTTTGTATCAGATTGCTATGCTATGGCTGCCTCTTGTCTTTGTGATGAGAATGAGCCTATTTCATTTGATCAAGCACAAAATTTTGAAAATTGGATGGCCGCTATGCAATCAGAATATGGTGTTATCATTAAAAATGCTACCTGATCTTTATGTGACTTGTCTCTTGGCAAGAAGGCCATTGGCTGTAAGTGGGTATACAAGGTGAAGCATAAGCCTGATGGAACAGTTGACAGGTATAAGGCTAGGCTTTTTGCAAAGGGTTATGCTCAAGAAAGAGGCATTGATTTTGATGAGACTTTTGCTCCTTCATGTTGAAGGACTATTGTTCATAGCATCTATGTACTTGCAGCTCATCATGGTTGGAATGTATATTAGTTGGACATTAAACTGCATTTTTAAGTGGTGACTTGCATGAAGAAGTGTATGTTTTTCAGCCTCGTGGCTTTGTGCAAAAAGGGCATGAAAACCAAGTAGGCAGGTTGAAAAAGGCATGATATGGTTTGAAGCAAGCACCATGTACTTCGTATGAAAAGATATGTGCCTACCTGATTGCACATGGTTTTGAGAACAATCCAACTAAGAGCACCTTATATGTGCTTTTGATCAGTGTTGTATATGTTGATGACATGATGCTCACTGGTCCTCATGAGAAGTATACTGCTGATTTTAAGATTGATCTGCATGCCTCATTTGAGATGTGAGATTTGGGGCATTTGCATCATTATTTGGGCATTTAGTTTATGCAAGTTGATGGAAAAATAGCTTTGTGTCAAACAAAATATATTGACACATTATTGTAGCGTTTTGGCCTTGAAGACCGCAAACCTATTGCCACTCCTATGGAGATAGGTTTACGATTGAGTCTTCATGATGCTCGAGATGCATTTGATTTTGTTCTCTATCACCATGTTGTTGGATGCTTGATTTATTTATGCATTGCTTGACTAGATATTCAATTTTTTGTCTCATAGATTAGCAGGTTTATGCATTGCCCAAGTTTCAAGCATTGGCAGGCGGTTAAATGCACCTTTCACTACTTGAGTGGTACCCCGATACTTGGATTGTTTTATCCCAAGGGGGGGATCAATACCACCAGATTTGCATGCTTTTTTTCACCATGGCTTGGCTAGTTGCTATGACACTCGTGTATCCACTAGTGGTTTTTGCTTCATGCTTGGTAGCTCATGCATATCTTGGTTGAGCAAGAAGTAGCCTACTATGGCTACTTCTAGTTGTGTGGTTGAATATAGGGTAGTTTTCATAGTGACTGTTGAGTGTGTGTGGCTCAGATGCCTTATGGCTGATTTGGGTGGTGGTCATGAGGTGCACTATCATTATGTCAGGGAGGTTCTCTACTAGAGAGATCAATTTGGCATGTGTGCCCACATAGGAGAACATTGCAGACCTTTTCACAAAGGCTCTGCCTCGAGAGAATTTTGAAGCTTTATGCAAAGCTTTGGGCTTACTTCCTTTTGTGGATTGATTCCACGTAGCTTGGAACTTCCTTATACAAGAGTGCCAGCTCCTTGTTCACTGCATCACTCCCAAAAGGATTTGTTGATATATTTAGGTAGTGATATGTGTGAACACTCTAGGACCACCGGGGCACTTTTTTCCCTCTTTAGGAGGTTTTTCTCCCCAGCTTGTATATATGCCTATTACCCTAATGGACTACTTATCTTTGTACATTCTAGTGGTAAAACATTCAGTATTGTGTGTTGTGCTCCAAGATTCCTCTTCTACATTGTGTTGTTTGCACGCTTCCGTAGACCTCAAACTCCAACAATATGACCTCTGCAATTTTGAGGTTTGATGGAGACATTCAATAGAACAGACACTAATTGCAGAGTGTACGGCTCCTAGTTCACGCATCCAATGATTATGAAAATTAACAACATGAAAATTGACAGTAAGAACTTTCCAATGAACCATCAAACATGGAATTTGGATATATAATGAGGGAGATAAACGCTCCACAATCTCTATCTACAAAACTATAGCAATGAAGAGATACACATATGACTCTCTTGGACTTCCCACAAGATCACAACTTCTCCTCTCTTTTTTTATAGCATGGAAAACTAATCCAAACATTCCTAATACATTTAAACTCGTGGTAGACACCTGGGTGGAGGTATTACATGACTCAAGTGCTCAAATAAGCAAAATATTGATGGACTTTGAGAACTAGCCACATCAACCTTCCACTACGACACCACTATAGCTCCCTTGTGACTCACTAATTTGAGTCACCATGTTCTAGAACTCATGTGGTATTTTGGCTATCCTTTATCAATGATATGCACCTTCTTGAAGCAATTGAAGACCTCCCAAAGGTATTTACATAATTTGGAACTTGTACCTATACATAAAACAAATATTCTCAACATTCTTCCCCTCAAGTTTCAAAGGGTATTTCCTTCATGCCAAGAATATAGTTGAATCCTGAAGCTTTGGCCCATCCTAGGATTTGGTGAAGATATCTGCAACTTGATCCTTTGTTTCAACAAAAGAAACTTTCAATTCATTGTTTATGGACTTCTCTTGAACATAATGATAGTGTATCTCTGTATGCTTTGTTCTAGCATGAAAAATAGGTAGTTCTATCATCTTTACATCTAGACCAATCTGCATCACTAAAGACTCTAAGATTTAGAACACCATCATGACTATAAAATAATCCTTTTTTCATGGTACCTTTCAAATATCTAAGCACTCTTTTCATTGCATGCATATGAGGTACTCTAGGTTCATGCATAAATTGTGTCAATACTCCCACTGCATAGCATATATCACGTCTAGTTTTTGTTGCACAAATCAAAGATTCTACCATGGATCTATACACATTCATATCATGCAACTCATCACCTTCCTTTGCACTCAACTTTACATGTTTTAACCATGTTTCTTGTTCTTCCTCATCTACACACCTCAAAAGAAGTCCACTGGAATCCTGATAATATAGGCTTCCCACCACAATGTGAAGATTTTGTGTCTTCCATAACTATTGGTTTTCATCTAAATTGATCCTATGACTTGGTCCATGCGTGAGTATAGGTATCAATTTTTCAGCCCATTGTGGACAAACTTCCAAGTTAAAAAGTTATGTGTCAGGCAAATTATCCGCAATGCCAATTGGTGGTTCTCCATGAGTCATTCAAGACAAATGATCGGCTCTGACATGTGTGTTTTCTTCTTGACTACTACTTCAAAATCAAATTCCATTAAGAGTAAAGACCATATCATAGTGTTACAGGGTTTAAGTAGGGTTGCTTGATTTGACGTCCTAAGGTTTTGGTCTCTAATGCTCTATAGTTGGCCATGCGGATTCATTCCTCTCCTTGTCGATATCTCTCATCTCTCTCATGCTTCCATTCCTTTTGCCTTCGTATCCATTCTAGTGCCTCAATTCTTGCTTCTTCTCTAATTCTCCCATCCTCTTCCCTTCGGTTCCTTGTTGCTAGAAGTCTAGCCAGCATCTCTTCGGTCGAGGGTTCTAAGTATTTCTTCACACGATAGCCACTTATGTAATTTGGAAAACTTTCTCCATCTAGGGTGGCTAGGTTCATTTCTCCACTAGTCGAAATGCAATTGATTACTATCGGTCCATGTCCTCTCTTTTGAAATTTTTTGCATGTTGATTTAAGGTATACACCAAGACTAAATCACCTTCCTTGAGTCCTCTTTGATATGGGCATCATGATATGCTTTTTGTCTCCTCTTGGCTGCATAGAGGCCTGCAACTACTTGCAATCTAGCCTATTGCAATTTTTCAATTTGATCGAATTGTTGAGACAAACCATGTCTAGTCCACTCATAATTCTCAGCTACTAGAAGAGTAGGAATCAAGAAATCAATTGGCAAAATTGCATTTTGGCCATATACTAGATTGAATGTTGACATGCCAATAGCAATCTTGTAGGAAACTCTAAAAGCCCATGAGGCATGATGTAATTGTTTGTCCCAATCTGATTGCCCATTATTCAGAATCTTCGTCAAAATAGTACACAACACCTTATTGGAACTTTCAGCCTGTCCATTGGCTTGTGGGTGATAGGAGGCCGATTTCTTATGAGATGATAGGTGAGAGATAGAAATAAAGAGATCTTGAGAAAAGGATAGGGAACATAAGCCAAAGCTTACTCACTAAACAATAGATGTCCAAATTACAACATGGGAGTACTACTCAACCATATAAAGTGGTGCACTCACTAATGGAAGAATATCCAAGAAGACCATGATACAAAATTTAGATTATGTTGAAATAATCTAAGTGTGTGAAGTGAATGAGCAACGAAGCTAACCTTATTCTCACAAAATAGTGTAATAAAATTGTAAATCAACCAATCCTATTTTTGAGATTAGGATAGAGAAACCCTAAAAACAAAATATAAGGTTAACTCACAAAAGATAGTTAGCACCACCTTGTAGAAGACTTCTTGATCCAAGAGAGTAGCCTCTCCTTCACCAAAACTCCACCTCCAAAGCTTCAAAACACCAAGAGCTGGCTTGTGATCTTTGAGTGATCACCTCCTCCAAGTGTATGAGACTCCTCCTTGATCTCCTTGAGAGGATTGCTTGATGAGTGATGACACAACAATGAGACTATGCTTCTTTATATAGGTTGTGAACTCCAATTGAAAAGCAATAGCGAAGAACCTTCAATAAAGCAAATCATACAGCTGCTACGTGATCAACCATCCCTAACTTGATCGTCACGATTGTGACTGACCATCATGACAGTCACGATTGTGTCTGATCATCGTAAGGCCTAATCATCATGAACTCTGAGCATCGTGGGTGTCACACCATCACGACGGTGACACACCATTGCGATTGTGTCTGACGATCACAAATGTCAAACAAAATGCCAAATTAGGGTTTTGAACATATGTTCAAATTTTTGGGATATTTTGTGGAAATTAATTGTGGACCCTTGTGTGTGGCATAGGGCAAAGGGAGAAGTGGTCAAGTACCTCGAGTGCTCAGGCAAAGTCAAAACAACCACTTCTTAAGTCCAGGAGAACTTTGTAAGTGGAATTTCTCTTTCTTTATTTGTTGACGATTTCTTTGAGCAAAAATACATTGTGATCAATGGAGTGCCTTAGGACTCCTAGAGTAGCCAAGATTCATCCTAACTTATTGAGTGATAAGTGGTTGACGAGAGAAGAAGTAAGTGGGTAACGGGATCAAGCCCAAAGGAATTTTTGTGAGTTGAATACGCAATGCTCAAATGAATTAAAATCAAACATATTAAAACGATTCCTTGCAATAAATTTGAACAAGACAAGAACCTCTAAAGAGAACGCACAAAAAAATAAGTGATTGACCTAATCAAAGGGGTAAGCGCGACAAGGTGAGATTAGGATTAATGGACCTGAGATCTAGAAAATACTTGGGGAAAGGTGATAAATGAAGTGTTTGATCTTCTGAGGCTAGAGCGAGAACTACAACACGATGGTGGGCGCAATAGCTAGGCAGTTATCCATACAAGCTTAGTTCAGATACAAGTGATTCGGATATGTCTTTTAACACAGGTAGACCAAGAGTGTCATTTAATGTGGCCCATCTAGAGAAGACGGAGGGACCCTACAAGACTCAGTTGGAGTATATCTGTACAAAGGTGAGATAAGAATTAATGAACCTAAGATCTGGAAAATACTTAGGAAAAAGTGATAAAAGGAGTGTTCAATCTTCTGAGGCTAGCATGAGAACTACAACATGATTGTGGGCGCAATAGTTAGGCAGTTATCCATATGAGGTTAGTTTAGATACGAGTGATCGGATATGTCTTTCAACACAACTAGACCAGGAGTGTCGTTTAATGTGGCCCTTCTAGAGAAGATGGAGGGACCCTACAAGACTAAGTTGGAGTATATCCATACGAATAGATTGGGTGCCTGGGTATATGAGGATGGCCTTCATAGATTATTAATTCAACTACATAACCCAATCAACCTATGGGATTAGAACATCTAGCCGTGAAGTTTGAAAATGAGGCTTACATAGACAAAGAAGGGACCACGTATATCATCGCAATTAGGGCCGACTCAACAAATGAACTAGGTGAGATGGTAGGAACTATGGACATAAACATGGAAGGACATGGTAAACAGATTGAGGAACCCATAACACCAAGAGGAAAATCCGTACTAATGAGGGTGATAACTCCTAAGTGGATGCCCCAAGACAATAGGAGTATAGAATTGTTCTGGAATAAGGAGACCGATGAAGCCTTTTTGAGGCATAGGCCAGAGCATCCTACTACTGTAGGAGCAAACATGATTTATGAACTAAAGGACCCAGGGTTCCAGGAAAGGTAGTATACTTAGATGACACCTCAGAATGAGTGTATAAGGTCATAGAACATGGTCTTCATGCATACACATGGGGAGGAGAATTAGTTTTTCCTCTACTAAGATTGCAAGTATCTAGCGATAGTTTGGGTATTGGCACATCTCAGGGACATAGAGAGAAGAACAAGGAAGGTGCAAAAAGTAGTTTCATCCATCGTGTAGGAAGGGAGAGGGTCCCCACCAAGAGTGGGAGGGCTAAAAGAGAACCACTCAGGGATCATAGGGCTCACAGGGGTGGGGATGGTTTTCCCCTACCTAAGCCTAGAGACCACCCTAGAACTTTGAGGCCTACCCAATTAGTGAAGGCTATGAAGAAATTTTTTGATAGATCAAGAGATCCCTACAAGCACGTAGCAGAACTCAAGCAGGTGCTACAAGCTGAACAAGTCGAAGACATGTTTACACAATTTAATGCCTTTGGAATCAATCTGAAGGGTGATGTGTTGGACTAGTTCTGACCATTGCACCAACACCGATTTGCCACATGATGGAGTCCTTCATTACAGACTTTTCCAAGAGTGGAATTAGACACAACATATCTTCCTTGATACACATCTTCAAACAAACCCCTCAAGAGATAGTGAGGATGGCCAATCAAAGATTCAGACATTACATAGAGAGATGCTCCCGATTGGAAGTACCCACTCAAGCCAAATTGATAGCTTTGTTCATAGATGGCCTACTGAGTGTTAAGCTGAGATCATACGTCTTCTTGAAGGAGCCAAGAACCTTGGATCAATGTTTACGTATCTATGTAGACATAGAAGATAACTTAGGAGATGAGTTAGAATTTCCCAAGGCTCACAAATATTTGGATAGCACTACAGAGACTTCATCCAGACATTCCAATTCAATAGAGGACTTAGCGGAACAAGTGGCCAAACGATTGGGAGTCTCTAGCAAACAAGGCATCAAATTAGCCCCCCCCCCCCCAAAGGTGTTATACTTGTGGAGGTGACCATATGGCGAACATGTGTCCACATGCAATGCAACTATAAAGACTTCATCCAGACGTTCCAATTCAATAGAGGACTTAGCGGAACAAGTGGCCAAACGATTGGGAGTCTCTAGCAAACCAGGCATCAAATTAGTTCCCCTCAAAGGTGTTATACTTGTGGAGGTGACCATATGGCGAACATGTGTCCACATGCAATGCAACCCATAGGAAACTCGAATGGAATGTATTGCGCCATAGAGTGCAGATACACAAACCACACTGCTCACAATTGCCCATATAATAAACAAGTGGTTAAGCAGAGTTACCCTCAGCAATATCATCCTGGTAGATACCAAGGGCAATACCAACCACAGCAATACTATTGTGCCCCCCCCCCCCCAATATCAAGTGCCATATCAAGCACATCATAGACCTCAACCTGTCCTAGGACAACAACCTCCACCCCTGCTAATGTAGTTTCTATAAAGTACACCACACTAGAGGAGAATTCCAACATGGCATTAGTACCCTGACCCCTTTGATCACAGATAATGATCCTAATGCAAACAGTTTTGACTCCACCCATGTGAATAGCCCACCAGCGTACTATACAAAGTCACTAGAAAACTTAGACCCTTACTATGAGAATCTTGTGTATGAGCAAAATTGGGAACCAGATTATGTTCAGGTCATGTACACAAACCCCAACCCGAGACCACAGGCTAGACAACTAAAACCACAGGTACCCAAAGGACCATGTTTTAAATGCCAAGGAGACCACTTCATATGAGATTGTCCACACACCGCAACTACCGTGCAGTCGCAATACTTCAATATTCAAGGCTTTTGTCTTGAATGTGGAAAGGACACTTTATAAGAGATTGCTATAATAACCCCGCAAACACCTCTACAAAAGTGACGCCCATCAATGTGATAGGCATAGTGCAACATGGTGAAGGTTCCATAGCCCAGTACGTACCCATCCAGGTAGTAATCAGAGCCCATGCACAAAGGCAAATGCAACCAAAAAACATCAAAAAAAATAGTTGAAGCCAACGAAGTAGGAGAATCATCAGGAAAGAAAACGAGAACTTGGTTCACGAGAGTGACACAAGATAAAATGGGGTAAAAAGATCAACAAATTGGAGGAAAGACTAAGAGAAACCAGAGCTAAAATCTTAGAAATGTCATCAAAGGAGGCTGAGCCACGGGTAGTTACCTTGAAACCAAGATTAGTGCTAGCAGGCCCTACCCTAAAAAACCTTGACATGATGTTCAAAGCTTATCAAGCAAGGATACAACAAGGACCACAAATAGGAGAATCCAGAAAGAATTACCTAAGAGCTGACTTAGAAATTGAGAGAACCAAACTATGCATGAAAATGGTGGAATTAGCCCAGGCAATGTTTGAAGCATCACAATAGCTCAATTGGGAAATTATGTCCAGGCATGAGTTACATTTTCAAGGACTACTAGAAAGACTAGGAAAATTAGTAGCTAACCCCACAAAAGTTAGTTCTAGCACACGAACTAGCCCAAAGGAGCCTTTGAAGACCACTCTATTCGAAAGGGCTAGGTTAGACTTAGAAAATCATCAAAGAGGCTATATGGCAGTTGATGGTTGTCTTGCACCAATAGATGTGTCATGTATTTAAAGAATTCTTGAGGAAGAATTTAAAAGTCTATGTTGATAACCTCTATGCTCATTCCAACATTAGACAGACACATATACTTGAACTCAGGCAAATCTTTGACAAATGTAGAGAATATCAAGTCTGCCTGAACCCAGAAAAGTGTGTTTTCATGGTTAGGCAAGGGAAGATTCTAGGACTCATAGTGTCAAAGAACAACATATCCACGGACGAGGAGAAAGTGAGAGCTATTGAAGAGCTACCTAGGCCAAAGAATGTCAAGGAGGTAGAATCTTTCATGGGGCATTGTGGCTACTATCGCTGGTTCATTCATATGTATGCGATCATTGCAAATCCTTTGTACTCCCTTTTGACTAACTTTGAGTGGACTAATGAATGTGAGAACTCCTTCAATGAGCTTAAAAGCAACTGTATTCAGCGCCAATCTTGACTACACGAGATTGGAACAAGCTCTTTCATGTTCATGTGGATGCACCCAATTATGGTATTGGATGTGTACTTGCACAAACCTACTAGTGAAGGTAATATGGATCTTCAATAGCCTATGCTAGTAGACAGTTCAATACGGTTGAACGGAACTATACCACAACCGAAAGAGAAGGATTAGGCATGGCGTATGTGGTAAAAAAGTTTAGACACTAGTTGCTTGCAAATAAGATTAAATTTTTTATTGATCATCAAGCTCTACTCTACTTGGTAAACAGGTCATGCAATACATGTAGATTAGTAAGATGGTTCCTCTTACTAATGGAATATGACTTTGAGGTTGTGGTGAGGAAAGGTAAGACTCACTTGAGAGCAGACCATCTCTCAAGGCTCACATCCAAAGAGGCCCCACAAGGAGTATCAAATGATCTCCCTGATAATAGCATGTTCCCTTTACAATACCAACATGTCACTCTTTGGGTTAGAAGTTAGTCGAGTGGGATATTGTGTGTGTGTGAGTTATAGTTAGAAGGTTAGTGTTGCCCCTATATGCATACTTGGTCATGCAATGTACTCATACACATTTCTATCTACGCATAATGCGTTACATGGCAGGGTCAAGTGGTTTGTCACAGAGTTTAACTCTCCAAACTTTATGTGTGAGACACTCCCTTTGGGTGGAAATGATTTTCTTATGTTTTTGAACCATGTTGCCTTGGATTTGGGACTTTTTGGGTACCCATTTCCAAGGAGTTCTAGGTGTGATTACATGTCTGGAGTGTTGGAATGTAGATGTGTGTCGAGAGGTGTGTGATGTGAAGGATGGTGATTAGCATTTTAGGCTTGTGAGCTTGTGTGAAGCTACTTGTGCGTGTAAGTAGGTCTTAGGCACCCAAATTTGTTTAGTATTAGGGTCAGTCATTGTCGATCGCTTTGGGACCCAAATAGGAATGGCCCATTTTGGAAGAATTCTTGAACATTCTTTCTACATATTCCTTGCCCGAGCAATTGGTTTGAGTAGCATTTTAGGCTTGTGAGCTTGTGTGAAGCTACTTGTGCGTATAAGCAGGTCTTAGGCACCCAAATTTGTCTAGTATTAGGGTCAGCCATTGTCGATCGCTTTGGGAACCAAATAGGAATGGCCCATTTTGGAAGAATTCTCGAACACTCTTTCTGCATATTCCTTGCCCGAGCAATTGGTTTGGTGCACCATTGGGAATCTGTCTCCAAAACAGAGGGTTGTTCACCCTTGCGTATCTAGATCTGCTTCACATTTTGAGTCCTTTTTCTTTGAGCTCTCCATTGGCTATGAATATCGACCTGCTGCTTCCCTTGCTTTTTGATCTCCTTTGGTGGTTTTGCCTCCAGTTCTTGTGGAGCAGAAGGGAGTTCCACCACATCCCTGAATCCTTTGCTAAGAATCTCATTCTTCTGCATTATAGGGTTTTGGGCAAGAACATCATTGTTATCTTCATGTGTACTCCTTGAAGGACCAGGAGTTGGTGCCTTTCCTAAATCCTTAAGTGCTTGATTTTCTATCTCAATGGTGATGCGGGTTTGATTCACCCATACATGAAGAAGTCCACTTCTTAGGTTTAGGTTGACTGCATGATCATAGATCCAATCCTGACCCAAGACAAGAGGTTCAATGAGATCCTCATCTTGACACACTAGCACCTTTACTCTCATCCGAATATCTTGAATGTAGAGGGGAAGCTCCACCTCGCCTATGCAAAGGGGTTTCCACACCTCCCAATCCTATGAGGTATGCTTCTATAGGAGTGACACTTAATTTTAGTTCTTGACAATAAGAAAACCTAATAGCACTAGTGATTGCACCTGAGTCAATCAAGGCCTTTACAGTTCTTGCACTATTTCCTTGTCCTAACTCTAAGGTCACAAAAGGACATCGGTCAATTATTCTATTGGAGTGTACTTGTGATGCTTCACACATGGCCATGTGATATCTTGGAGCATCATAAGAATCTGTTCTAGGCTAATCTATACCGTGTCTCCTCATTCTTCGGATACGTTCCAACGCTTTTTCCTGTGCTTCGTCTCGAATTCATTTTTCTTCATCTTTGCGTTTCTTGGCCGTATTAAGTTGATTTAGCATTTCCTCAATGAGGGGTTCTTGATATAACTTGAATCGGCATCCACTGATGTAGCTTGGTATGATGTCACCTTCTAGGGTGGCTAATTGGCCTCCCCCACTTGTTGACATTCTGTTAATGATCATCGGTCCATAGCCAGACTTTTCCAACTTCCTTGCATGTTTCTTTAAGGTGTACACTAGGACTAAATCTCCTGCTTTTTCTTGGTGACATAAATCCCTGCGGATGCTCTCAGTCTCGTGCTAATGTGATTTTCTTCTTCTAGCAGATAAAATCATCAAACGCTCCCAGTGATATCATGGTTGACGTAGCAGGAACCAGCTCTCAAGCAGGCATGAGCCAGCAAGTGGTTGATTTAGAGAGCTTACCAATCATGCCAGAAACAAATGAAAGACCAAAAGAGTTGTAGGCCATACAAACCATACCAATATTAGACCCCCCAAGTGGCCATACCATGCCTGTAAGAAAGGCTTCCCACTGTGAAGTCGCAAGTCCCTTGGGAGAGGGATCATACCTATGGGAGTCAGAGTTGGACTTCAATGGGAAGCAAGGTAAATACCACTTCTTTACACGGGAATTTGAAAAGTTACAAAATGCAGAGGTCTATGTCCCGTATGGGAGAAGGCAGGATTGGACACGTACTTCGATGCTCAGCTCCCAAAGCCCGACTTCATGAGATGCTAATATCTCATCAACACCTTGACTCCAAGGAAGCACCCAAAAGGTACAAGCACATTTGTGCTCCCATCTTTGACAAGGGGGAATGAGCTCAAGAGGTTTAGGTTATCCAAAAACTTAGTGCGAGAGGCCCTAGATATGCAAGGAATGCATATTCCAACAGAGAAGGAGGTCCTGGTGCCTGATTACATGAAGAATCAGAGCCTCACCAAGCTCAAGGACATGGTGGCCATGACGCCCTATATTGCAATACACCTTCGGATGTGCATGCAACACTTTGTGTTTCCTGCCCAAGACAGACTCACCATGCCACGTTATGGTTCAGTTTGTATTTGGTAGAGACACAGAACCTCACCATCAACCTACCCCACTGGATAATTGATCAGATACACCTAGCCCACAAATGATGGCCATGAACGCATGTTTTATATGGATGTTGTGCTCTAACTAGGATCATTTATAGGTGTTTGGCTTATGACATCCCCATTCAACGGGCCCTGATGTGGAATCAAGTGCAGTAGTTCAGAGGTCAAACATCCACTGGACCACCTTCCAAGAGGATGAGAGGAACCATGCAAGTACCTTGTGCTCAACCACGTGGAGCCACCCTAACACCGGATGTTACTCCACCACCCCGAAGGGTTTGACCATTCACACTACGACTTCAGAGACGTAGCACCGACAACCCTAATTTTGATACTTCCTCCCATCCCCACCGATCTCAAATTTCTAGGTGGAGCACCCTTGGAAGAATTCACAAATGAAGAATTCAAACAGTTGTTAAGAGAAGTGAATCTTGAGGCAAAAGAGGAACAACAAGTGGGAGATGTTCAACCGCAAGCAACAACCTCCCAAGTACCTGTTACCATAGTTGATGTGGACAAAGAGGATTAGGAAGACGAAGAGTATGAAGAGGACAAGGAAGATGAATAGTATGAAGAGGACGAGGAGGAGCATGACCAAAGGCATCAGGAAGAGAAGCAAGAAGTGCCAGAACTTGTAGGTGCGCCTGCATACACAGCCCAGCTACAAAGGCTATACAATATGATCAAAGCAGTGCAAGAAAATCACAAACTCTCCCTTGCATCAGGCCAAGCCTTGATTGAAGAAATGCTAGCAGATGAGGGAGCGGACCAAAATTTCATTACCACCCTCAAATTAATGTCAGAATCCTTAGGAGTCGTGGAAGCCATCCACACAGCAGTCCACCAGTCTGTGAGGTATGACAAATGCAGAGTCGACACATTACCACGTGCAGGTAAGAATATAAGAATACCCATCTGTTGAGCCCATAAAAGTCATATTGATCAAAGTCAACTTCAATCAAAGTCAACCACAATCAAAGTCAAAATGTCAAAGTAAAACCCATCAAAGTCAACAATTTCAAGGTCAAAGTCAATAGGGGTAAAGTCAAAGTGTTCAAAGTGCAAGTGTCAAGGTGCACAGGTAGTGCACAATTAATTTGTCCACAAAGGGTAAAATTTCATAAAGTTGGTTGCAGGTTGCAGAGGTATTTCTGTAATTTCCCTAAGGTTCAAAAGTGTTTTTAAAGTGTTTTGGAAGGTTCAGGTGAACCCTCTCTTAGGTGCACAAGTGAAGAATTAAAAGGCAAATGTGAAGGTATGTGAAGCGGCAGCGTACGCAGAAGTGAAAGTATGGCCCCCCAATTAAAATTTTTGTTTTAGTATAGAGTCACTACATGAAAAAACAGGGATTCGTTGGCTACCCTCTTGGAGACAATCTTGGGACATCAAAGTGAGCACCAAGATACTCTTGCAGTTAGGAGCATATGTGAATCGACACTCAAATCAAGACAAGGACTATTCTTGGAGAGCTAAGCAAGACTAAGCAAGGTGAGCATAGTCTAAGCTAGGCAAGAGAGAGAAGTGAAAGAGACACAGTGTGCGATGGAGAGAAGTGAAGTGCAAGGTGTGCATGAAGAGTGACTAAGAAGGGTGCAGAGAAGTGCTAAGCTAGTCCGCCAAGGACCCCAAGGTCCCATTGAAGCTATGTGCGTGTTGGCATAAGGTTTCCATCCCTCCCCCTTATTGGAAGCTTGGTGCAAGGTGTGCACAAGTGCAGGCTTGGAGAAGGTGGAGGTGTGGTGCAGAGAACGCCGGCAACAATAAGACCCTTGGGTATTTTGTATTTTGTCATTGAGCACTCTGTGGGATTTTGCACAAAAGCATTGGATTGTATTGTGCATCACCATTGTATTTGTCTTCTTATAATCAATCGATAGAGGCTTCTAGTGTGTATCTTTCTTCTTGTCTTTCCCTTTCTCCTACAAACACTCAAATCCCTTCTTGTCCAAGAATCCCCCAACAAAATTTGGCACGCACGGTGGGACTCGAAGGAGATTTGAGCATAGGAGAAGCCAAGTGCAAAGGGTAGAAGAGTTCAAGTGCCGACAGTACTACTTCATTGGACTAAGAGGTAAATATTATTATCAATTATCTCATACTAAGAGGTCTACATTCAGCTCATGACCGCAACCCAGTCCCAAACATTGAGGATTACCTGCAAGGCTACAAGAAGGAAGGCTGTTAGAAGATCCTCTAGTCCACTTTCTTCAACTTCATCAGTAAAGAGCATGGCAGGTCAGGTAGACTTGGAAACCCTATTGTCAAGATTAAATATAAAATTTCCTTCTTTCAAAGGCTTAGCTCAGGAAGATCGGGATGAGCATATTAGAAGGTTTTTAGCACTATGAAAAACTAGAGGTTTAATGGGAAGAGAGGATGCCTTTTTTATACTCTTCCCTGCCACATTAGAAGGGTTAGCAGATCAATGGTTCAGCCAGTTTGCTGAGAACCATTTTACAACTTGGGACTTGATGAAAGATGCATTCAAAACTCAATTCTAGCATGGAAATACTATAGAGATCATCATAGAGGAATTAGAAAACTTGAGACTGGGTCCAGGCGAAAAATTTCCAGAGTTTGTAACTAGGGCCAAGGCACTAATGGCTAAGTTTCCAGATCCCCCACATGATTTTTTTGTTAAGAATGGTTAGCTAAGCCACTACCAGTGACCACACAATGTAAAAATCAAGGAATTAGTGTTGCCCACAGCCTCCATAGAGGAGTTCATCAACACAACTACATGACTGGAGCAGATAAGGCAATAGTATGGAGCAATTTCTTCTCAACTACCATATTCTACAGAAATGGAGGATCTAGTAATCCAGCTAAGGAAAGAGTTGGAGGGCTTAAAAAGGAATAAGCCCCACAAAGAGGAGGAGAATGTTGTTACTCAGTTGAAGAGGGAGATTGAGGCATTAAAGCTCCAGGAGGAAGCCCAAGCAGAGGAATTGGCTCAGCTGGGATAGGAGTTGTGGGAAATCAAAGGGGGTGGCATCAAGAGTGGACTTTGGTGTACCATGTGCAGTAAGCAAGGTCATATAGTAAGTGAATGTCCTCTGTTAAGTGTGACTTGCCAACTATGCAAGAAAGTTGGTCATGAGGCCCAGGAATGCCAATCAAGAGAAATGCGTGCAACAACATATTGGGCACAAGGAGGACCTCTACCACCAACAGATGTGATGGTGGCTGCACCGAATCAAGGTAACAATTACAACCCTAGACATAGGGATAACTTTGGAAATGGGCCAAGGAGGCCAATTATTTGTTTCATATGTGGAGAATGTGGGCATTATCAAAGTAGGTGCACTCTACCATAAAATGCCCCTCCTTGCAGGACCTACCCAGAGGCTAGAGACCACTATACTAATTGTTTTCCTAAGAACCAAGCATCTTCATCTAGGCCCCACATTCAAATGATTTCTCTGTGCAAAGAAGAACTAGTAGATCAAGCCAGGGTTCCATCACCATCTACCATGGTGGTGCAGTTAGAAGAAATTGAATCTTTTACAGTGCAGACAAGAAGCAAGGGGAAGGCTCAAGTGGGCATAGGTCAAGAATCAATGATTAATGGATTGAACAAAGACAAAGTTGCATCTGAAGAGAAAGCCACAACATGTGCGTTACAAGGCAAAAAGAAAATTTCATAGGTACCACTGATGCCATTGGACACGCATTCAACAGGGCTCATGAGGAGTTTGATAAGTCAAGTGGAGCCCATGCTCTTAAGGAATCAAAAGCTTCCAGGCTACTCAAGTCCATGAAAAAGGAGGTCATTATTTTTTATTTAATAAAGATGGATGGGAAATTCAGGTCAGAACTCTTCCAGATAATTGATGCAATGTCCACAACAAGTTTAGTGGCAAAGGTTGTTGTTATACATAAAGATAAAAGTGTAGGGGAAGCACCCCTCACAGATTACAAGAGCCCTCAGCTAAAAGTCTCTATTAAAGGTTATGAGTTTCAAGGAGTTATTGTGGATGGTGGTTCTGGCATTAACTTGATGCCTGAATATACCATGAAAATTATCGGACTATACCCTTCAAGACCTGTCAAATTCACTGTAACACTGGCAGACCAAAGCACAGTAAAGCCTATGGGAGTGGTCCTTGGAGTCCCATTCAAGATACAAGGTACCACCTTTAACTTGGACTTTGTTGTTTTAAGGCTGCCACATGTAGAACGAAGTTTCCCCTGTTAATTGGGAGACCTTGGTTAAGGCATGCCAATGTGCTGCATGACTGGGGCAAGGACACAATGTGGGTAAAGCAAGAGGGAAAGGAGTTGCAGCAGATAATTTTAGAAGAAGTTCCAAACAACCAAAGACATACCAGCATGATGCAGACAATTGGTATTTGTATGGAAGAAGAATTGTTGGACAACCCAGAAGCAGATCTATTTGAAGGAGAAAATTTATATGAAGATGAAAACATGTTGGCTTGGATCCATGCAGAAGACCCATCTTCCTGCTATGGAATTTTTTCAAACTCAAGTAGAGAGGAAGCATATGAAGAAAAAGAGGACATCATTCAAGTTACTGACTCGAGTGAGACCGTCTAAGTCAAAGGCCATAGAAGAGAGAAGAAAAAAGAGGCCCTTAAGTGTAGGAGTGATGAAGCTATTTCAAATCCTATATCAAGGGCAAGTTTGTTATGGATATTGGTATGGATATCATCTGTTATGTCTATTTTTATGATAGGAAGTGCAGGGCTTTACAAGGATGTGGAAGGAGTACCTACAAGTCTTTGGAAACAGAGGGTTCCATTGGATAAAGAAGTTGGAATAGTCAAAATGGAATTTTGCAGATTGAGTCATAAAGTTGCTGAAACAAAGATACAAAAGATGAAGTATGGAGGAGATAATATTTTTCTAAAGGATTTAGGGTGGCCCTATCAGATGATCAGTGTGCCCAACAAGAAGATAAAACAAATGAAGTGCGGTACAATTGGAGTTTATGGAGGGGTTTCCCTTAGTCATCATATCATGTTTAAAGGCCTATCATCAACAAAAGTGAAGATTTATGGATCACCTGGAACTTGCAAAATTTGTCCACGTTGTACACAGCCTTCTCATGTCATTTTTTGCTTAAGTTTTGGTAGTTTTAATTTTTTTTTTCATGCTTGTCTCTTGAGTTTTTAGCAAATTTAACAAACATTTCATATCCTTTGCATAAGCACAATTTTTGGAAATTTTTCAAGAATTTTAGAATTTTTCTAGCATTTTTCATCCTTTTCAAATGTCATTTTCTTGCCAAATTGGAGGAATAAAGGAAGATCTCTGTGGTTTTGAGTGAGGAAATTGGCCTAGACATGTAAAGAATTTTTTGAGAATTTTGTGAGAATTTTTTTGGATTTTTTTCTTTTTTTTGAATTTTTTCTAGATTTTTCTTCATTTTTTTATTTAAAAAAAAAGCCTCATGGAATTTATTTTCCAAAAAAAAAGGGGAAGAAAAAAATTTGAAAAAAAAAAGAAAAAAAACTTCCCCCTCCCCTCTCTCTCTCTCTCTCTCTCTCTCTCTCTCTCTCTCTCTCTCTCTCTCTCTCTCTCTCTCTCTCTCTCTCTCTCTCTCTCTCCCTCTCCCCCTGCCCCCACCCCCCTCGGCCCCCCTGCCCCTCTTGTTTTTTAATTTTTATTCTATTATTTTAATCTTTATTTTTCTTTTTTTTATATTTTATTTATTTTCTTTTTATTATTATTTTATTTATTTTTTAACTTATTTTATTTTAAATTTTTTATTTTTATCTTTTATTTTCTTTACTCTCCGGCTTTGAAAACTTATGCGTTCAAAAAAAAGGGAGAGATATATATCTAATATAATTATATACATATTAAAAAAATATATTTTTTTTAATTTTCATGGTCCAAACCTTTTGGCTCTGGATCATGCCTCGGATGGCTGTTTTTTTTTAACTGGGGTCATTTTCATGTATTTTGGCACCTCTGGATTCATTTTTTGACTTAATTTTTCCAAAATCCCACCTTTTCTTTGACCTTTGGTCAAGATCCACATGTTTTGAGCACATTTATCACATGTTTTTATTTTACCGCATGGTCCACATGGTCTATTCTCACTTTGTTTTACTTTACATTTCACAAATTCCTATATGCACCCTCTATAGCTCTACAGTTTGGTCATTTTGGCCTTCCCCAAACCCCATAATCCTACTCCCTCACCATCCCTTTACCCTTCTGCCCAGCCCCATCCTTGACCCTCCCTGTCCTATCCATCTCAGCCCCCTCAGCCCTCCCTTCCCCCTCCATACTACCCTCCCATTGCCCTCCTTTGCTTTTCCATGAAAAATTCCACTTTTGGGTTCTTCTCTGGTGCTTGTTCTCTCCTGCTTCTGGTGGACTTGGTAGATGCCCAGGTGTCCCTTTGAAGATTTTGCAGCACAAGAATCATGGTGTCCTATCTGCTGAGAGTTTTGGTTGTAGCAGAGAGCACATTAGGTGGTGGGCAACTATTGAGCCCATAAAAGTCATGTTGGTCAACATCAACTACAGTCAAAGTCAAAAGGTCAAATTCAAACAAGGTCAAGGTCAAAGTCAATAGGGGCAAAGTCAAAGTGTTCAAAGTGCAGGTGTCAAGGTGCACAGGTAGTGCACAATTAATTTGTCCACAAAGGGTAAAATTTCATAAAGTTGGTTGCAGGTTGCAGAGGTATTTCTATAATTTCCCTAAGGTTCAAAAGTGTTTTTAAAGTGTTTTGGAAGGTTCAAGTGAACCCTCTCTTAGGTGCACAAGTGAAGAATTAAAAGGCAAAATGTGAAGGTATGTGAAGCGACAACGTACACAGAAGTGAAAGTATGGCCCCCCAATTAAAATTTTTGTTTTAGTATAAAGTCACTACAGGACAAAAGAGGGATTTGTTGGCTGCCCACTTGGAGACAATCTTGGGACATCAAAGTGAGCACCAAGATACTCTTGCAGTTAAGAGCATATGTGAATCAACACTCAAATCAAGGCAAGGACTATTCTTGGAGAGCTAAGCAAGACTAAGCAAGGTGAGGATAGTCTAAGCTAGGCAAGAGAGAGAAGTGAAAGAGACACAGTGTGCGACGGAGAGAAGTGAAGTGCAAGGTGTGCATGAAGAGTGACTAAGAAGGGTGCAGAGAAGTGCTAAGCTAGTCCCCCAAGGATCCCAAAGGTCCCATTGAAGTTGTGCGCCTGCCGACAAAAGGTGTCCATCCCTCCCCCTTATTGGAAGCTTGGTGCAAGGTGTGCACAAGTGCAAGCTTGGAGAAGGTGGAGGTCTGGTGCAGAGTGTTGAGATATCAAGCTCAACATGTGATGATCCAAGATGACACGTACCAGTTTTTCATTTCTCTGACATGTATAGTGGTCATGCCAGTATATGTCAGGGATACTTCATTGAGCTTTATTAGATTTATCTACCGAGAGTGATGGCACATTTGTTTCTTGCCAGCTCACTCATTCGTGGAAATTAGGTTTTTCCTTATGTACTGATCTTTATATATTGCACTTGTTGTATTCTTGTTTTTTAGGTCATTCTTGTACATTCCTTTTATGTAATAGAAGAAGAAGAAGAAAAAGAAGAAGAAGATCATTCTTCCTTGCTTCAATTTGTGTGTGTGCTTCTCCTTGAGAGTGAGAGTGTGTGTGAGCTCTCTTCCTTATCTCCTTCCTCGTGACATGGTATCAGAGTCAGCGTGGCTGTAGAGAGCTCGTGGAGAAGGCGACGATGAAGACTACGCGGCAAGGCGTGGAGAAAATGCGATTTCACAAATGACCTCTGTTTGTTTCGGAGCCATCTCGACCTCCGTTTCGAGCCCGCAAGGTGGGGCCCACAGAAAAACCAGGTCAGTTTCAGAAACTATAACTTGCGTTGTGTTTGACGACACTCATATATTCCAGATCCAGAATTTCAAGCGATTCCGTGTACTGTTGATACACGAAAACTGTGTTTTTCTGGGATCGAATTGTCACGTCATAGTGCGACAGTGTTCAAGTAGAAGTGCTGCTTGTAGTGTGTTGTAGTGTTGTGAATTGTTGTAGAAATGGCAAACGCAGATGGAATGGGCCAGCTTATGAGCGATAAGCTGGACAAGAACAGCTTCCATGCTTGGAGATTTAGAATGACGAATTTCCTGATGGGAAAAGGCTACTGGAAGTACATCGAAGGAGAGAATGAAAATGCTTCATAGTTACCAGAAAGGAATTGGACTGCAGAACAGTTAAGAGCATATGAGGAATGGAATCAAGGAGCACGAAAGGTAATGTATTGGCTATCTGTTAGCATACAGGATAGCATGATTGGACACATACAGGATGCCAAGACTCCAAAAGTGGCTTGGAACAGTTTGGTCACTTTGTACGAGACCAATACAAAGGCACGAAAATTGCAACTCAAGAACGAGCTGCATACATTGGAGAAAAAGAGCATGTCGGTAAGTGACTACACTCTAAAAATCAAAAGCATATGTGAGTCACTTGCATCTATTAGGGTGAATGTAGATGATGATGATAAGGTGGAAGTGTGCCTTCGTGGTTTAGGAGCTGCATATAAGCAGTTCAGAACTTCTATACAGACCAGGGAAAATATTTCGAATTTTACTGATTTGGTATCTATGCTGATTATTGAAGAAAAGAATCTTGGTGAGGATTCAAACTCCCAAGGAAAGCCCAGTTGTGAGCAGGTATTCTACTCTGGCAGAGGAAGAGATAGAGGTAGAGGTTTTGGAAGTGGAAGAGGAAACAATAACCAAGACCAAGGTCAACAACAGAATCATACACGAGGAAGAGGAGAGTTTTGAGGCAGGGGGAGTCAAAGAGGTCGCAAAAATTTCCAAAGAAATGATTCAGGTAATGATAGTAAAGGATGCTGGAATTGTGGTAAACCTGGACACTTTGAACGTGATTGCAGGTTGAAGAATCAAAATAACAGAAGGCAGCAAAACAACTATGCATCCACAAGTGCAGATGATTCTGAGAAGCTGTTTATGGTTCAACATCACATGATGAATACGATGTCTGCTGGTGTTTCAAAATCGAATGATAATGTCTGGTATGTTGATTCAGGTGCTTCAAATCACATGACCAGTCATGCAGAATGGTTTAGTAGTTTGCAGAAAATGCCAGTTCTTGGATATGTTGAAACAAGTGATGATACATCGCATCCTATTGAGCATACAGGAAACATAGCTTTGTCTATGGAGGACAGAAAGGTAAAACATCTCGCTGATGTGCTGCATGTTCCAAATATAACAAAGAATCTGGTTTCTGTTGGACAAATGGTTGACCAGGGATTACAAGTCAGGTTCAATGCTGATGGATTATATGTAGAAGAGTACAAGCAGGATGGGCGATTGGTTGCCAAAGGAAACAAAGTGGGTAGGATGTTCACCTTAAATGTGAAGATTCCTGAAATGAATGCAGCCATGTTTGCAAAAGGTGCAAGATTTATTGTAGATATAGAGATATGGCACAAACGGATTGGACATGCAAACTTGCAAAGGCTGAAACTGATGCAGTCAAAGGAGATTGTCCATGGACTACCAAATTTCAAAGTTGCAGAAATGCAAAAGGTATGTGCAGCATGTCAATTTGGTAAACAGTCAAGAGCATCATTTCAACATGACAAGCATGTTAGTGAGAATGTACTAGAAGTAGTACATACAGATGTTTGGGGTCCAGCAAAGACCACATCTAAGGGTGGTTGCAGGTTTTATGTTACTTTCATTGATGACCATACACGCAAAGTATGGGTATATTTCATGAAAGAGAAGAGCGAAGTGTTTACTCACTTCTAGAATTTTAAAGTTATGGTGGAAAAGCAGACATGGAAGTACATTCAGACATTAAGATCTGATGGAGGAGGTGAATACATGTCGAATGAGTTCAGCAGTTTTCTAAAAAATCATGGAATTCGGCGTTAGTTTTCATGCAGGTACACACCACAACAGAATGGTGTTGCTGAACGCAAAAATAGACATATTGTAGAAATAGCAAGAGCCTTAATGGCTGAGAAGAATATGCCTCATTTTTATTGGGCAGAAGCTGTGCATACTGCTATATACATCATGAACAGAACTTCGACTGTTGTTGTACATCAAGTTACACCTGAAGAGAAGTTTACAGGTAAAAAGCCAAACTTATCACATCTGAAAGTTTTTGGCTGTGTACATGTCCCAGATGAATTGAGGACGAAGCTTGATCCAAAAGCAGAAAAGTGTGTCTTCATTGGATACTCCCTTGAGCAAAAGGGATATAAATGTTATAACCCACTCACACGACAGGTAAAGGTGAGCAGAGATGTGGTATTTGATGAAATGTCAAGCTTCTATGCAGATGCCAAAGAAGGACTAAGCCTTGAACCAAATGACAAAGAAAATGCTGAAAAATCAAGTGCAGAATCTCAGGTTTTGAGTGGACCGGATGCATCACCAAGCAATAGTTCCAACTCAAATCCATGGAGTGGAAGATTATGTGGGAATTTCAGTCCAGCAAATTCATCAAATACATCCAAGAAAGGTAAAGAAAAGCTTTCTGTTGGTCATAAAACATGTGCAGGTTTTGAAGACGTTGATGGAGATTCAAGCGGTTCAGAAAAGAGTCTTGATGAGGAACTTGGATTGCCCTTTGTGAAGACTCCAGGAGTAAGAAGGGCACATGCAGATGACCCAGGACCAAGAAGATCTGGGAGGATGTGTAATTCAGTGCAACGATTGACATATGATAGTTACATGGCTCGCCATTGTGCCTACATGACAAAGGTAATACGAGATGCTGAACCTTCTTGTTTTGAAGATGCAATTGGTAATGCAGATTGGGAAAAAGCTATGGATGAGGAGATGGCTGCACTTTATGGAAATGATACATGGAAGCTGGTTCCATTGCCGCAAGGAAAGAAACCCATAGGTTGTAAATGGGTTTACAAGGTAAAGCATAATGCTGATGGTAGCATAAGCAGGTATAAAGCACGATTGGTAGCTAAAGGATATGCACAGACATATGGCATTGATTATGAGGAAACATTCAGCCCTGTAGCTAAAATGTCTACTGTTAGGACACTTGTTGCAATAGTTACAGCAAAAGGATGGACTTTGCATCAGATGGATGTGAAGAATGCTTTCCTACATGGTGAGTTACAGGAAGAAGTATATATGGACCAGCCACAAGGATATGAAGATTCAAAGCATCCAAAATATGTTTGCAAGTTGCAAAAGGCTTTGTATGGGCTGAAGCAGGCTCCGCGTGCATGGCATGCAAGGATTGCTGATTACTTAACCAGCATTGGGTTTTCTATGTGTGATGCAGATCACTCACTATATGCAAGGAAGGCTGATGATGGCATCACTATTGTGGCTATTTATGTTGATGACCTTATTATAGGTGGTGATAATGAAGAAAGCATCAAAGAGGTAAAGAAACTTCTTACGCAGGAATTCGACATGAAAGATCTTGGTGTGCTGCACTATTTCTTAGGCATTGAGTTTATACATACAGAAAACAGGTATATGGATGTCGCAAAGGCAATATGCCTTGAATATGCTGCAAAAGTATGGTATGGCTGATTGTAAGCCAATTTCTATGCCTTTAGATCAGAATTTGAAATTGGATACTACATCAGGTGAAGCATTGGAAAATGCTACTATGTACAGGAAAATTGTGGGAAGTCTTATATATCTTACAATTACAAGGCCTAATTTAAGCTACACTGTTGGAATTGAAAGTCAGTTTATGCAGGTTCCCAGGAAGCCACATTTGGATGCTCTGAGGTGCACTCTACGTTATGTGAGTGCTACTTTGGATTATGCATTGTTTTATGAAGCTGGTGTAGATTTGCAAGTTCATGGATACACTGATGTAGATTGGGCTGGTAGTACTCCAGATAGAAGATCTACTAGTGGCTTTCTTTTCTCACTTGGAGGTGCAGCTATTACATGGAGCAGTAAGAAGCAACCCACTGTTGCTTTGTTGAGTACAGAGGCTGAGTATAGAGGTGCTGCATGTTGGAGCAAGTCTATGACAAGCCTAAGTATTGGCTTGAGTCCCACAAAGTCATAAAAGAAGCTTCAAAATGAAGACTATGTAAAGTTCACTTGTGAACTACCTCTTGTAATTTTTTGAAGAGTTTACTTAATGTAAAAGTAAGAGAATCTTAAGTGGTTGAGTCCACATGATCAAAAAGGGAAAGAGGAGCCACGAATTTGTGATTTGTGGTAGGTAGAGAATCAAATTAATCATTGATTGATTGGAGAGTGATTGAGGGAAGTTAGCCTCCCAAACTCAACTATAAATAGATGGCAGTTTTAGTCGTGGTTAGAGAGACCTATGTGAAGACCTCCAAGAGCTGAGCTTTATGCCATATCAAGGTGTGATTACAAGGCACACATATGTATCAGTAAGTCATTGTATTGTACAAGCAATATACTTTCATTTTCATGATTATTTGAGTTCATCTTTCCATGTTCTTGTGAAGTGTACTACTCACTGCCATTACTCTCAGTTTTCTCAGTCAGCTTGCAGAGATGTTTTC
Organism: Ceratopteris richardii; assembly: GCA_020310875.1. Taxonomy (NCBI): domain Eukaryota; kingdom Viridiplantae; phylum Streptophyta; class Polypodiopsida; order Polypodiales; family Pteridaceae; genus Ceratopteris; species Ceratopteris richardii. Next base: position 166,539,998 of record CM035409.1, read on the forward strand.
TCTGATCTTGGTGCATTATTTTCAGTGATTTAACTTGTAAAGTTAGCTCTATAAGTCTACTATATGCTCACAAATTTTCATGTCATTTGGATGTTGCAATATTCAGTTATGTTTATTTGAAGTCAACAGGGTCTGTTCATCTTCACTTCTCTGTCAGGTACCCGACTTTTTCACTCATCTTGTCAGAGCCATTTCTCAGTGGTTACTTACCCAAATTCAGTGATTTAAAGCTTGTTGGATTCAGCTTACTGTCTAGTATAACCATACAAATTTTCACAATCATTGAATTTCTACATTTTGAGTTATGTTGATTTGTCTCCTCACTGGTCTCAAACTATAGCAGCCCGTGAAAATCGGGATGATGTCATCAGTTGTTAAAACTCATTCTTAGTGTGTGGTTCATTATTTTTTATGAGATTACTCTTGAAAGTTAGCTTTTTAAGTTACCTAGACTTCCCCAAGAGGAATTAAGCTAATTGCTGCTGTGCTCAGAGAATTATGTAAAGCACTGGACAGGTGTATGAACCAATAATAGCAAGTTTTCACCTCTGAGCTAACTCCAACTTATCTGTTTTGATCTATCTTTTTGAGAGTGATCCTCCAAGGTACATAGGGTGTCTAATACATCCATTGGCAAGCTAAAAGGGCCCACCATATACTCTTGGAGTTCATTTGGCTGGTGTAGATCAAGGATTTTGCAACACCTCTTCATCTTCAAGCACATACCTATCCATCTCTTCACAGTGGTATCAGAGCAAGGTTGGACAACATGGCAGATGGATTTCCTTCATCAATTAACAAATTAGACAGAGGTAACTACTCAGCTTGGTCATTAAGAATGGAAGCTTATCTCCAAGGTAGAAGTTTATATGGTTATGTGGCTGGAGATGAAGTTATGCCAAGTTTCAGGAACAAAAGTCAACCAACACAAGAAGAGCAAGAAAGATTGAGCACATGGTGCTCCAAGGATGCACTTGCAAGGTCTTATCTCCTCAACTCTATCTCAGATTTTTTGTTGCCTCACATTAGAAGTTGTAAGACATCTCAGGAAGTGTGGGATGCACTTGAAGCTTTCTTTTCTTCAAGTACTAAAGCTAGGAAGCATCAACTATGGCTGGATTTCACAACTCTCAAGAAGGCTCCCAAACAAAATGTGACTGATTTTGTCACAAAGCTCAAGGACCTAGCAGATCAGTTGGGAAGCATTGGAGAGGTAATAGATGAAGAGCAAATTGTAAGGTAGGTCATCAATGGCTTGAAGGCAGATGACAAGTGGGAAGCATTCACCACAGCTATGGATTTGTACATGGACATGCATGTACCTGATTTCAACACACTCATTGGACAACTACTTACTCAAGAGGCAAAGCTTATCAGAAATGGAGAAAGCTCTAAAGGTAATCAATCTTCAGCTTTATACACGGATAAAAGCAAGTCTAAAGATAACAAAGGAAAGGCAAAGAAAGTGGATGATGAAGCAGGTACATATCAAGCTAACTATGCAGGTAGAGGAAGACATGGCAGAGGTAGAGGAAGAGGAGGTAGACAAGGCAGGGGGAGATCCCAAGACTCCAACCCATGTTCTATTTGTGAACTAACTAATCATACAACTGAAAATTGCTTTAGGAATTCCATGAATCAAAGAGGCAGAGGATACAATAGAGGAAGTTATGGCTACTCAAGAGGAAGGTTCAACAACTACCATGGCAACTACAACAACTACAATTATTCAAACTATCAAGGAGGCTACAAAGGAAGGAGAGACTACAATAACTACACAGAAGACTCAAACAAAGAGGATTCATTATTGATCATGAACATGGCTATGCCACAAGGTAAATTTGATGAGCATGTTTTCTACATAGATTCAGGTTGTTCAAATCATGTGGCAGGAAATGTGGCACTCCTATCAGATTTAGAAGATCCAAGGAATAAGCATGAGGTACAAACAGGAGATGATACAAAACATCCTGTGGAGAAAATAGGCAATGTCAAAGCACCTGATGGAAACATCAACCTACTCAGTAAGGTACTCTATGTCCCTACCATTACAACGAATTTGATAAGTGTTGGGCAGATAGTAGAGAAAGGGTTGCAAGTCAGGTTCACAAAAGCAAGAGCATTTGTTGAAGATCCAAGTCAAGGATTCAGAAGAATTGCAAAAGGTGAAAAGACAGGTAGATTGTTCACATTTGAATTACAGGACACTAGAAACATTGCTCTCTTTAATTATGGTAGTCAGACACTCACAGAATTGGAAGTATGGCACAAAAGGTTAGCACATATTGGTGAAAGGTCATTAAAGCAAATCTGCAGGGACCAAAGTGTACTTGGACTTCCTAATTTGTCAAAACAACATATGATTTATAAGTGTAGTGCATGTCAATTTGGAAAGTCTCACAGGTTACCATTCATGAAGAAAGGTTATATGCATGGAGATCTCTTGGAGTTGGTTCATACAGATGTATGGGGACCTAGCAAGGAAGCTTCAATATCTGGATCAAGGTATTATGTTTCCTTTATTGATGATTGCAGCAGATGGACTATCCTATTCTTTATGAAACACAAAGATGAAGTTTTTTCATGTTTCAAAAGATATTTGGCTCTTGTGGAGAATCAAATAGGTAAATCACTAAAAAGGCTAAGGTCATATGGAGGGGGAGAATACTTCTCCCATGATTTTGATTCTTTTCTTCAAGAAAGAGGAATCAAAAGAGAGGTAACTACAAGGTACACTCCTGAGCAAAATGGAGTGGTAGAAAGGAGGAATAGGACAATTGTTGAAGCTGCAAGGTCTATGTTAAATGAAAAGCATTTACCTAATTACTTATGGGCTGAGGCTGTATCTACAACCACTTACTTGATTAACAGGTTGCTATCAAAATCCCTTGATGGGATGACTCCATATGAGGCTTGGAATGGAAGAAGACCAAGCTTAGATCATTGTAAAATTTTTGGATGTATTGCTTTTGCTCATGTTCCTTCACAGGTTAGAGGCAAGATGGATCCAAAGGCAGAAAGGTGTGTATTTATTGGATATGACAACAATCAAAAGGGCTACAAGTTATACAACCCTACCAACAAAGGATTCTTGGTAAGCAGAGATGTAGTTTTTGATGAGAACAATTCATGGTATGAAGATTCATGCAGGAAGATCAATTTACCATATGATCTTGAAGAAGATTTTACAAAGCTTGGTAGAGAACAATCAAAGATTGAAGAACAAGACACCTCAGAGGATGATGAAGAATCTCACATGGAAAAGATCAAAGCATGGAAGTCTAAAGGTAAAGCAAAATTGTAGGAACTTGGACATGAGGCAGAATCATCACATCATGGCCTAAGAAGATCTATGAGGGAAAAGAAAAAACCAGAAAGGTATGAGTTTGACACCTCATTAGTAACTAAACATTCTATCTACATAGCACAGGACATAAACCAAGAGGAGCCATCATCATTCGAAGAGGCCAAAGCAAAATCAGAATGGAAGCATGCAATGAAGGAAGAGATTGAAGCACTTGAGGAAAACAACACTTGGGATTTGGTGCCCAAGACTTCATCCATGAAGGTATTAGGCTCAAGATGGGTCTATAAACTCAAGAAGAATTTTGATGGTTCAATTAACAGGTATAAGGCAAGGCTTGTAGCAAAAGGCTTTGCACAAACTCAGGGAATTGATTATGAGGAGACCTTCTCTCCTGTGGCAAAGATGCCTACTATTAGGGTTTTGCTTAGTATTGCCTCTTCCAAGAATTGGAAGATACTTCAACTAGATGTAAAGAATGCATTTTTCAATGGTTGGATAACAGAAGAGGTATATATGGCACAACCACCTGGTTTTGAGAACCAAGTTTATCCTGATTATGTGTGTAAACTTAACAAAGCATTGTATGGTCTCAAGCAAGCTCCAAGAGCTTGGAATTTCAGGCTTGTTTCATTCTTGCAGGACAAAGGCTTTCAACCAAGCAAGGCAGATCCTTCACTCTTTATTAAAAAGAGTAATTCCGAGGTCATCTACCTATGTGTATATGTAGATGATATTATATTGACAGGAAATAATGCAGATGGTATGAAGAAGATCAAAGATCAGATGAGAGAAGAGTTCAAGATAAGTGATTTGGGTTCACTTACCTACTTCCTAGGTTTGGAAGTTGTCTACAAAGATCATGGTTTGTTTCTCACTCAAAGGAAGTACATTAAGGACATGTTGGCAAAATTCAAGATGCAAGATTGTAAGATTGCAGGTACTCCAATGCAGGTCAATCACAAATTGAGCTCACATGAAGGTGAACTCATAGAGGACATCACATCATATCAAAGTCTAGTGGGTAGTCTCAACTATGCCACATTGACAAGAGTAGATATATGTTACAGTGTGAGTGTGCTAAGTCAATTTATGCACACACCAAGGAAACCACATATGGATGCTGCCAAAAGGATTCTCAAGTATCTCAAAGGAACCATAAATGAAGGACTTTATTATCCTTATGTATCTAATTTAGGTTTAAAGCTATTTTCTGATGCAGATTGGGCTGGCTCCAAGGAAGATAGAAGGAGCACTTCAGGTTATCTTACCTTTGCAGGTTCAAAGCTTATTTCATGGTCATCCAAGAAGCAACCCACAGTTGCTCTCTCTTCTACTGAAGCTGAATATAGAGGTCTTGCCATAGCTACTCAAGAAGCTATGTGGATGAAGACATTATTCAAAGATCTTGGATTGAAGTTTGGAACTCCAACTATTTTTTGTGACAATATGAGTTCTATTCATTTGGCTGCTAATCCTATTTTTCATGCAACGACTAAACATATTGAAGTTCATTATCACTATGTACGAGAAAAGGTTCTAAGCAAAGAGATTCAAATATCATATGTGTCCACTCATCAAGAATGTGCAGATATTCTAACCAAAGCATTGGATGGTACAAAGCTTTGCAAATTCAAGGCTATGATTGGTTTGCAGGTAATCTTGGAAGATTGAAGACCTCAAGCATACTTGGCTTGAGGGGGAGCTATTGAAGCAAGTCTATGACAAGCCTAAGTATTGGCTTGAGTCCCACAAAGTCATAAAAGAAGCTTCAAAATGAAGACTATGTAAAGTCCACTTGTGAACTACCTCTTGTAATTTTTTGAAGAGTTTACTTAATGTAAAAGTAAGAGAATCTTAAGTGGTTGAGTCCACATGATCAAAAAGGGAAAGAGGAGCCACGAATTCAGGATTTGTGGTAGGTAGAGAATCAAATCAATCATTGATTGATTGGAGAGTGATTGAGGTAAGTTAGCCTCCCAAACTCAACTATAAATAGATGGCAATTTTAGTCGTGGTTAGAGAGACCTATGTGAAGACCTCCAAGAGCTGAGCTTTATGCCATATCAAGGTGTGATTACAAGGCACACATATGTATCAGTAAGTCATTGTATTGTACAAGCAATATACTTTCATTTTCATGATTATTTGAGTTCATCTTTCCATGTTCTTGTGAAGTGTACTACTCACTGCCATTACTCTCAGATTTCTCAGTCAGCTTGCAGAGATGTTTGCTCTGAGCTTGGTGCATCATTTTCAGTGATTTAACTTGGTAAAGTTAGCTCTATAAGTCTACTATATGCTCACAAATTTTCATGTCATTTGGATGTTGCAATATTCAGTTATGTTCATTTGAAGTCAACAGGGTCTGTTCATCTTCACTTCTCTGTCAGGTACCCGACTTTTTCACTCATCTTGTCAGAGCCATTTCTCAGTGGTTACGTATCCAAATTCAGTGATTTAAAGCTTGTTTGATTCAGCTTACTGTCTAGTATAACCATACAAATTTTCATAAACATTGGAGTTCTATGTTTTGAGTTATGTTGATTTTTCTGCTCACTGGTCTCAAACTGTAGCAGCCCGTGAAAATCGGGATGATGTCATCAGTTGTTAAAACTCATTCTCAGTGTGTGGTTCATTATTTTTTATGAGATTACTCTTGAAAGTTAGCTTTTTAAGTTACCTAGACTTCCCCAAGAGGAATTAAGCTAATTGCTGCTGTGCTCAGAGAATTATGTAAAACACTGGACAGGTGTATGAACCAAGAATAGCAAGTTTTCACCTCTGAGCTAACTCCAACTTATCTGTTTAGATCTATCTTTTTGAGAGTGATCTTCCAAGGTACATAGGGTGTCTAATACATCCATTGGCAAGCTAAAAGGGCCCACCATATACTCCTGGAGTTCATTTGGCTGGTGTAGATCAAGGATTTTGCAACACCTCTTCATCTTCAAGCACATACCTATCCATCTCTTCACACTGCAATGGCAGCATGTGAGGCATCATGGCTGGAGATGTTACTTGCAGATTTAGGTGTGGAAGTGCAAAAGCCTATCACTATTTATTGTGATAATCTTAGCAGCATACAGTTAGCACGGAACCCTGTTTTCCATGCTAGAACAAAGCATATCGAGGTTGCTGATATTTTCACCAAAGCACTTGGAGCTGAGAAGTTGAAGAAGTTTCAGAAGATGCTTGGATTACAGGATATGGCATTGAGCATGAGGGGGAGTGTTGAGATATCAAGCTCAACATGTGATGATCCAGGATGACACGTACCAGTTTTTTGTTTCTCTGACATGTATAGTGGTCATGCCGGTATATGTCAGGGATACTTCATTGAGCTTTATTAGATTTATCTACCGAGAGTGATGGCACATTTGTTTCTTGCCAGCTCACTCATTTGCGGACATTAGGTTTTTCCTTATGTACTGATCTTTATATATTGCACTTGTTGTATTCTTGTTTTTTAGGTCATTCTTGTACATTCCTTTTATGTAATAGAAGAAGAAGAAGAAGAAGAAGATCATTCTTCCTTGCCTCAATTTGTGTGTGTGCTTCTCCTTGAGAGTGAGAATGTGTGTGTGAGCTCTCTTCCTTATCTCCTTCCTCGTGACACAGAGAAGGCCGGCAACAACAAGACCCTTCGGTATTTGGTATTTTGTCATTGAGCACTCTGTGGGATTTTGCACAGAAGCATTGGATTGTATTGTGCATCACCATTGTATTTGTCTTCTTATAATCAATGGGCAGAAGCTTCCAGTGTGTATCTTTCTTCTTGTCTTTCCCTTTTCTCCTACAAACACTCAAATCCCTTCTTGTCCAAGAATCCCCCAACACCGTCATAGGACCAAAAATAACCATCGAAACCATACCCCCACCACCACCATTGATCTCACTGCTGAAATGTTTGTACAGACATCACCCATCTCACCCCCCCACCCCCCCCTTCTCCACCACCATCGCCTCCCACCACTGAACAAACCGCAGTCATAACAACTACCGTCACCTACACCCCAACCTCATCCAAATCCTTCTCCTTCTGTGAGCCAACCTCACAGGACACCCTCTTCTCTTCCATCACCAATCCTCTGTACACTTCACCATTTTTGTCCTCCGAACCCATAATTCGAGACCCCATAATCCCAAGTATGGTTGGAAACCCCCGACCCATTAAGGGTATCCTTTGTTTCCCACCTTATCCCCCATTGCACATACCCCTATCCCATGACCCATACTTTCCATCTGCTCCCTACACTCCAATCGCCCCACCCCAGTACCTATCTTTCATGGAACAGTACATTCGCACTCCAATATCTCAGATGCACAGTTCACAGACGCTCGCAACAACATCAATCTACACAGACACCACACTCACTTCACCTACCATACCCACTTACATGGTAGCCCCTGACGCACCACATTGTCCAATCCCATGGACATTTCACCACCCACAGCACCTCTCCCTACAATTCCACCATCACCCACTACCCTACCCCCCACCTCACCATTCACCACCTCGTTGGAAGACACAACATTCACTACCCCCCTTCCCATTCCCACTCCCACTGCATTCCAAAATCCTCCCCTTGCATCTCATAATGTAAATAGTACATTTAATACCTTACTTGAGTGTACACATCAATTACAACAAGAACACCACCAATTGGAAGAGCGCACCGCTACCTTCCAAGCAGAATCTCAGTGCGTGTAAGCTAGAGTCAACATCTTAAAAGTTGATTACCAAACACTCCTAGCAGAACATACCACTTTACAATAGGCTCATACTGAATTGGAGTCAAAGATATCTACGGTGGATGATAAAGCATTCAAGGATCTGGAAAATGTACTCCAAGTGCAGATGCTATCCAACGCTACACTGAGATGCAATCTCGGGCTACTACGGAAGCACATGGCAACAACCTTTAGAAGAGAACAAGCAGCTTCAGCAACAAAACCAAGACAATTTTGAAGCAGCTATGGAAGGAACCTCGGGAGCAGACATTAGTCCTAAAAAGTATAGAGCGGTCCCATCTGAAGACATTCGGATCTTACTTGAGGAGCATGCAAATTTTTTGGAGTCATATGAAAAGTTAGAATCCGAATGTGCTGACCTAAAGAAGCAGTTAGCCAGTGCCAACACAGCTCAACAGGAGTTAGTAATCTTGCAACAATCTACAGAAGAATTAGAGACCCTCTGGAAGCAGATGGTAGAACTACGAGCACGTCTCTTACCATATGAAATGCCACCCTCTCCAGTTGAAGAACCAGAACCTCATACAATGCAAATTCCTATCGATGAAAGCTACGAAGAACCATACGAGCCGATGCCAGTACTTGACAACCAAGTTACCAAGGGGGGATGGGACACTTTGGAAATTGGAGTTCCAGATTGGCTCAAATGGGTTGAGAAAGTGGGACAAACACACGACGATTGCATCACAGTGCAAATTCAATCCCTTACAAATCTGGAAGAAACTTTTCTTAGATCTTCTTACTTTTGGCACCTATCCCACCAACGGTTGATCACAATATCAGAATTGCAATACATGCCTTAGTATGTCTTGCTACATGACTATAATGCAGAAATTAAATGACGTACAGGGAAGGAGCCCACATTTGCCACTCAATTTGAGTCGCATGACTTACCGAAAGATGCACGCGTTGGCTCTATCTTCCAACCTAATTGGCATGAATGGCTACTAAATGACTACCCTGAGATGATGAGCACCTGGGCCACCATGCCACTGTGTATCAAGTATAACCCATGCTATTGCCCAATGGTCCGTCACAGATCATGGCAAGCTTTTGCAATCAAAATACGCAACAATAAAGAATGCTCTGCCTGGGTCAACTATCCATATTTTGCTCCACCTCGAGGACCCCCAACCATAGCATATATGATATCCACCATTCGACACTGGTCTACACGCTTAAAAAATGTGCCCAACACAGCAGCAAAGATGTGTATGCAAATATTTGAGCTCATGACAATCGTCTTCAAAACCTTTCAAAAGGTCCAGGCTCCATACATCTCCGCCCTTGGATTTTCTCAAGGTAACAAGGATTTAGTCCACGACATGAGCCAAACCCCTTCCGTAAACATAATTTTTGCATGGCACGCATGCATCAAGTACCTACCGGCTTGCAACAAGCAAACTTTTGAAGAAATGTTCTTCACGGGGTTTTGGGAATATCATTCCAAAATTTACATTCCCACGCCAACACATTTGCTACATCTCTTCATGGTGGAACAAGCCATCCATGCAGATCAGTTATGTCTACCATATCCGAACATCCTAGGTCCAATTGATTGGGATCGCATGATGACCGACTTGGCCAGAGGACTATGCATTCAGGAACATCAGCTTGCCGCTCACGTTGTGGATATTACATCCAGCACTCCAAGCAACAAGGGTCTACCAGGGATGATAGACGCGAGAGAGGGGGGGTGTTGGTAGCTGTCAGGGCACTCAAGGAGTTACAAGACAAGGAAGCCAATGAAAAGAGTCAGAGCAACGGGAAGGACCAAGCAGGCAAAGCAGTCAACGAAGATCCGACAAATAGGCCCTATAATTTTTCATGAAGCAATATTTCCCAAATAGTGATTTTAGTCACTTCTCACCATTGTAAATACCATTTTTTGTTATTCCTACTCCATTTTGTGCAAGCCGAGGAGTCCTCGAGCTTGAGGAGTATTAGAAGTAGCTATATACCAATTTTCATAATTTTTAGACTTTGTTTGAGCCCTCAAAGAAGACCTAGAACCTAATTTTTAACTAGGCCGAACACTAGGTCTAGACAGGGCCAAAAGCTAGTCAAAAACTATAAAAAGAGCTAGAGAGCTCATTTTTGAGGTAGCTTGTTGTATATTTGACCTTTGTATGAGAACTCTTTTGCAATGGAAGTTACTCCTTTGTTCCTCTCTTTTTTGTTCTTGTTGTGTGTGCGTGTGTGTATGTGTGCATGCTAGTGTGCTTCTCACTCATGCACTTGTGCCATCATGTGCTCATAGTCTTCATACTACTCCTCACGTCTCCACGGATTGAAAATTATGAGGTGGATCTCCTCACGTTGGTACTTGCCATTGTGCTAGAGTGACAACACGCAGTAAAACTACACTTCTTGTAGATGATATGACACTACGTTCGCTGCCTAGGACATGTCCTAAACATAGGTTCATTCATTAATCACCTATGTCAGGTTCTCAGGTCTCCCTCATTTGTTCTTACTCTAGGAATTTATCTTGCAAGAATTTATATTTCTTTTGATAGGCTTTTCAGTTGTTCTCAGGTTTCCACGATACACGATACTTTAGAATTTCCATGATACATGATATTCCCAAGTAAACAATACATGATACAAAATACGAGACTCAACCACAATACACAATACACCAACCTCTAGTGATACATGATACTCGAGACTTGGGGCATTACACGATACTAGAACCAGAATGATACATGATACTTGATTTGGACGATACACGATACACGAGGGGTAATGATATGATACACGATACCTAAAATCCTTACAACAAACGATATTTAAAGTCCCATGATACTTCAAAAGTTATGATACATGATACTCGAATGATCACGACACATGATACTTAGGTCCAAATGATACATGACCCATGATACTTCTGCTTCTAAAGATACATGATATCAGGATCACAACGATACATGATACACGATATTTCCAAGATCACGATACATGATATTTCCAAAGATCGTGATACACGACACTCAAGATGGTGATACACGATATTTCCAAGATCGCGATACATGATACTTTCAAAGATCGCAATACACGACACTCAAGTATCGCGATACTCGACCCAAGGATACACGATATCTAGGTATCGCGATACATGGGGACTATTGGAATCGACAATACACAATACTTGCCAGGTATCATGACACATGGGAATTCAAGTATCATGATACTTGAACTCAATCGATCATGATACTTGGGCTTATCTCACTCAAATGCAAAAAAAAAAAAAAATAGAAAATTTTATATAAATGTGCTCCTTGTGCACTCCTCTTCACCCCTATGTGCTTGTGGAAATTAAATTCTCACTCCACCCCACATTATCTTCCCCACGATACCGATCGCAAATCGTTTCAAATGATGTGTCATTTAATATTGATTACACATCTGGAATCTAATTAATCTCACCTCCAAAACAATTCTCCAAGCTTTTCCCTTTGAACCTTGCTCTTGTAAGCATTAATTGCCCAGGATATCACTTCCGTGAAACTGGTCATCTGTGCTCCACGATACTTGTAGAATACAAGTGATTAGTGACTGTAATTTTTTGACTTGTATACCTCTGAGCTAACCCAAGGTTGTAAGGCACTAAAAAGAAAGAAAGAAAAATTGGGGCTTTGGGAAACCTACCTATCTACTCTACCCATACTCCTTCCTTTTTACTCTCTACTCCTTATCCTTCCTTTCTACTCTCTACTCCTACTCACTCTCTCTCACTTCCCTATGTCTAACACCTTACTACACACACTTTCAGAGTGTGAAGTAATAAGTGCAATGAAGAATGACTTGCCAAACCAGAGTACTTACCTCTTCACAACTCGTACCTTTACCTTGAAGCTCTTACTATCACACAAGTACCTCGGTTGGAATTGTACTTCCCCAGCAACGGTGCCAAAAAATGTGCGTACCTAAGTGAGGACTTAGGGACTTGCGACAAAAGAGACTATTCCTCAATCACCACAAGTTCATATACTGGGGATGATCACCTATTTAAATTATCAATCCAAGAAGTATCTTGAACCTAACCGAGTGTATGAGAATGTGCACTTACGCAATGGTCAATGAAGTGGAGTAGCTAACATTGTAGGCAGATGAGTGCAATCATTCACATTCATTACCTACACAAATGGAAATGGTGTTGTGATACATGAAACAGCAATAAGCACAAAAATGGACTGTTCTCTCAACTTCGAACTTGGAATATAGTCAATAGCAGGTTCCTTTGGAATGCCTCGATGAGGCGCATCCAATGGTGGGACTATTGTCTGAGTCTGACAAACTTGCTTCAAGTTATGGTCAAAAAATTGAGCTGTGCAACTCACCTAATCTTGCCCCACACCTCCTCAACCTTTGCACACACATTACACTCTTCCAAAAAGCAATTAAATGGATAGAAAACACTTCCATGCACTCAACTCAAGCTACAAACACACATGCAAGCTCACAAACATGGAGATACAGGAAGAAGAAGAGGCAAATTTGAAACTTTGTGTTCTCCCTTCTCACAATGGGAAAAAGTCTTTACAAAGAGTCACAGAATAACTTATATACATGTGCCCTAAAGTTGGTCCTTTCACAGAAGAGACCGACACTTTATTGAAAAAGCCCAAATTCCTACTATTTTGCAAGGGTAATGTTACAAATCTCTTTGGATATGCATCTAGAGGACTACTCTAGTGCATTTACATGAGTGGAATATATTATAAGATGGATGTTTGACAAAAATATATATGCTCGAATTCGAAAAAAGTTTGGGGGCATTCTTTTTTCTTCTCTTTTCTTTGCTTCTCTACTCGTAGCTCTCCGCAACAAGGTGACTCACCAAAATCCTCCATGTTGTTTGTAGGGTATATATGGAACAAAACCCTCTTGCTAGATATGTTAAAACAATTTTGAAATTGCTTGAATTAAAATGTAAAAGGAAGGGTTGTTCTTGGGAATTGAAAAAGTAAGAAAGAGATGCAAGTTGTGTTAAATATAAGAAAAGAGAACTAGAGTGACAAAACAAAGAGATAGTGTAATGGTAAAATGCTTCCTTTGTGGGAGTGAGGTTGTGGGTCCAAATACTGCCTCCTTGGTGAATATAAAACTCCTTATTGCCACTCATAAATTAAAATTGGTTCACACGTAGCCAATAGTCGCCAAGGAAGCCATGGGTGCCAAAGATGCCAAAGTAATGGCTAAGTTCTATGCCTTAGTTGATGCCTTGGAGTAAGCCGAAGGAGTAAACCTAGGTGTAAACATAGGTTTAAATGTAGGTGTAAACGTAGGTGTAAATGTAGGTGTAAACATAGGTTTAGGTTCAAGAACCAAAACAAAAACAGAAACCAGAACTGAAACCGAGACTGAGACCGAGATAGGGATAGGGATTAGGATCCAATAAAAAATGAAAGCAGAAATGGAAATAGAAACAAAAATGAACAGTGAACAGCAAACACAAATCAAACACCAAAACAAACAGAAATAGACCCCTCTATAGTGATGCATGCAAGGCTCTGATACCACTGTTATCAGAATCCTAATTCATGCACACATAGAGGTTATGAATGTTGAAATAGATACACAAGGAAACAAGATAGAATGCAGTATTGGGTGCAATATTCCCCCATGCACTCTGTTTCGACAGTCCACAGAGTGCATGTATTTATAGGATTTTTTTATTATTTCAAAATAGTGCTTACATGAGAGCGGCTTCCAAAAGCATGGGTGAAAGTAAAAGTTGGTCTTTTTTGTAGAGATCCTTTGTTTTTAATAACAAAAATATTAGTCTATAGTAACCCTTATTCTAACCACTACTTTACTAATTGTTTCTAAAAGTAGAACCCTTTACATGGGTTTATTTACAAACTAGATAAATTATAAATTGGATTATTAATGTTCGTCCTTTCATGCCCTCATGAACCTTTAGCTGCTATATCAAAACGCCAAAACACGTTAATAGATTAATAAATTAACACTCCAACAATTCCTTGCTCAACACATTCCATAATTCATAACATACACATACATATAATTCTATGAAAGTAATGCCAAATTTATAAATGCTAAGGTGAGAACAATAACCTGCATCGAATGAACACTTTCTGTCTTCCCATGTTGTAGATGAAAATACATGGAAAACCAACACGAGTTTACATTTTCTAGAATAAAATAAACCAACACATGAAGAAAATGAAAGGCACCTGTAAGAATAGAATGCTCTTTGGCATCAAATCTCGTTCCATTTGATTTGTAAACCTTTAGAATCTTCCAAATAAATTTGGTTCTCTCATTTTTGCGATGACCTAATACTTGTGTTGGTAACTGCTTTGTGAACTTTTCATACAAATGTGTAAGTCTCAATTAGCAAGACAGGTATTAGGTCATTCGGAGAATGGGAGAAGCAAATTTATCTAGAAGATTCTTAAGTTTTGGGAATCAAAGATGGAAAAAGATTCAATGCCAAAGATCCAAAGAGGATTCTCTTCTTATAGGTTCTTTTCATTTTTCTTGCATTGTATTATGTTGAATACTTTTCTTACCTCTTAGGTTCTTCAAGAAAATTTATATGGAAGAACCTAAGATGTATGAAAAAATTTAATATAATAGAATGTGAAAAAAATGAAAGGTACTTGTAAAGAGAGAATCCTCTTTGGCTCTTTGACATCAAATCTTTTTCGATCTTTGATTTGGAGACCTTTAGAATCTTCTAGATAAATTTGCTTCTCCCACTTTCTAGACGGCCTAACACCTCTATTGGTAACTGAGACTTGCACTTTGCAAAAAAATGTGTAAGTCTCAATTAGCAAGGTAGGTATTAAGTCATCTATAAAATGGGAGACAACGAATTGATTTAGTAGCCCAGATAGACAAGTTGCACCCTGCATGCCTCAATAAATGAAAGGAAGACTAGAAACTAAATGGAAAAAAATTTTGTTGTCACTTCTATTTGTTGAATGCAACAATTTATCGAAAAACATAGATAAATCTTTCATAACCACCTTGGCCATACCACATCAACTGAGACTTACACATTTACAAATTAATAACATACTTTCATACACACACATACATGCATATACACACATACATGCATATACACACATACATATAGACATACACACACATACATACATATACACAGACACACATTCACTCACATACACACATACATAGACACACATGCACATAAACACACATACATATATACACATACACATACACACACATACACATACACACACATACACATACACACACATACACATATACACACATACATATATACACATATACATACACACACATACATAGACATACACACACATACACATACACACACACATATACACATACACATACACATATACATATACACACATTTATTTATTTATTTTCATTCATAATACTTTTTTTATGAACTTACAGGTTATTATTTGAAAAGTCTTTACCAAGCAACAATTTTCTTCATACACCATATGATGAAATGAAGGAGATAATCAACAATCTTAGTATAGATTATCAATGTATACATGCATCTCCTAACGTTTGTATTTTGTATAGAGGTGAATATGCAGACTCTTTGACATGTCCAAAATGTCAATCTCCTAGATATAAGGACAAAGAGGTTAAAATCCCAAAAAAGGTATCGAGACATTTTCTATTAGCTCCACAAATTAAGCATATGTTTTCAAAGCCTTGCATTGTCAAAGCTTCTGACATGGGGTTTTGATCATAAAATATTGATGGAGTAATGAGAATTCTAGATGGTCTGATTTCTCACAAGATATTGATTCTAGATGGTCTGATTTCTCACAAGATTCATGCAATTTGGGCTTAAGAGTTGCATTAGATGGCATTAATCCATTTTTTATCAAATCTAGTAAATGTTCAACATTGCCAATGGTAGTCATCAACTACATAGCAGGCCTTAGCATTAAAAAGGAACATTTAATGGTTTCACTTTTAATCCCAAGAAAAAGACAAGTCAAAGACATGAATGTACATCTTGATCCTCTCATTGATGATCTTCAAGAGTTATGGAGAGGTATTAATGTCATTGATGTATTGAATAGCATCAATCAAATACACATTATGGTTCATCAAATTTGTTCTAGGATATGGCATTTGCTCATATAATGATGTATTTTTTTATTTTAATATATATACAATTGTACGTGATTTAATCTAATAATATTTTAATGTTTTTCATGCATGCAAAAATATATCTGGCTTATCATTACTGTGATGATTGAGTGAGATCAGTTTATAGTAAGAACTTTGATGATTGGTTGAGATCAGTTTATAGTAAGAATCTCAACAAAAATATTTATCTTTGACATGGATGGTTCTTTCTTGACGATCATCCATTACGACACAAAAGAGAAGTGATACATACTAATGGAAAGATTGAAATAGGTCAATGTTCAAAACCACCCTTGCTGGCAAGTCATTCACATTCAACCTAGGGGTCGTTCATTGTTTTACAACTTTATTTTTAGAGAGATCAAATAAAGTCATGTTGATGATTTATCATCAAATATTGATATACCAACATCTCAAAGAGAAATTAGAATCCTTCTGCAGGTATACACCACAACAAAATGGTGTAGCAGAAAGGAGAAACAAGACTTTGGTTGAGTTTGCTAGCTATGTTGAAGGAGAAGAATTGTCCAAATTATCTTTGGGCTGAGGCTATAAATACAGCTACATATCTTCTGAATAGATTACCATGTGCAACTCTAAATGAAATGACTCCATATGAAGCTTGGTGGGGTAAGAAACCAACACTAGATCATTGTAAAGTGTTTGGATCAATTGCATATGCTTATTTGTCATCCCAACTTAGACATAAACTTGAACCAAAGGTAGAAAAATATGTGTTCATTGGTTATGATGAAAAGCAGATGGGTTATAGGTTGTGGAATCCTCTAACCAAACAATTTCTTGTTTCTAGAGATGTTACATTTGATGAACAGAAAAGTTGGTATGCAGATCAAAGTCATACAACTGAAGAATTTAAAGAAGAGGTAAGAAGATGTGAGAAAGGAAAATCAAGTGTGCAAGTGAATGAAGATGAAGAATATATGCAAGCAAGTACATCCAGAAGTGGATTAACAAGAAGAAATGAAGATGATCCTATATTTGATGAAGAGGTGTATTCAGACACACATGAAGAATGTGAATCAAGGAGGTCAAGTAGAACAAGAAGGCAACCAGAAAGGTATTCTTATGATAATTCTTACATAACTCAGAAGAACTATGCATATATGGTCAAAGATGATGAAGAACCTCAGAACTATGATGAAGCAAAATGTAAGAAGCAATGGGAAGAAGAAATGAAAGAAGAATTCAATGCACTAGAGGAGAACAAGACTTGGGAAGTTTTTCTTAAACTAAATGGTAAGAAGGTAATTGGAAATAACTGGGTTTATAAAGTGAAGAAGCTTGCAGATGGAAGTATAGCCAGATACAAAGCTAGACTGGTGGTGAAAGGCTATGCCCAAATTTATGGCATAGACTATGTTGAAACATTCAGTCCTATAGCTAAGATGTCAACTATAAGGACAATCATTGCTATTGTAGCTTCAAAAGGATGGAATCTTAAGTCAATTGGATATAAAGAATGCATTCTTGAATGGATACATATCAGATGAGGTATATATGGAACAAGCTCAAGCGTTTATAGATTCCATATATCCAAATTTTGTAGGTTAATAAGGGCACTCTATGGATTGAAGCAAGCTCCAAGAGCATGGAACTATAGACTGGTGAAGTATCTCAATGATCTTGGATATCAAAGTTCAAAAGAAAATCCAAGTCTACTCATCTAAAGAACAGACGAAGGTACAATCTACATTTGTATTTATGTAGATGACATTATAATCACAGGTACTTCAGATGAAGGAATCAAGGAGGTAAAGAGATTACTTGAGAGAGAGTTCAAGATCAGTGATCTAGGAAAGTTATCATACTTTCTTGGTATGGAAGTCACTTATACAGACCATGGAATATATGTATCACAAGAAAGGTATATTTTGAACCTATTGAAGAAGTTTGGAATGGAAAATTGCAGAGAAGCTTCAACTCCACTGGAAGTCAACCACAAGCTCAGTAAATATGATGGTGTAGAATATAAAGATATGAGGAAGTATCAATCTCTTGTGGGTAGTTTGATTTATGCTACACTAGTAAGATCTTATCTTAGTTATGCAGTGGGAGTTCTATCACAATTCATGCATTGTCCAAAGGATCCACATTGTATTGCAGGTCAAAGAGTTCTCCGATATATCAAAGGAACTATAGAGGAAGGATTGTATTATCCTTTTACATCAGATTTGAAGTTGAGAGCATACAGTGACTCAGACTAGGCAGGTAATCAAGATGACATGAGATCAACACATGGATACATGATATATATTTGTGATAAGCTTGTAAGTTGGTGTTCAAAGAAACAACATACAGTAGCATTGTCATCAACTGAAGCTGAGTACACAGGACTTGTGGAAGCAGCTAAGGAGGTCATATGGATGCAAGCCTTATTCAAAAGCTTGGGCATTGATCAAGGTATACCTACAATACATAGAGATAATATGAGGTCACTTTATCTTGCAGCAAATCCAATATTTCATGCAAGCACAAAACATATAGAGATACATTATCATTTCCTGAGAGAAAAGGTAATGGAGAAAGAAATCGAATTGGAGTACATTTCTACAAAAGATCAGATGGAAGACATAATGACAAAGAGCTTGGATGGTGTGAAGACCAGCAAATTCAAAAGCATGGCAGGAGTAAAAGGAAAAAAAAGATGATATGAAGAAATAGAGAATGGCAATTAGTGACTGAGGGGGAGTTGTTGGAGAAACAATCACTAATTGGACATATATTTGAAGGTCAAAGTTTTATAAGAAAACCACATGCCTATGTGAAGGGACAAATTCACAATTGTATTATATTTGGAAAGTTAGTTCACTTTAGTCCTAGAAGTGTTTTAAAACTCATGAGATTGAGAAACTCTATATAAGTTAGTTTGTATCAACTGTCACATAAGAGAGAATGAAGAGAATGGTAGTTGAGAATAATCGGGCTTCTTTACGTGAGAAAGTATCTGTAAAGTTTTGAGTCTCCATAGCCATCAAAAGGTCTATTAGAAGTTTTGTGTATGAGTCTTCTTCTTCCATCTCTAGAGTTTGTCTTCTCTGTAATGATTTCAAAGTTGAGAATAATCGGGCTTCTTTACGTGAGAAAGTATCTGTAAAGTTTTGTGTCTCCATAGCCATCAGAAGGTCTATTAGAAGTTTTGTGATATGGGGTAGACTTCTTGTGAATGACCATGAAATCTTGTAAGAGATATTCAATGACCTTATTCAAGAAGTGAGTGCCACAATCACTTACCAGTTCTATTGGCAACCCATATCATGTGAATACATTTTTTAATAAGAACTTAGCAGTTGTCTTGCATCATTCTTCCAAGTTGCTTTTACCTCTACCCATTTAATCAGATAATCTATTACAACAATGATATACTTAGCATGCGAACTCTTGGTTGGGGGATTAATATGACCTAAAAATTCTATTCCCCACTTAGAGGATGCATGTCCTCCCATGATGGGCTTGAGTGGCATCTCGTCTTTATATATAGGATATTGTGTCCTCTAACATATGTTGCACTGCATTGCACATAAGTATGTGCACCCATATTTTTTAGATTTAACAATCTCTTCATCCTTTGTTTTTACTATGGCATTTTTTGGTCCAAAAGTGAGACTAGGTGCAAGTGTTTTAGCCCACTTAGGCACTACTTCCAAGTTGAACAATTTAGAATCAGGAAGTTCATTTGATACTCCTTGTAGTGATTCTCTTGAAGTAAGTCTAGAAAGATGATCCACCCTAAGCTGAGTATTTCCTTTCCTTATTAGTACTTCAAAATCATATTCCATAAGTAAAAGAAATCACCTTACAAATCAACATGTATTGCAAGGCTTTTTCACCAAATAAAGAAGAGTCTGATTATCCATCAATAATTTAAACTTATTCACAAACAAATAATTTCTAAACTTCTTGACCACAAAGATCATGCCTAATCCTTTTCTTTCCATAGTAGTGAATTCCTTTTTGCTACATTTAACTACCAACTCGCATAAGCAATGGGGAGATTTGTGTTTCCTTCACTAGTAGGTTGTGCTAGCACACATCCAATAACAACATTGGAGGCACCCACATGAACATGGAATGGTTTCCAATCTGGGATTGTTAAGATTGGTGTTAAAGAAAGTCATCTTTTTAGCTCATTAAAAGAGGTCTCACACTTATCATTCCACTCAAAGTTAGTCAAGAATTTCTACAAAGGCATATATCATTCCACTCAAAGTTAGTCAAGAATTTCTACAAAGGCATATCAATTATAGCATATATATGGATAAAATGTTGGTAGTATCCAGAATGTCCAATGAAAGCTTATACTTCCTTGATCGTCTTCGGTGTAGGTGGCTCTACAATGGCTCTCACCTTATCTTGATCCATTGAGATCCCATTCTTTGACACAATTGTCGGAACAAAACAATCACAATTGATGATAACAAAGAGCTTGAAGCATGTCAACGATCAGATTGAAGTGAAAGAATTCATTTGAGAAAGTGAAGAGATCTTAGAAGTGAAGATTGTATACATATCTACATTACAGATGGAAATTCTTGTACTATGAGGGTAGATGATCCTTAGGATGGTAAGGACTAATGTAATAGGCATGGGATAAGTCTAGAATCGTATGTATATAAGTCAATGATGTAAACAAATACATGTGAGAGTCATTAGAAGCCAAGTGTCATTAAGATAGATGTGTAGAGAGTCATCTTCACGAGTTAGCGTCGGGTCTTTCTCTGATTTCTCTCAGCGTGATCATGTGGATCAAGAAATCTTTTGTACACATCTAATCTAGAAGCCAATGAAGCTATGCTCAAAGTTTCATGGTTTAATTCCTTTCATGCCCTGAGTATGATCAATAAGAACATGTGTATGTAAAGTCTGCAGGTAGACCTCTCAGAGTCGTGCACTTTTTCGTGTCAATATTTTGTTTAGATCTCAGTGGACAGTGTAAATTTTTTGGTGACTCATCATTCAAAATCTAAGTTAGAAGGTAAGGAAGCTATGGCTAAAAGCATTTAGCAAAAAGGGATTTGTGTTGTGAGAAATCAACCTTAGAAGTTACCTATGTCAAAGTCGTCTGTTCAGGAAGACAGTTTCTGACATACTTTTGATCTTAAGGATCAAATTAAAGTTTTAATGATTCTTTTGAAGGACTAATGGTTGATATGATTGCGCAAAGGTAGTGTGGAGATATGTGTATCATTGGTTTGAAGAAATCTGAAGATATGTGCAGGTAATGAAGTCAATCATTGAAGCAGATTGTTGAAGAATGAAGATTTTCACTCAGAGAAGTGATAGTCAAAAGTTTTGGTAAATGAAGATAACATTTGTGTAAAGTTTGGTCCATAACTGATATAGAGGTGATCTTAAATCAGTATAGATCAAACCTTTGGAGATTTAGAGGTCTCCAACAGTGGTATCAGAGCTGAAGGTGCAATACATGTGAAGTAAAGGCACTGGAAGTCCCGACTGTTGCAGATATTGAAGTTCCTTCTAATTGAAGGTGAACAAAGCCAAATTCTTGAAGATAACCTGCAGAAGTACAAAGTATGAGTTCAAAGAATCAAGAAGGATTAAAGCTTCATATCAAAGTTACATTCTATTATCATAAATCATAGTAATTGCAGACAGAGAAGATCAAAGATGGGAGAAATCTTGCAGATTGATAAGCTAGATAGGGAGAACTATCCAGCTTGGTCCATGAGGATGGAGGCACATCTCATGAGCAAAGATTTGATGGCATTCATTAGAGGAGAAAAAGAAAAGCCTAAGTTTGAAGATCCTACTGTTCCAACTAGGGAGGAACTTGCAGGTTTGAAGAATTGGATGAGAAAGGATGCTCAAGCTAGGAGCATCATTTACATGGCTGTAAATGATTATCTTCTACCTCACATGAGAGGATTAGAAAGTGCAACAGATGTATGGAATTCTTTGGAAGAGCATTTCCAAAACACAACCAAGTCAAGGAAGTCCTCATTATGGGCAGAATTCACAACTTTCAAGAAGAAGAGTTCACAATCAATTTCTGATTATGTGGCAAGGATGAAGGATATTGAAGATAGCTTGGGAGCAGTAGATGAAGACATTGAAGAGGATAAGTAGGTAAGGCAAATACTTACAGGTCTGAGATGAGATGAGAAGTGGAAGCCTTTCATATTTTCCATAGAATTGTCACTAGATCACTTTACTCCTGATCTTAATCAATTTCTAGGACACATGCTAACTTTTGAGCAGGACATTAAGGGAAACAATGATAGGAGTGCAAGTCCAGCTACGTACTCCAAGGACAAGAAAAAGAATGGCAAAGGTAAGCAGTCAACTGATGATGAAGGAACTTCAGGTCAAGCTAACTTTACAAAAGGAAAGATGAAATTCAGAGGTAAAGGAAGAGGAGGTAAGAACAAAGATAATACTAAAGCTTGTTGGATTTGTGGTAGAACCAATCATTTGGCAAATGATTGTTGGTATAACAATCAAACTGGTGGAAGTAATAACCAAAGCTTCAATCAAAGAGGTAAAGGAGGCAGAAACCAAAGAGGCAACTTCAGAGGAAGAGGTGGTAGGACATCATATGCTAGAGGAGGTGGAAGAAGTTTTCAATCTCAGTCCTACAACAACAATTATTATAATTATGCATCAGATCAGAAGGATGACATGACTCTCATCTTGAATGCAACTCATGAAGCAGTAGGAGAAGACCAAAGGGTGTTCTATATTGACTTAGGATGTAGCAATCATCTGAGTGGAAATATATCATTGATGAATAATATGGAAGCAAAGGTGAATGGACATATAGTTCAAACACGAGATAACACCAACCATAAAATGGAGAGCATTGGTTCAGTGAAGACAAAGAGTGGGAGCACACTCTTAAGCAAGGTACTTTATGTTCCTACTATTCCTAAAAACTTGATAAGTGTAGGACAAATTGTGGAGAAGGGATATGAAGTTAGATTCACAAATGATGGTGTTTATGTGCAAGATCCAAATCAGGGATATAGAAACATCATTGCAAGTAAAAAGGAAGGAAGGTTGTTTACTCTCAAAGTCCAAGGTAATGTGGGACATGCTTTATTTACTTATGGAAGTCAAAAGATGTCTGAGTTAGACCTATGGCATAAAAGGCTAGGTCATTTCAATGAGAGAGCCATAAAGGGAATGTCAAAGAATGATGTGGTGCTTGGTTTGCCAAATGTTGAAGGTCAACACATGGTGTACAAGTGTGAAGCTTGTCGATTAGGTAAAGCACACAAAAGTTCATACAATAAATTAGGGTACAAGTATTCAAATATGCTTGAATTGGTTCATACAGATGTGTGGGGTCCTTCAAGGGATTATAGCATAAATGGATCCAGATATTATGTGTTGTTTGTTGATGATGCAACCAGATGGATTACTTTATATGTAATCAAGGACAAATCAGAAGTGTTCAAGACATTCAAGCATTATCATGCTTATGCAGAAAGGATTACAGGACAAAAGCTCAAGAGGTTGAGATCAAATGGAGGGGGAGAGTATTTCTCTAAAGAGTTTGATGATTATTTGTGGAATGCAGGTATAAAAAGAGAAGTAACTTGCAGGTACTCCCCTCAACAAAATGGAGTTGCAGAAAGAAGAAATAGAACTCTTGTAGAGTTTGCAAGAGCAATGATGAAAGAAAAGAGTTGTCCAAATTACTTATGGGCAGAAGCTATCAACACTGCAACATACCTTGTGAATAGGTTACTGTTGTATAATTACATGGGTCTAAAGGGTAGAACCCTTGGGTTTCAAGGTGTAAAACCCTTTGGATTTATGGTTTATTTACCCCTTTTAGATGGGTCTTTAACCTTAGTGCTAATTCTCTAAGGTTGAGTACCTTAGGCTTGATTGGAAGCTTCTCCTAGCCACTTGGTTTGTACTTAAGAGCTTGGAGGGTCTTCTTTTAGAAGCCATGTGATTTCATGTGATATCCTAAGCTTGGAAACCATGTGATCACCTTAGGGACCCATGTGATGGAAGGTACACATGTCCCCTTGAGAGGGACTTACCCCCTTGGACTTGGAGCTATATATTGGAGGGGTTGGTTGGGTGGAAAGACATCTCACTTCCTAGTGTGTGGCCTTGCTAGTTAGTCTTGTGTGAAGACTATGGAGCTCTCACACAACAGTAAAAAAAAAAAATTCCCCCCAGGGGGTAGAAGAAAAAGAAAAGCTATGTTGTTTTCCACCTATGTTCTTTCTTGCACTTTATTTCATCCATGATTGAGTTTTATGGTGGATGCATTGTATGCATAGATCTCTTTTGCTCGAAGAATGACTTTACATTCCAGCACATGCATGTTTAATGGCATGAATTTATTTGGAAATTCTCTTTTATCTTAGTAAAGGATGCATGTGTGTGATATCCATGAGCTATGCATAGAGGTTGCACCAATGGAATGCATACATTAATACATGAGTACTAAAAAGCAATGCATGATGGGGCAACCATAAGTTTTGAAAAGCTCCCCACTAGGATCAAAAGAAACAATGAGGTTTGGGTAAGCCTTTCATTAAAGTTTCTTCTCAATTTTCATGTTATCCCATGCATTTAAGATTCACACATATGGGCACACAAGTAATTATCCAGTGCCTAAAGGAGATTTCAATAATGAATGGGATGGGATGGCCCAAGCTTACCTCATCACTGTGAGGACATTCAAGCAAAGTCAAGGGATGGATGAAGCTTAATTTCCAGATAAGTGACCTCTTTTCTTTTCCTTCAAACTATGAAGCATGCATTGCATGTTGTGATAGAAAGGAACTCAGAAGTGGATGCATAGATTCAAGTGGCCCGGTTTTGCTTGGTCACATAAATAATTAGCCATGAAAAGGATTTGCACTATGCATTATGTAACTTAACATGGGTTTGGAAAAGAAAGATGCATGAAAGTTTTTGCACCATCCTTTGAATGAAGAAAGTTCCAATTTGGGACTTTTGCATGCTTTAAGGAGGGGTTCAACTTCTGAACCTTATGCATGCAACACCTTTTCCAATAAAGATGGAACCATTTGGCATACACTATTATGCATATGGAACATTTTACATGGGCTTTTGAGTTAAGAGGGAGATTAAATTCTTGAAGCTAAGCTTTAGTAGGATTTGATTTTATTGGTTATAGGAACAGTGGTGATGAGGCCAATTGGCCACTATAAACCATGTAATTTCTTTATGATTGGCTTAGTATCTAAAAGCCAAATAATCCTAATTTCTTGAAAATACCTCAAGCTTAAAATCCCTCTTATGGAATTTTAAATTCCATAAAAGCCCATGGCATGCTTGATCAGCAAGGC
Source organism: Ceratopteris richardii (assembly GCA_020310875.1). Lineage (NCBI taxonomy): Eukaryota > Viridiplantae > Streptophyta > Polypodiopsida > Polypodiales > Pteridaceae > Ceratopteris > Ceratopteris richardii. The sequence goes on from CM035409.1 coordinate 166,565,519, forward strand.
CATAGACTTAAGGTAGTAATACAAAAATTTTCTCTCTTAAAACCATGAGAGAATGGTGGTAACCTAGAGCACTATGATCTCAAAGCTCTAAGGAAGAGAAGATACGGTATAACAGAATCTTAATTTTGGAAGATGAAAGTATTAGTGCTTTTTTTCAAAGAAAGTTCTTTGTTTGAAAAAACTAAAGAACTATTTGGAGCTTTACATTATTCTTCCAAGCAAATGCAAGACATGAAGAGGAGGTAAGACCCAAGGGTTTTAATAAACCCGAAATACCATTTTTTCAATGTCCTAAGAGTAAAGGGCTGGTTAAATGGTAAATAGAGACTTACCATCTACTTCATCATAGAGATTTGATTGGCAAGTCAATTATTCTTTCTCAGATGAATCATTATGTCATAAGAGATAATATCTAGTTGAGTATAAACTAGCTTTATTATCAGGTGACATAAAATGATCTTTTAGAGTACATCTGAACAAAGGAATCATTGAAAAACCAATCTTTTACATTAAGTCTTGTCAAGACTTAGTAAGTTAAAAGTCCATTGTAGCATAGGTAATACATATGCTCTATAGTGGAAATAATACTTACAAGTCCGAGAAGTAATAGATCTTACTTGATTAGAAGAAGGTTTGATCCCAAAACTCAAGCTAAAGTTACCTTTACTAAAATGGAAGTGTAAGCCGGATGGTATGGGACATCTAGGTTTACACTACCACTGAAGTAAATTCGGTGGTATGGGACATCGAATTTGTGGGTAATCTCAACTTGAACTTTGGGACATTTGTTCTGTATGCTTGGAGAAAAGAAAGCATAAAAAGCTTTGAATAGTTCTTTAAACCAAGAAGGACAATAAAAGATTGAAAATAAACTCTTTCAAATACTTTTGAAAGAGCACAATTTTCAATTTACTCAGGTAGTTTTCGAGGACAAAAACTCTTAAGGAGGGGAGAAAGTCCCAAAGAACTTGTATCTTATGCCTGGAAAAGACCGAATAGGGTATTGCAAGGTAAAAGATATGAAAAAAATAGTTGAAGTACTTCCTCGTATTCTAGTACATATATCTTTCATTACATCTTCCAACTAAACGAAGTTCTCAAAAATTGGGAAAATTCTCAAAGAACCCCAATGCAAGAGAAAACTTGCATACACCATAAGGATTGTATAAATCCTAAGGTGGTTAGGAAAAGAAGTTGGATGAGCTATAAAGTATAAACCTAAAGGTATTTTGATGCTTCATGGGGATGACATAACATACATTATGGATTCCAGTAATATAGACCTAAGGAATATGACTCCTTGTATGAAGCATAATAAGCTAGATCCCTAAGTAAAACCCATGGGTAAAGCTTTGAAGCATGAAGGGATCTATTTGAGAAAGACCTAGTCATATCTCTTATTTTGGCTAAAGAAGAGAAGAAAGCCAAAAGACCCAAGTAGGGCAAAGATCAAGTCAAACTTTAAGTTTGATAAGATAAGTCACACCACATTAAATGGTTAACCAATTATTTAAGTAAGATTAGTAGTGGTGTATCTAAGCACCTTAGTCCTTGCTCTTATAATTTGGTACCATTGTATGAAGGGCATTTATAAGGACAGAAAAGGTAAGAATGTATAGAGACAAGTTATGTGGATTGGATGAGGAACCCATTGGTATGGGACGGTGGGTATTGAATCCAGTTGAGTACTTTTTCTTGATGGCCAGAAGAAAAAGGGACTCATGATCCAATGGAAAACATCAGGAAGACAATGTCTAGGAAAGGGCATCTTCTTCAGTTATCCTCTCAAAAGGAAGAAGAATTCTTCCAACAAGATATGAAAGTATCTATCTCTTATAGAGATTTAGAAATAAGGAGAGGATCAACTTTTTTGAGTTTGAAGGTAAACTCCAAAGGATGAAGCTCTAAAAGCTTCATGCCAAAGTATGACTTGAAATTCAAGGATCATAAATATGATCTTAGATCAAGCGTGAAAGAAAGCTTATAAAGATCATCTTTTTGATACTTGATAAATCAAGTTAACTGAAGAATAGGAAAGATCCAATGATGATGTCAACATAGGACATCTTTAATAGATCTAGAATATAAGGGAGAGAACTCTATAAGGATCAAGAAGACCTTTAAGGTTTGAGATCCAACTAAAGATCCGTAAGGATTAAACAGTGAAGAAATGATTGGAATAATCTATTTTTACTTATGACCTTAAAGATAACACGATCTTGTACACTATGAGTTCCCATCTTGGGACGTAGTTATAAAGATCTTATCTTTTTGGAAGAACAAGTAAAATAGGTTTCAATCAAAGGCTACAATAGTTAGATTAACCCTTATGGATTCTAGTCCCTTAAAAGTGGACTCTCAAAACTACATAAAGTTTTGAAAGAACATTGCATCCACTTTTTGGTAAGCTCTCTCTGAAGATAAAGAGGATGTTTTATAATCCACCATTACCATTCTATTGGTTAGGTAGGGATTATATAATGAAATTCCCCTCTATTTAGAATTATTGGAGGTGACTTGCAAACAAGGAAATCCACCCATTTCACTAAAAAATGGTGATTTGGGCAGGGATTATGAAAGATTCATCTTCCTTTCAAAACAAGTTGGGTTCTAACTTGAGAGACGAATCTGATAAAGAAACCTGAAGAAGCATTCATCTATTTTGCTAGGTCCATGCACAAGTGGTGCAAAGCAATGGACCAAGATAGTAATTTAGCTCAGTCACTTTATATCCACCTAATTCACATGTTTAAGCTATGGAGAGCCAGATGGCACATGGCTTAAACAAGGAAATAGGCAGGGATGTTCTCTTCCACCCTTTTCATTCTTTCCATACTTTGCATTCGACTCAGTTCTTTTTCGCATGCAAACTAGATGGAACTTTGAATTATTGGGGCAGGGAATTAGACCACACATGGATTCTCCTCTTTTTAAATTCATTCAGGATAGAAATCATCCTTTTGAAGTAAGAGGCGAATTAGAGAGATGAAGGCCATGATCTATGAGATTGATCATGGAGCACGGGTGAATACCCCAAGGTATATATCTCCACTCATTTTTGAGGACGGAAATGCTTTTAAGGGGGGGAGAATGTTGTATAATTACATGGGTCTAAGGGGTACAACCCTTGGGTTTCTAGGTGTAAAACCCTTTGGATTTATGGTTTATTTACCCCTTTTAGATGGGTCTTGAACCTTAGGGCTGATTCTCTAAGGTTGAGTACCTTAGGCTTGATTGGAAGCTTCTCCTAGCCACTTGGTTTGTACGTGAGAGCTTGGAGGGTCTTCTTTTAGAAGCCATGTGATTTCATGTGATATCCTAAGCTTGGAAACCATGTGATCACCTTAGGGACCCATGTGATGGAAGGTACACATGTCCCCTTGAGAGGAACTTACCCCCTTGGACTTGGAGCTATATATTGGAGGGGTTGGTTGGGTGGAAAGACATCTCACTTCCTAGTGTGTGGTCTTGCTAGTTAGTCTTGTGTGAAGGCTATGGAGCTCTCACACAACAGTTACCTTGTAAAGCTTTGGATGGAAGAACACCTTATGAAGCATGGTGGGGTAAGAGACCTACTCTTGATCATTGTAAGGTATTTGGATGTTTAGCATATGCTTATGTTCCTTCATAATTGAGACATAAGCTAGAACCCAAAGTAGAGAAGTATGTGTTTATTGGGTATGATGATAGACAGATGGGTTACAGATTGTGGAGTCCATCCATAAAGCAATTTCTTGTTACCAAAGATGTTACATTTGATGAGCAAAGTACATGGTATACAGGGTCAACAAATGATTATGCAGATGTTAAAGAAATACAAAGGAAAGGGAAGACAAAAGTAAGTGTGTATGAAGAAGATATTGATGATGTTGATTATAAAAGTAAATTGTAGGAAAATGTTGAAGCTGGGCCAAGATTTGATCCAGAATCAAATGTGGCTGAGACTTCAAGAAGTGCAGAGGTCAGAAGATCCTTGAGAGAAAGAAAAGAACCTATCAGGTATAGCTATGATACATTTTTTCTAACAACAAAAGATTATGCTTACATTGTGAAGACAGAAGAGGATCCAATCACATATGAAGAAGCTAAAGGTAAACAGAATTGGGAGAAGGCAATGCAAGAAGAGTATGATGCTCTACTTGAAAATGAAACATGGGAATTGGTGCCAAGACCAAAGAATCAGAAGGTCATTGGATGTAAGTGGGTGTATAAAACAAAAAGGTTTGCAGATCGAAAAGTGTCTAGATATAAGGCTAGACTTGTGGTTAAAGGTTATGCCCAAACTTATGGGGTAGATTATGATGAAACTTTAGTCATGTTGCTAAGATGTCTACAATTAGATCATTGATTGCTATTGCTGCTTGTAAAGGATGGAAGTTATCACAATTAGATGTGAAGAATGCATTTCTGAATGGATACATTGCAGATGAAGTATACATGGAACAACCAGAAGGTTTCATGGACTCCATTGGATCAGATTATGTGTGTAAGCTCAAGAGAGCTTTGTATGGTTTGAAGTAGGCCCCAAGAGCATGGAATTACAGGCTTGTTAAGTTCTTGAATGAATGTGGATTTCAAGCATCAAAGGCAGATGGTAGCTTGCTAGTGAAGGCAAGTGAAAATGGATACATATACATGTGTATTTATGTTGATGATATTATTGTCACAGGTACAGATGCTCAAGGAATCAAGGAGCTTAAGAAACAAATAGAGAAGGAGTTTAAGATAAGTGATTTGGGAAACTTTTCTTATTTCTTAGGAATGCAAATTGTGTATACTCAACATGGAGTATATGTTACACAAGAAAGATACTTGAAAAATCTTCTAGTCAAGTTCAACATGGAAGATTGCAAGCCTTCAACCACACCATTGGAGGTAAATCATAAATTGAGCAGATATGGAGGTGAAGAGTTTAATGACATGAAGAAATATCACAGTTTGGTAGGTAGTTTAATCTATGCTACCTTGACAAGGCCAGACCTATCATATGCAGTAGGTGTGTTATCACAATTTATGCATTGTCCGAAGAAGACTCATTGGATTGCAGCTCAAAGGGTACTCAGATATATCAAAGGAACCCTAAGTGAAGGTTTGTATTATGGATTTACTTCTGATATTAGAATCAAAGTGTTTAGTGATGCAGATTGGGCAGGTGATTCAGATGATAGAAGGTCTACTCATGGGTATCTCTGTTATATTGGAGATAAACTAGTTTCTTGGAGCTCAAAGAAGCAACATACAGTTGCTTTGTCATCCATAGAAGCTGAGTATAAAGGAATGGTAGAGGCTACAAAAGAAGTGATATGGTTAAAGACCTTGTTGAAGAGTTTTGGAACTGATCATAGTACTCCAATTATTTTTGGAGACAATATGAGTTCATTGTATTTGGGAGCTAATCCTGTTTTTCATGCCACGACTAAGCACATAGAGATTCAGTATCATTTCTTGAGGGAAAAGGTACTTGATAAAGAGATTGAAATGTTGTATACTCCAACAAAAGAGCAAGTTGCAGATATGTTGACAAAAAGCTTGGATGGACCTAAGCTACAGAGGTTCAAAGAGATGGCAGGAGTAAACAAGAAATGAATAATCACAATTAGTGATTGAGGGGGAGCTGTTGGAACAAAACAATCACAAATTGATGATTACAAAGAGCTTGAAGCATGTCAATGATCAGATTGAAGTGAAAGAAGTCATTTGAGAAAGTGAAGAGATCTCAGAAGTGAAGATTGTATACATATGTACATTACAGATGGAAATTCTTGTACTATGAATGTAGATGATCCTTAGGATGGTAAGGAGTAATGTAAAAGACATGGGATAAGTCTAGAATCATATTTATATAAGTCAATGATGTAAACAAATACATGTGAGAGTCATTAGAAGCCAAGTGTCATTAAGATAGATGTGTAGAGAGTCATCTTCACGAGTTAGCGTCGGGTCTTTCTCTGACTTCTCTCAGCCTGATCATGTGGATCAGGAAATCTTTTGGACACATCTAATCTAGAAGCTAATGAAGCTATGTTCAAAGTTTCATGGTTTAATTCCTTTCATGCTGTGAGTATGATCAATAGGAACATGTGTATGTAAAGTCTACAGGTAGACCTCTCAAAGTCGTGCACTTTTTCGTGTCAATGTTTTGCTTAGATCTTAGTGCACAGTGTAAAGTTTTTAATAAGTGAGCATTCAAAATCTAAGTTAGAAGGTAAGGAAGCTATGGCTAAAAGTATTTAGAAAAACAAGATCTGTGCTGTGAGAAATCAACCTTAGAAGTTACCTATGTCAAAGTTGTCTGTTTAGGAAGACAGTTTCTGACATACTTTTGATCTTAAGGATCAAATTGAAGTTTGAATGATTCTTTTGAAGGACTAATGGTTGATATGATTGCGCAAAGGTAGTGTGGAGATATGTGTATCATTGGTTTGAAGAAATCTGAAGATATGTGCAGGTAATGAAGTCAATCATTGAAGCAGACTGTTGAAGAATGAAGATTTTCACTCAGAGAAGTGATAGTCAAAAGTTTTGGTAAATGAAGATAACATTTGTGTAAATTTTGGTCCGTAACTGATATAGAGGTGATCTTAAATCAGTATAGATCAAACCTTTGGAGATTTAGAGGTCTCCAACAACAATGTGGCCCAAAATTTTTCCTTGCTTGACCATGAAAACACATTTTTTTGGGTTCAGGCACACTTGGTATTCTCTACATTCATCAAATATTCCTCTAAGTTCAAGGATGTAATTTTTCTAATGTTGGAATGAGCAAGAAATTCATCCCCATAGACTTCTAGTTTATTTCTTAGTAAGTTCTTGAACACGTCAAACATTAGCCTTTGAAATGTAGCAGAAGCATTAGTGAGCCCAAATGGCATCACACAAAATGCAAAGATATCCCATTCAATTGAAAAATCCATCTTATGCTGATCTTAAAGGGCAATAGCTACTTGATTGTAACCTTAGAATCCATCAAGAAAGTTGTACACTTCCTTTCCTACTACTTGCTCTAAGAGGTGCTTGGTGATAGGTAGCAGATAACTATCTCATGTAGTGGCTCCATTGACTTTATTTAGGTTAATGTACACACAAAATTTTCCATTCTTTTTGGGCACTACCAAAATGGTGGATACCCATTCGATATGCTCAATTTCGTAGATAAGTCTAACTTCTATCAAGCAATCAATTTCCTTGTTAATCTTGGCTGCATAATTTTCATTATATGTGTAAGGTTTTTGCTTGGTCAACTTAGCGTCTAATGTCATTGGGATCCTATAAGAGCATATATCTGGATCCGCTCCTTTCACATCCTTGTAACTCCATGAAATTACATCTCTGTATTCTCTCCATAATTCTATTAACTCATCTTCCTCTTTTGCACTTAGGTCATGTCCGATGTATGTGCATCTCTCCTCACCATCTTCTATGGTCACTATGATCTTCTTGGTCCTTACTTTGTTGCCATAGGATTCTCCTAGAAGAGCTTCTCATTTAGGCATTCTTATCATTATTTTCCTATCCTCAATCTCATAAAATTCTTTTGCACTTCAAACAAAGATTCTTCTTCTTCTTGTGTGGGTAACTTTTTCTTTTTGTCTTTTTTTCACACTTAGTTAATTTCTCCACATGTTTACTTATTTCTATTTCTTGAGTCCTATTATCTATCAAATAAAGATACTCTTCCTCTAAGGCACAAAAAGGCTCCATGATGATGGATTCCTCATCCTCATCACTGACTTCCATGAGTGTAGATGTGCTAGGCTCACACTCTTCTATAACCAGGCCAACCATACTTGGTTCTATTATGAAGAGAGAGATTTCATAGCCATCTTTGTCACAATGGGGTGTTCATTGCTCCTCATTAATAGTTATGTCCATCATAACTAGGACTTTTGTCCAACCATGGGGCTCTAATTCCTCATTAGGAAATATCATAGGTGCATATTTTGGTTCTTGAATAGATCTAGGGTTCTTGTTAGCACCCAAGTTTCTCACATTTATTCCTTTATCTTCCTCCACTACAACTTTACACATCCACAAGTGTGTGCCTTTGTGCATTGATGAAGATTCTGATCCTAAGAAAGAGGCAACAAAGTATCATACATGTCTTTGGAGCTAACACATGTCTCCGTTGTACATGAAGGTAAAGGCTGAATAGTATCTTCCACAAAAACAACATCACGGCTAACCAAAATGTGTTTAATCTAGGGATGATACAAACAATAGCCTTTGCTTTTAGAATTGTACCTTTTATACATACATAAGGTATATGGATTTCATAGAGGTAATATGCCTTGAATATGCTGCAAAAGTATGGTATGGCTGCTTGTAAGCCAATTTCTATGCCATTAGATCAAAATTTGAAGTTGGATACTACAGCAGGTGAAGCATTGGAAAATGCTACTATGTACAAGAAAATTGTGGGAAGCTTGATATATCTCACAATTAGAAGGCCTGATCTAAGCTACACCATTGGACTTGAGAGTCAATTTATGCAGGTTCCCAAGAAGCCACATTTGGATGCTTTGAGGGGCACTCTACGTTATGTGAGTGCTAGTTTACACTGATGCAGATTATTGCTACAGAAAAGAACCGATGGAGATTGTCCATATCATCTCTCGTTGTTTCCCAAATTCTATGCGCTTCTGTGTAGCATGTTCCATGAAAGGTTATGAGCTTCTGTTGTAGCACAACTCACAACTCTGATGACAAAACTCCATGATGGACATGAATGTCATCACATGATGGATATTGAAGTTAATTGATCCAGTGCTTATAAGCACTTGTTATTATGATAATCAAAATGCAAAACAAAATACTATTAACTACGGTGTTCAAAACACCTTTATTAGCGAACTCAATGAAACAAAAAAAAAATCGAAAACAAAAATGATATTACTCATGCGAACTAAAGAAGAGGGATAGTGCTTAGAAGCACTTTTATTGGGAAGGGAGGGAGGGAGGGAAAAAAATACATCTATGCTAATGATGATGAAGATTATAAGAACATGAACTCAATAAGAAAAACAATTAACCTATGCTCTGATACCATGTTGAAACGAAAGAAGAAACTCCTAATCTACTATTAATCATACATTAATCAAACTAGGGAGGAAGGAACAAAAGATAAGAAAACATGATGAATCAAATAAATAGAAATGAACTTACAAAGAATGCTCTAAGAGCATGGAGACTCCATGAGGAGAGGATACACACTCTTGGCAATGGGCTAGAGTGGAATACCTTGTTTGGAGTGAAGGCAGGCCTTGCTTATATGGAGTCTGGGAGAATTCCCTTGCATCTGGGATAAATGAGCTTGCATGAGAATGAAACTAGCTTTGGACAAAAGGGTGGAGCATGGAATTCTCAAAAGCCCCAGGGCTTTGAAGATGAGAGGTTTCCGCATCATGTATTCAGGCTAAAGAAGGCTCTTTATGGACTCAAGCAAGCCCCAAGAGCTTGGAACCAAAGACTTGTGGACTACTTAGTAAAATGTGGATACAATTAGAGTCATGCAGACCCATCACTCTTTGTGAAGAAGGAAGGTAGCAAAATTGTTTTCATTTGTATATATGTTGATGATTTGATCATTGCAAGGGATGATGAAGCAAACATCAAGGACATAAAGAGGAAGCTTAGATGTGAATTTAAAATCTCCGATTTAGGGATTTTAAGGTACTTCTTTGGGATTGAAGTACTATATAAAGAGGAAGGTATATACTTGATGCAAAGGAAATACATTCTTGATCTTTTGAAGAAGTTTGGCTTGTGTGATTGCAAGCCCATTTCAAATCCATTAGAAGTAAATGTTAAACTAAGTGCTCATGAAGGTGAAGAAGTGAAGGATGTGACCATGTATAGGTCAATAATTGGTTCTCTCTTGTATGCTACTATGACAAGACCTGATATTGCACATGTACTTGGAGTGTTATCTCAAGTTTTGCAAGCACCAAGAGTACCTCATCTCATTGCAGCCAGAAGGGTACTTAGGTACCTCAAAGGATAAGTGAATGAAGGTCTATATTATCCATTTGATGATGGATTAAATGTACAAGCTTATTGTGATGCTATAGCTTAGTGATGAGTAGCACCTCCTTTAATGTCAATCAGGGAAGACGTGAGGATGGTATGAAGACCTCGAACAGGTGATGGCACAAGTGTGTGAGTGAGAAGCACACTAACATGCACACACATACACATACACGCACACACAAGGTAAGAGCAAAGAGAGAGACAATGGAGTTCTTCAGATTACTCAAAAGTGCTCTTACAAGTTCAATTCTACAACAAGCTAACCTCAAAAATGAGCTCTCTAGCTCTTTTTATAGTTTTTGACTAGCTTTGGCCCTGTCCAGACCTAGTGTCTGGCCTAGTTAAAAATCAAGTTCTAGGGCCTATTTGAGGGCTCAAACGGAGTCTAAAAAATATGAAAATTGATAGGTAGGTACTTCTAATGCTCCTCAAGCTCAAGGACTCCTTGGCTTGCACAAAATGGAGTTACAAAAAGGTGGAATGGTATTTACAATGGTGTAAAGTGACTAAAATCACTATTTGGGAAGTATTAATTCAGGAAAAATGATGTCCTATTTGCCAGATCTTCTTTGACTGCTTTGTTTGCTTGGCCCTTCTCGTTGGCTCCCTTGTCTTGTAAGTCCTTGATCACCCTGACCACTGCCAACACTCCCCCCCTCTCGCGTCTGTCGTCTCTCACAGACCCTTGTTGTGTGGACCGTTGGATATATTACTCCACGACATCGGTGGCTAAGTGATGTTCTGCTATTCTCAACCCTTTGGCCAAATCAATGAGTAGGGCATCCTATTCTACTGGCCCGGGTACCTCCGGATGTGGCATGCGTAGTAGTTCTGAGTGTAGAGCATGTTCAACCGCAAATAGCTGTAATAGGTGAGATGGTTTGGGTATGAATATCTCGGAATGATATTCCCAAAACCCTATGATAAACATTTCCTCAAATGTTTGCTTGAAGCAGGCTGGTAGATACTTGATACGAGCATGCCACGCATAGACAACGTTTATGGATGGTGTTGTGCTCATATCGTAGGCGAGATCCTGGTTGCCTTCATTGAACTGAGAGCCGAAAGGTGAGGTTCTTTGACATTTCTAAAGGTTCTGAAAGTGATCAGCATTAACTCAAACATTTTGAGGCACATCTGTGCCATGATATCTAGTACATTTTTGAATCTGACTGCCCACTGTCGGATGGTTGAAATCATGTAGCCGATCGTGGGTTGGCCACGAGGGGGTGCTAAGTACACATAGTTTAGCCACTTTTCACATCCTTTAACTGTCAAAACTGTTTTGGTGTACTCTGGCCAAGACCTTCGTCGAAAGACAGGGCAGTAGCATGGGTTATACTTGATGTATAAAGGCATGTTATTCCAAGTGCGTACCATCTCAGGGTATGTTTCAAGCAGACGTATCCTCCAGGTAGGTTGAAATATATTCTCGTGTGTGGCACTTGCAGGAATGTCGTCTGGTGCAAACTGTGTTGCGGAGGTTGGTTCTTTTGTTGTGCGCTGCTTTATTTTAGCATTATAATTTGCCATTAATATGTAGAATGGAACATACAAATCATCAGACATGCCAATCCACCAATGATGGGAGAGGTTTCTGAAGTAATCCAATTTGATGATGACTTCTTCCAATTGGGACATCGACTGTATCTGTACTGCAAGTCTCTCATCATGGGTTGCACCAACCTTCTCTAACTTTTGCATCCATTCAGAAGCTTCGATCTCAATTGTGTCCATTCCTTCCTCTGTTTGCTTACCCCCTGGTGCAAGCATGGGTACGTATGGGTCTTCAAAAATCTCCTCAACTTCAATTGGAACCAAGTCCTCAGGTTCCGGCTCCATGAGGGGAGAGGGTTGACGCTCATATTGAAGAAATTTATTTTGTGGTTCTTCCAGTTGTGCTCTGAGTTCTGCAACTTCTTCAGATGTGTCTGCTGCGGCTAGAGATTGGCGTGTGTTTCCAACACGATTCGCATATTTTCCGATGGGATGTTCTTGAAGTGTTCTGGGTCAATTTCCTACGGGGATCCCTCCATTGCTGCCTCCAGGTTTTCTTCGTTCTGTTTCTGTAGTCGTTTATTTTCTTCGAGTGCTGCGGACATGTGCTTTCGTAGTAAGGCGAGGTTATGTCGAAGCTTGAGATTGTTCGTTATCTGGGCGTGTAACATATCATCAAGTTTTTGTTTTTCTTTGGTATCTGGTTGGGGTGGATTGGCAACTAATTGATCATGTTGTGCCTGCGCTATTGTAATAGCCTCTGCTCCTTCTCTAAATTAATGAATCTTTCTTGTAGCATTTCATGGTTTCTGAACAGGCTCGTATGTTGAGCATCTAGGTGATGGTAATGATGTTGTAATTGAGACATACACTGATACAATGTATTAAATACATTATTAATAGGAGTGGATGCTAGGAAGGTGTTGAATGCAGGAGGGTAGGGAAAAGGGAATGGGAGTTTGTATGTTGTGCTTGAGAAGGGTGAAGTGGGTGGTGGGGGAATGGGAGATTGTGGAAATATGGGAGGAGGGAGAGGTGCGGAAGTGGGTGATATGTCCATGAAGTCATATGTGGATGCAGTTGTGGGGGTGATTGTGAACATCGGAATTGTCGGTGTGGTGATGGTTGTGAAGGTGTAAAGTGGTGTGTGTAGTTGTGAATATGAACCGCCAGGAAGTCTGATTGGGAGAATGGGGTTTTCAGTGGCTACAATAAGAATTACAGTATCAGTGGTAGTACATACAATAGGGGTGGTGATAGGTTGTGTAGATTGTGAGGGTTGACTCACAGTCTGTGCTTCGGTATGGGAAGTGGACTCTGAAGCTGTGACAGTGATGGTGACACTGGTAGTGGGAGGTGAAGGTGGTGGAGTTGGAGGGGAGGGTGGTAAAGGGGGTGAGGGGGGTGCACTTGAAGTATGGGCTTCCTCAGTGTGATGAATGGTATGAGTTGTGCCTGTGGTTGTGGATGTGGTGCCATGTGGTTCTGATACCAAGACATTCATTTGTTTCCCTAGTCTAGGGGGATGTCTGACATATCTTCACTCCGATCTTCGCGAGTGTGCGAGAGCGGTATGCACTGTCTCAGGTACCCCCAATGCATCAGCAATCATGTCAAGGGTTGCCCTGTATTGCTCGTCCATTAGGGCCTTTCCTGCTGCCAGGGATAGTTTGTGTTGTTCTTGAACTCGGTTGATGGTATCATACAGTCTTTTCAATTGCTTCGTATAAGCAGGGGCACCTTCAAGTTCCGGTACAACTTCTTGCTCATATTCATGCTCTTCTTCGTCGGATAGTCCTTCTTGTTCATCCTCTTGCTCCTCTTCTGCAGTCTCCTCTTCATCTTCGTCTACTTCGACGCCTTCTGGTTGTATTGGATGGGGTTGGTCCGTGACTGTCTGTTGCCCGCTTGCTTGCTCTGCCTCAACTTCCAAATTAGTAGCATTAATTATTCTCGCTACCTCCTCATTAGTTAGATCTTCCAGTGTAAAGCCATGAGGGAACTCTAAGTCAGTGGGTATAGGTGGAAACACCAGATTTGGCCCCTCTGCACTGTTCCTCGGTAGTCTGATGGTAAAGGGCTGCACACGCCTTGGAAGTCGTGGAGTTGTGTCCGGTGTCAGTGTAGCATCTTGGGCCTGTGCACAGGGCATCTGAACTGCTCCCCTCATTTTCTTGGATGGAGGCCCTGCGGTTGATAGTCTTCATTGAAATTCTTGCGCCCTAGTCCAAACAAGTGCCCTTTGAACCGGAACATCATATGCCAAGCATCGGTAAACAATCCTTGTGAGAGCACAGCATCCATAAAGTACTGATTTTTGCTTCTTATACCACCGTTGATGTGCCAAGTGTATTTGGTCAATAATCCAATGAGGCATGTTGATTGTCAAATTGAAGGCGTCTGCTAAATCTAGACTGAACCAGATCTTCTTTGGTGGCATCGTGAATCTCTCTTGAGCAGGGAACCCGAAATGTTGCATGCACGTTCAGAGGTGAATGGCAACATTTGGTGGCATTGCTACCATTTCCTTCAGTTTAGTCAGGTTCATGTTCTTCATGTTGTCTGGGACCATTGTCTCCTTCTCTGTGGGGATATGCATGCCTTTCATATCGAGAGCTTCCCTTACCAAATTGTTCGTCAATTTGAAGCGCTTCAGTTCATTACCTCTTGTAAGAGATGGTAGGACAAAGGTGCTATACCCCTTTTTCTCTTTACTGGGAGTGATGGTGCTAATCAAGTAAGGACACCTTAGAAGTCCGGCTTCGGTAACTGGGCTTTGAAGTAATCATATAGTCCCCCCTTCTTCCATATCGGTTTCAACCCTTCATTATTTTGAAGCCTCTCAAACTCTCTAGTAAAGAAATGATATCTGCCCCAGCGTCCGTTGAACTCTATTTCTGCCTCCCACAAATAAGAGCCTTCTCCAAGAGGTCCTGCCATGTCACTAAACCAATGCGAGTTTTTGCTTACTGGCGATTTGTGCCCCTGGGGAGGATTCTGAACAGGTATGGCATGTAATGCTCTCAATGCCAGTGGTCTTTCCTTCAACTCCTCCTCAATGGGGAGACTTTCAATGTCCACGATCTGAGGGCTGGTGCCTGCCTAGGAGCTAGTTCCTGCAGCCTCGACCATATTGAAGTGACTAGTCACCTGTTCTATGAGAATATACAAATGAATGTTAACATTGCAAATGGACACCAAGTGGTCATGTGTCCCCATTACAACATTAACATGAGTTTTTAGTGATAAGTTAGTTAGTCAGTGAGTGCTCGGTGATTGTGGGTGTAGTTAGTGGATGAATTGCCCTAAGAGCTAAATGGAAAGCTACAGTGTGAGAATGATGCAGTTAGTAGGTGGGGTGAATTTACAAGTGGGGATCGGGGGGTTTATTACAAGCTTTGGGCAGCCAAACACAATGGATGGCTTTCGGTTTTGGTTCTGTGGAGACTCTCGAGGGCTTTGTGAGAGTGTCTGCATGAGGCTTTCTAGGGACCCATTTACAAGTGATTTTACTTGTGCTCATGGGTGAATATGTGTTCGTGCGTGATGTATAAGAGTGGGTATCAGCTGTTTAAGTGAGTGAACCATGTTGTACAGGGTGTGGTCTCTCTGTAGCTATTTGAGCTCGCAAGCAAGCCTTAGGCACCCAAATTTGTCTTGA
Source organism: Ceratopteris richardii (assembly GCA_020310875.1). NCBI lineage: Eukaryota > Viridiplantae > Streptophyta > Polypodiopsida > Polypodiales > Pteridaceae > Ceratopteris > Ceratopteris richardii. Next base: position 166,580,703 of record CM035409.1, read on the forward strand.
TTGTGGGCTAGCCTTCATCGACTTCGTGGGTACCCAGATAGACTTCACCTTCACATAAGAATTTTTGGAAGACTTCTTATTAGTGTCGTGTCATTGATCACTAATAGGAAGCTGAGCCAGTTGTTGTGGCTTGACCGCAATAGGATGCTCGCCTTTTCGCACCCACACTTGTTTCGGTGGCTGGGACACCTTGCTTCGTACTTTCTTTTGGCTTCGAGCATAGGTAGTCTGCTTCTTCTGCCTCTTATCTACCTCTGGTTGCTGCATCCAGATGGCCTTTGGAAAAGAAGGGAGTTCCATTGTATCCTGAACTTCTTTCTTGAGATAATCATCCCTCTGCATCACATAGTTTTGGACAAGAATAGCATGGTCATCTTCATGTGTACTCCTGGAAGGACCAGAAGTTTGTGCCTTTCCTATTTCCTTGAGTGCTTCATTCTCTAATTCAAGTGTAATAAAGTTCTGATTTACCCAGACCTGAAGAAGTACACTTCTTAGGTTTAGGTTGACTGCATGATCATAGATCCAGTCTTGACCCAAGATAAGAGGTTCAGTGAGATCCTCATCCTGACACACTAGCACTTTAACTGTCATTAAAACATCTTGAATGTAGAGGGGAAGTTCCACCTCGCCCATGCAAGGGGTTTCCACGCCTCCCAATCCTATGAGATATGCTTCTATAGGATTGACACTTAAGTTCAACTTTTGAGAGTAAGAAAGTCTAATAGCACTAGTGGCCGCACCTGAGTCAATCAAGGCCCGTACTATCCTTGCACTCTTTCCTTGTCCTATCTCTAAGGTTACAAAAGGACGTCTATCAATTATTCTATGAGAGCTAATACCTGAAACTTCACACATAGCCATATGATATCCTGGGTGCGCATAGTCATCTGTCCTAGGCTAATCTCTACCCTGTCTCCTCAACTTCATTCTTCCGATGCTTTCCAATGCTTCTGCCTGTGCCCCTTCTCGGATGCGCTTTTCCTCTTCTTTACGTTTCTTTGTAGTATTGAGTCGATTTAACATCTCCTCCGTGAGGGGTTCCTGATATAATTTGACTCTACATCCGCTAATGTAACTCGAGAGAACATCACCCTCTAGTGTAGCTAATTGAACTGCTCCACTGGTCGAGATTCTATTTATGGTCATAGGTCCATAGCCTCTCTTCTCTAATTTCCATGCATGTTGCTTCAAAGTGTATACTAGGACTAGGTCTGCTGCTTTCAAGCCTTTATCTTTCACATGTGTGTCAAAATATGCTTTTTGTCTTTTCTCGGCTGCATATATTCCTGCTGCCGCTCTTAGTCTTGTTTCACCTAGTCGTTCTAGATCAAAAATTCTAGAGGAGAGCTCATGGTCTGTCCAATCATGCTCTTGTGCTACTTTCAGTGTAGGTATCAAGAAGTCCAATGGTAGCACTACATTTTGACCAAATACCATCTGAAAGGGTGTGGCTTGGAGTACCGTTTTATAGGCAACTCTGTATGCCCAAACAGCATGGTGTAGCTATTTGTCCCAATTAGAGTGTTTATTATTCACTAGTTTGGTTAGCATATTGCATAGAATCTTATTTGTGCTCTCGGCTTGCCCATTTGCTTGTGGGTGATAGGGGGCGGACTTCTTGTGTATCACCAAGAACTCTTGAAGAAGATTTTCAATGACTTCATTTAAGAAGTGAGTCCCTCTATCACTTACTAGCTCTATAGGTAGCCTGTATCTAGTGAACACATTCTCAAATAGGAACCTAGCTGTCGTTTGAGCATCATTCTTTGTTGTGGCTTTTACTTCTACCCACTTGGTTAGATAGTCTGTGGCCAGGATGATGTATTCAGCATGTGAATTCTTGGCTGGGGGGTTAATAGGGCCTACAAAGTCTATTCCCCACTTAGAGAATGCACGTCCACCCATCATAGGTTTCAATGGCATCTCATCCTTACGTATAGGATACTAAGTTTGCTGGCACACATCACACCTCTTCACATAGGTATGTGCATCCATGTGAAGGGTTGGCCACCATAATCCTGCAAATAGGATTGCCTTGATCACTCGATCAGGTCCAAAGTGTCCTCCTGTTACACCTTGGTGCGCAGTTTCCAAGATCTTAATATATTCGCTCTCATGGACACATAATCTGAGGTAACCATCTTTACCACGCTTGTATAGATTATCACCAATGAGTGAGTAGTCTAGGGCTTCTTGTTCTAAACTTCTCTTCCTAGCCAAAGTCATGTCTTGAAGGAATTTTTTCGTCCTCAAGAAGGCTACCAATGGTTCGCTCCAATCTGGTATTAAAGAAGTACACATCCAATAGCATAATTGGATGCGTCCACGTGAACATGAAAGGGCTTATTCCAATCTGGTGTGGTCAAGATTGGTGTTGAACACAATCTTCTTTTGAGCTCGTTGAAAGAGTTTTCACATTCATCATTCCACTCGAAATTGGTTAAAAGTCCATACAGAGCCTTTGCTATGATGGCATACATGTGTATAAACCGTCGGTAATAACCACAATGCCCCATGCAAGCTTGTACTTCCTTGACATTCTTTGGCCTAGGTAGCTCTGCAATAGCTCTAACTTTTTCCTCGTCCGTAGATATGCCATTCTTTGACACTATGTGTCCTAGAATCTTTCCTTGCCTGACCATGAAAACACACTTTTTTGGGTTCAAGCAGACTTCATATTCTCTACATTTGTCAAAGATTCGCCTAAGTTCAGGAATATGTGTTTGCCTAATGCTGGAATGAGCACAAAGATCATCAACATAGACTTCTAAATTCTTCCTCAAGAACTCTTTAAACACGTGGCATATCAGTCTCTGAAAGGTAGCAGGTGCATTGGTGAGACCAAATGGCATTACCCGAAAAGAAAATATGCCCCACTCTGTGGCAAAAGCCGTCTTATGCTGATCTTCGGGAGCTATGGCTACTCGATTGTAACCAGAAAATCCATCAAGGAAGTTGTACTCTTCCTTGCCTGCTACTCATTCTAGTAGATGTTCGGTGATAGGAAGCGGATAATTACCTCGAATAGTGGCTGCATTAACCTTCTTCAAGTTAATGCACACACGTAGCTTTCCATTCTTCTTGGGCACCACTACGATGGGGGATACCCACTCAGTGTGCTTAATTTCATAGATAAATCCAGCTTCTACCAACCTATCTATGTCCTCCTTGATCTTAGCAGCGTAGTTATCGTTATAGGTGTATGGCTTCTGCTTGGACGGTTTGGCATCTGGGGTCATGGGAATTGTGTGTGAGCATATGTCAGGATCTACACCTTTCAAGTCCTTGTAGCTCCAAGCGAATACATCTCTGTATTACAAGTAGACTTAGCTTCTCATGGGCCTATGAAATGGGGTAGTTCTTGTAAGGAATTAGACTCAAAGTCTAACCTCTCTTGGGATTGGGTGCTCTCCTGCTCCTCATAAATGGAAGGAATGTCTTGTGGGAATTGATCATGTGCATCATCCACAAGTTCAATGGGAGGAGGGACTTCACTTTCTTTAGCCCATTTCTCTTCTTGAATCTCTCGCAGGAACTCTAGTGTGTACTGATTCAGAGAAGAAGATGTGTCTGGCTCTGTGGAGTTGGGCACATAAGCTTCCTGGGCGGGAAGGCTTAGCCTTTCACTTGCCTTGCACTTATTTGGAGAGGTGGGTTCCTTTTCTGATTGTGCAATTAGCCTCTCCAATCTTTCTAGGAGTCCATCAAAGTCCAATTGCGTCTTAGCTGAACTACAGATGTTAAAGAGGCCACTGGCTTCAAACATGGTTTGAGCTAATTCCAGCATCTTAGCACAAATTTTAAGTCGTTCAAGCTCTAGTTCCGCTCTAGGGTAATACTTTTCATGATCCGTTATGTTTGGCCCTTCTTGGATTTTGGCCTAATATGGCTTAAGCATCATGTTAAGATCCTCGGGAGTGGGATCTGCTAGCACTGATCCTACTCTAGGGGATGGTGGAATTGTGTGTGGTGGGTTGGAAGGTGGTGGATTGCATGGAGATGGGAATGGTGGTGGTGGGGTAGTGTGAGAGGGAGTTTGAGATGTGAGTTCAATTATCTTGGCTTTTGTTTCTTTTAGACTTTCCTCAAGTTCACTCATCTTCTTTGCCCATTGTCTTTTCATTCCCTCGTGGCTATCCTTATGGGGTAGTGTGAGAGGGAGTTTGAGATGTGAGTTCAATTATCTTGGCTCTCATTTCTCTTAGACTTTCCTCAAGTTCACTCATCTTCTTTTCATTGTCTTTTGTGGAGTGATTTCCACATAGCTTGGCACTTCCTTATACATGAGTGCCAGCTCCTTGTTCACTGCATCACTCCCAGGGGAGGTTTGTTGATATATTCAGGTAGTGATGTGTGTGAACACACTAGGACCGCCCGGGCACTTTTTTCCCTCTTTAGGAGGTTTTTTCCCCCCCTCCCCCCTTGTATATACGCCTATTGCCCTAATGGGCTACTTATCTTTGTACATTCTCTAGTAATACATTCAGTATTGTGTGTTTGTGCTCCAAGCTTCTTCTTCTTCCTTGTGTTATTCGTGTGCTTCCGCAAACGTCTAACTCCAACAATTGGTATCAGAGCAGGTCATCGCTTCATCTAGGGTGCCACCGACACTCCTTCGTTTGCAGTCTCAGATTCGCACGAAATTCGCTGAAATCGCGATCTGAGCTCATTTCGGCCTCCGAACGCATTATCATAGCACTTGTGCAGGCTATTTCGTCGTTTTGTGCCAAAGATATATACCAGTTTCTGTTCGCCAGTATAAGCGTCTGAAAGTCTGCTACAGGTCTAGCAAAATTCGTCGGGGTAGTTATGTTCAACTTTTTGAGATACAATCAATGTTATGCATCAAGGTATTTTAGTCACCGGCCATGGCTGAAAGTAGTGATGTATTCCATACGTTGGGTGTTGAGGATAAGTTGGATGGTACCAACTACCCATTATGGGCTTATATGATGCCACATGTATTGGTTGCAAAAGGATTGTGGAACATTGTGCAGGGTGTTGAAAGACATCCTGTTACACCTCTGACTACAGGTATTGCAAATACAGGTGTTGGAGCTGATGAAGATGTTGGAGCTGATGAAGCTAATCTTATGCAGGAAGAAGAATGGGCGTTTACTACTGTTTGCAGTTTTGACCCATCTTCTCATGATCAGTGCATGTCTACAGTAGACTCAGATGTTTCCCAATATTTTGACAGTGGGGCAACCAAACATATTACCTCGCAGCACAGTTTCTTCTCTTCACTCGAGCCTGCCCCTACAGGGAATGTTGTTACATGCACCAACAACTCCTCTTATCCTGTTATGGGAGTTGGTAAGATCATTTTGACTACTGCTGATGGTAGTTCTTTCACTTTGTCAGATGCTTTATTTGTGCCAGGGATCAAGAAGAACCTGTTATCAGTTTCTGCATTATCCAATATTGGCTTTGTTGTGAAATTTGTTGATGACAGGTGTACAGTTCATGATCTGACAAATGGCGATGTGATTATTGGTTCTAGCATTTTATGTCGTGGATTGTATAAGCTCATAGACTATGAAAGATCTGTAAATGATTTGGCATGTGCAGTAAATGATTCTCAGGCTATGTCAAATGCAAAGCTTTGGCATGCACGCTTTGGTCATCTAAATTTTGCTAGTTTGCTACGCCTACAGAAATCTAAAATGGTGTCCTCTTTGCCCAAACTTGAGGCACCTGGAAAACAAGTTTGTGAAGGCTGTATTTTGGGCAAAATGCAGCGTTCGTCCTTTCCAAAAGATGTTTCAGTTCGGGCTAGTCAGAAATTGCAGCTTGTGCATAGTGATGTATGTGGTCCTATGCAGACACCTTCTTTTGGAAATTATCTTTACTTCGTGACTTTCATTGATGATTTTCCAGGCATGCATGGGTATATCCATTGAAGGCAAAGTCCGAAGTGTTAATGTGCTTCAAACAGTTTTTGGTTTTGGCTGAAAATCTGTCAGCATGTAAAATGGGCATCCTCTGTTCTGATCGAGGGGGGGAATATATGTCTTCTGATTTTAATGCATTTCTGGCTGAACGTGGGATAAAACACCAGTGTACAGTGTCGTATACACCTCAACAGAATGGAGTTGTTGAACGGAAGAACAGGTCTCTCATGGAGATGGCGAGGTGTATGGTCAAGAGTCAGGCTTTACCTCATAGTTTCTGGCTTGAGGCTGTCATGTGTGCAACATATGTACTGAACAGGTGTCCCACTAAAGCGCTGCAGTCTATCACTCCATATGAGGCTTGGCATGACCGCAAGCCATATGTTTCTCATCTGCGTGTTTTTGGTTGTTTGGCATATGCATTAGTGCCTGAACAACATCGCAAAAAATTGGATGATAAAGCAGTAAAATGTATTTTTGTCGGATACAGTTCTGAAAGTAAAGGCTATCGTCTATATCATCCACAAACTAAACGCATTCTGGTTAGCCGTGATATTGTATTTGTGGAAGATGGTATTCAGTCATTGCTTTCATGTACTAAGGAGACATCTGTTAGCTCCAAAGACATGTATGATACTCTGATGCCTCTTTTTACAGGTGGATAGTCTAGTGCTGGTCCTAATGATGCACCTTCTCAACCTTTGCAGGTTTCATATGATGATGCAGATCATTCCATTTCTGATGCAGATTTACATGATGCACTTGTTGATGAGAGAGCTGATATTGAGCAAGCAAAAACTATGCCAAAATGGCTGGTGCAGACTTTGCGTGACAGCAAATTAGATGCACCTTTGTCATATCGTACTCGTTCAGGCTCTCATAGTGCCTCCTTTGCATCAGATTGCTATGATATGGCTGCATCTAGTCTCTATGATGAGAATGAGCATGTTTCTTTTGATGAAGCATAGAATTCAAAAAATTGGATGGCTGCTATACAATCTGAATATGATATTGAGTCTTCATGATGTTGGAGATGCATTTGATGTTGTTCTCTATCAGCAGGCTGTTGGATGCTTGATTTACTTATGCATTACTTGGCCAGATATTCAATTTGTGGTCTCATAGATGAGCAGATTTATGCATTGCCCAGGAGTCAAGCATTGGCAAGCGGTTAAGCGCATCTTTCGCTACTTGAGTGGTACTCGGCTACTTGGGTTGTTTTATCCCAAGGGGGGATCCCTACTGCTAGATTTGCATGCTTTTTTGGACTCTGATTGGGCTGGTTGCTATGACACTCGTGTGTCCACTAGTGGCTTTTGCTTCATGCTTGGTAGCTCATGTATATCTTGGTTGAGCAAGAAGCAGCCTACTGTGGCCACTTCTAGTTGTGAGGCTGAGTATAGGGCAGCTTTCACATCTACTGTTGAGTGTGTGTGGCTCAGACGCCTTATGGCTGATTTGGGTGTTGGTCAGTCTTCTGCCACCACCATCTTCACTAACAGTCAGAGCGCATTGGCAGTTGCGAGGAACCCTGTGTTCCATGCTCGCACTAAGCACATTGAGGTGCATTATCACTATGTCAGGGAGAGGTTCTCTACTGGGGAGATCAGCTTGGCATATGTGCCCACACAGGAGAACATTGCAGACCTTTTCACGAAGGCTCTGCCTAGGGAGAAGTTTGAAGCTTTCCGCAAAGCTTTGGGCTTACTTCCTTTTGTGAAGTGATTTCCACATAGCTTGGCACTTCCTTATACATGAGTGCCAGCTCCTTGTTCATTGCATCACTCCCAGGGGGGATTTGTTGATATATTCAGGTAGTGATGTGTGTGAACACACTAGGACCACCGGGGCATTTTTTCCCTCTTTAGGAGGTTTCTTCCCTCGGCTTGTATATACGCCTATTGCCCTAATGGGCTACTTATCTTTGTACATTCTCTAGTAATACATTCAGTATTGTGTGTTTGTGCTCCAAGCTTCTTCTTCTTCCTTGTGTTGTTTGTGTGCTTCCGCAGACGTCTAACTCCAACAAGATCCTCGGGAGTGGGATCTGCTAGCACTGATCCTACTCTAGGGGGTGGTGGAATTGTGTGTGGTGGGTTGGAAGGTGGTGGATTGCATGGAGATGGGAATGGTGGTGGTCGGGTAGTGTGAGAGGGAGTTTGAGATGTGAGTTCAATTATCTTGGCTTTCGTTTCTCTTAGACTTTCCTCAAGTTCACTCATCTTCTTTGCCCATTGTCTTTTCATTCTCTACCGGCTATCCTTCCAAGCTCTAGTCCTCTTCTTCGTCATGCTCTTCGTTTCGCTAACATCTGGGCTCTTTTCCTGGCCTACACCTTGGTTTTGCTGCAATGCTTGAGCTCTAGTGACCACTTGCACTGGCACAGTGGATGTGACACTTCCTGCATAGTCTACTACCAACCCAATAACATTGATGGGAGTGATTTTCGGCATGTTATTGAGGTTCTTTGGGCAATCACGTAAGAGATGCTCCTTCCCAAAATCCGAACAAAAGCCTTGAATGGTTACCGATTGGGGCTGTGTAGGTGCAGTCATAGGGCAATCCCGAATGAGGTGATCTCCCTGACATCTAAAGCACGGTCCTCTAGGAAATGGGGGTCTTACTTTCCTAGGTTGAGTTCTAGAGTTTGGGTTTGCGTACATGACATTTGCATATTCTGGATCCCAACTAGGTTCACTCGGTTCTTCACTATAGTAGGATTCACCATGTTCAGGAGACTGCATGTAGTAAGCCTAGCTCTATTCAAATTTTCTTCAGCAGTGGCCAACTTTACAGGAATCACATTAGCTGGAGCAGGAGGTTGTTGGGCTAGCACTGGTTAAGGTCTCTGTTGGGCCTGATATTGTGGTTGGTAGGCTTGTTGAGGCCTAGCATACTGTTGTGGTGGGTACTGGTTCTGGTATCTACCCTGTTGTGGATACGGTTGAGGGTAATTTTGTCTCATAGTTTGTTTGTTATAGGGGCAGTCTTGTGCAGTATGGTTGGTGTATCTTCTCTCTATCGTGCAGTACTGGCTACTAGGATTCACTTCGGGTTGAGCCATAATGGTGTTGGGAGAGGATGGTTGGATGCACTCAAAGATTGAGTAGGTGCTGCTAAACCTGCTTCACACCAGCCCTCTTTGACTCCAGGAATGCTTAGTACACTTGATTAGCTTCCAAATGATACCAACAAAGTATGTATGTACTTTGCAAATGATATGTGTAATGATCAAATCAAAACAGACTACTTGAGACTTCAAGAATCCAAGAAAACTTGCTATTTTGGTATTGACACCTGCTCAGTCTTTCACTCAGTATGACCAGCACACTTACAATTGATCAAATTCCTTCTGGACATATTAAACTAGCTTAACAAGCTACCATTTGCAAGTGGAATGAGAAGAAATGACAAACTATACTCTGAGAAAGAAGTTTAGCAAAATTATATGTACCCCCGACTTTTTAGGAACTCTGCAGAAGAATACCAAAGACCACTTCGAGCAAGATTTCTCCGAGATGGCTGATCCAATGACCTTGAAATTTTGTAGGCATGTAGTATGCTTGCAGCTGGTTCCAACAAGCTTTGAATCACTTGATTTGGTTCAGTAGGCACTGAGATATGCCTCTTGGAAGTTGACAGACTTGGAGAAGATAACTCAGAGAACACAGAAGTAATGAATGTAACTCTTTCTATTAATTCACATGAATGTACAATCTCATTGGCTTGATAGATGTAGCCTAATGAGTTGGAGATGTGTAGGCTATGGTGTAGCACTTACACACTCAATCATCACAGATGTTAGCCTCGGGAATGGTGCTAGACAACCGTGACTTTTGACTTACCCTTTTTATAGGAGTTAAGTTGAATTTGAGTTTGAATTCAAATTCAAATCTCCTATGATCACTCCACTAAATGTAGGGAGATATTCTCTCTATTAATCAACTACCTTTTCCACGAATCTATCAAGTAGGTGTATCCATAAGATTCCAAGTGATTTAGACTTTTACAAGAAGTAAAATGGTAAGAACTTATAAGCATAAGTTCCTATGACTCTTGCTTAATGTAGAGATATCCTTCTAGGGTTCCAAGCCAAAGGTGAAGGCTTGAATTGCACCAACAGCTCCCCCTCAAGCCAAACACTTTGGCTTAAGTCTTCATCTTCAATCTTCAATCACATCCTGCAATCCAATCATGGATTTGAATTTGCATAACTTGTTTCCATCCAAAGCTTTTGTAAGTAAATCTGCACATTGCATATTAGTGGACACATAAGTCAATTGAATGTCTTTGCTAAGCAACTTTTCTCTCACATAGTGGTAATGAACCTCTATGTGTTTTGTCCTAGCATGATATATTGGATTAGCTGCAAGGTGAAGAGAGCTTGTGTTATCTCCAAGGATAATTGGAGGTCTAGTGTATAGACCTAATTCTGTATACAAAAGCTTCAACCAGATAGCTTCTTGAGTGGCATTGGCTAGCCCTCTATACTCTGCTTCAGTAGATGACAAAGCTACTGTAGGTTGTTTCTTGGCTGACCAAGAAATAGGTTTATCACCTGCAAAACATATGTATCCTGATGTGCTCCTCCTATCATCCTTGCATCCTGCCCAATCTGCATCTGAATATACTTTAATGTCAATATCTGATGTATAAGGAAAGTACAAACCATGGTTCTGAGTTCCCTTTAGATACTTCAAGATCTTCTTTGCTGCCTCTAGGTGAGGTACCCTTGGTTTGTGCATGAATTGGCTTAGCACACTAACTCCATATGCTATGTCAATTCTTGTTAAGGTAGCATAATTCAAACTACCAACCATACTTTGGTATCCTGTAATGTCTTGGACTTCATCACCTTCATGAGCACTAAGCTTTAGGTTGACCTCCATTGGAGTACTTGAGACTTTAGCATCCTGCAAATTAAACTTCTTCACAATGTCCTGTACATACTTCTTTTGAGTGATATATATACCTGAATTAGTGTAGACTAACTCAAGACCTAAGAAGTATTTCAATAATCCAAGATCATTGATCTTGAACTCCATCATCTGTCCTTTGATGCTTCTAATACCATTAACATCATTGTCTGTAATGATGATATCATCAACATAAACACACAAGTAGATTACCTCTGTACTACTCCTCTTTATGAATAGAGAAGTGTCTGCTTTACTCATCACAAATCCTTGGTCTTGGAGATATGTTGTCAACCTGTAATTCCATGCTCTAGGTGCCTGCTTCAACCCATATAGAGCCTTCTTCAATTTACAAACATAATTTACCTTCTTGGGATCTTCATAGCCAGGTGGTTGTGACATGTAGACTTCTTCAGATATCCATCCATTCAAGAAAGCATTCTTGACATCTAATTGGTACATGTTCCAATTCTTGGATGCAGCTACACTCACTAGTACTCTGATTGTTGGCATTTTAGCCACAGGAGAAAATGTCTCCTCATAATCAATGCCTTGGGTTTGTGCAAAGCCCTTGGCTACCAACCTAGCTTTGTACCTGTTGATTGTTCCATCTGAGTTTCTCTTTAGTTTGTAGATCCATCTGGATCCTATCACCTTCATAGAATCCTTCTTAGGTACCAAGTCCCATGTGTCACTCTCCTTGAGAGCTTCTATTTCTTCATCCATAGCTCCTTTCCATTCTGGTTTGGTGATTGCCTCTTCATATGTACCTGGTTCTTCATTCAACAAATCCTTTGCAAGGTATACAGAATGCTTAGTTACAAGAGAAGTGTCATACCCATATCTGATAGGCTTCTTACTTTCTCTCTGAGATCTCTTCATTGCTTGAGTTGAGGATTCTGGTATATCCTCTAGCTTCTTCATTTTCATCTTCCCTTTGGACTTCCATGCCTTGAATTCGTCAAGGTTAATTGTGTCATCATCATCTGAACTTGAGTCTTCTTTCTGGATTGGTTCCTTCTTGGTGAGCTTTGGGAAATCTTCTTCCATATCATAGGGTAGACTAACCTTCTTGCATTCATTCTCATACCATGAGTCATTCTCATACCATGAGTCATTCTCATCAAAGATGACATCTCTGCTTACCTTGAAGCCTTTGTTTGAGGGGTTGTAGAATCTGTACCCTTTTTGGTTCAAATCATAACCAATGAAGATACATTTTTCAGCTTTAGGGTCTAGCTTTCCCCTTACCTGTGAGGGAATATGCACATATGCTACACAACCAAAAATTTTGCAATGATCCAATGATGGTCTCTTACCATGCCAAGCTTCATAAGGTGTCATGCCATCAAGAGACTTTGATGGCAATCTATTGATGAGGTAGGTGGCAGTAGATACACTCTCTGTCCAAAGATAATTTGGCAACTTCTTCTCATTAAGCATAGACCTAGCTGTTTCTACAATGAGTCTATTTCTTCTTTCAGCTACCCCATTTTGTTCAAGTGAGTACCTTGTAGTTATCTCCCTTTTGATGCCTCTTTCCTGCAAGAAATCTTCAAACTCATTGGAGAAGTATTCTCCTCCTCCATCTGACCTTAGCCTCTTCAAGTTTCTTCCTGTTTGGTTTTCAACAAGTGCAAGATACCTCTTGAAACAATTAAACACTTCATCTTTATGCTTCATAAAGTATAAAACAGTCCATCTGCTATAATCATCAATGAAGGACACATAGTACCTTGATCCTGAAATGGAGGGATCCTTGCTAGGTCCCCAAACATCTGTGTGTACCAAGTCTAGGTAGTCTTCATGCATGAAACCTTTCCTTGAGTAGGGCAACCTGTGAGACTTACCAAACTGACAAGCACCACACTTGTAAATCATGTGTTGCTTGGATACATTAGGTATCCCAAGCACACATTGATCCCTGCACATTTTCTTTAGGGTTCTTTCACCTATGTGACCTAACCTCTTGTGCCATATTTCTAACTCTGAAAGTGTTTGATCCTTGTAATTGTATAAAGCAATGTTCTTGGTGTCTTCTAGCTCAAAAGTAAACAATCTACCTGATTTCTCTCCCTTGGCTATCCTTTTGAATCCATGTCTTGGGTCCTCCACATATGCTCCATATTGAGTGAACCTGACCTGCAAACCTTTCTCCACAATCTAACCAACACTCATTAGGTTCTTGGTAATGGTTGGTACATAAAGTACCCTGCTCAATAGGTTCTGGTTACCATCACAAGTTTTCACATTTCCAATCTTTATAACAAAATGTTTAGTATCATCACCTGTCTGTACCTGATGTTTGCCCTTGGGTTCTTCCAAATCAGAAAGTAGTGCCACATTACCAGCTACATGGTTAGAACACCCTGAATCAATATAAAATAAATGATCATCATTTGTACCTGCCTTGGAGGTCATATTCATGATCAATAGGGAGTCATCTTGCTCCTCTGTGTAGTTGTTGTAATCCCTTCTATTTTTGAATCCACCTTGGTAGTTACCATTGTGGTTGTGGTTGTAATTGTTGCTGTATTGATTGTTGTATCCATTGTAGCCTTGGTGTTGGTTGAATCTGCCTCTGCCTTGAGAGTATCCACCTCTTTGATAGCCTCTTCCTCTCTGATTCTTATAATTTTTGTAGCACTCATCTGTGGTATGGTTAGACAATCCACAAATGTTGCATGGTGATGAGTTGTAGGGTCTCCCCCTACCTTGCTTACCTCCTCTGCCCCTGCCTCTTGAAGATCTACCTCTCCCTGCATAATTAGTTTGGGAGGTAGAGCCTTCTTCTTCTTGCTTCTTCCCTTTACCTTTATCCTTAACTTTCTTATCAGTATATAGAGCAGAGGGGTTATTACCTTTTGATTGATCTCCAGCCTTTGTAAACTTTGCTTCATGTGTGAATAGTTGGTCCATGAGAGTTGTGAGATCTGGGGTATGCATGTCCATGTAGAGATCCATTGCAGTGGTGAAGCTCTCCCACTTATCATCTGCCTTTAGTCCATTGGTTACTTGCCTTACTATTTGTTCCTCTTCAATCTCTTCTCCAATACTTGCAAGCTGGTCTGCAATGTCTTTGACCCTAGTGACAAAGTCTGAAACTGATTGCTTTGATTGCTTCCTAAGAGTAGTGAATTCAATCCATGGTTGATTCTTTCTGGCCCTTGTACTTGATGAAAAATATGTTGACAAGGTTTCCCAAGTTTCTTGGGAAGTCTTGCAATTCCTTATGTGAGGTAAAAGGAAATCAGATATAGAGTTAAGAAGGTAAGACCTTGCCAATGCATCTTTTGCACACCATGTGTTGAGCCTCTCTTGTTCATCCTTGGTGGGTAGTCCTCTAGCTTTGAATGAGGGCAATTCCTCATCTCCTGATATGAATCCAAATAAGCTTCTTCCTTGTAGATAGGTCTTCATCCTCAGAGACCAAGCTTGGTAATTGTTCCTGTCTAATTTGTCAATGAATGAAGGAAAACCATCTCCCATGTTTACCTTATTTGCTCTGATACCACTCTTGGGAGAGGATGGTTGGATGCACTCAGAGATTGAGTAGGTGCTGCTAAACCTGCTTCACACCAGCCCTCTTTGACTCCAGGAATGCTTAGTACACTTGATTAGCTTCCAAATGATACCAAGAAAGTATATATGTACTTTGCAAATGATATGTGTAATGATCAAATCAAAACAGACTACTTGAGACTTCAAGAATCCAAGAAAACTTGCTATTTTGGTATTGACACCTGCTCAGTCTTTCACTCAGTATGACCAGCACACTTACAATTGATCAAATTCCTTCTGGACATATTAAATTAGCTTAACAAGCTACCATTTTCAAGTGGAATGAGAAGAAATGACAAACTATACTCTGAGAAAGAAGTTTAGCAAAATTATATGTACCCCCGACTTTTTAGGAACTCTGCAGAAGAATACCAGAGACCACTTCGAGCGGGATTTCTCCGAGATGGCTGATCCAATGACCTTGAAATTTTGTAGGCATGTAGTATGCTTGGAGCTGGTTCCAACAAGCTTTGAATCACTTGATTTGGTTCAGTAGGCACTGAGATATGCCTCTTGGAAGTTGATAGACTTGGAGAAGATAACTCAGAGAACACAGAAGTAATGAATGTAACTCTTTCTATTAATTCACATGAATGTACAATCTCATTGGCTTGATAGATGTAGCCTAATGAGTTGGAGATGTGTAGGCTATGGTGTAGCACTTACACACTCAATGATCACAGATGTTAGCCTCAGGAATGGTGCTAGACAACCGCGACTTTTGACTTACCCTTTTTATAGGAGTTAAGTTGAATTTGAGTTTGAATTCAAATTCAAATCTCCTATGATCACTCCACTAAATGTAGGGAGATATTCTCTCTATTAATCAACTACCTTTTCCACGAATCTATCAAGTAGGTGTATCCATAAGATTCCAAGTGATTTAGACTTTTACAAGAAGTAAAATGGTAAGAACTTATAAGCATAAGTTCCTATGACTCTTGCTTAATGTAGAGATATCCTTCTAGGGTTCCAAGCCAAAGGTGAAGGCTTGAATTGCACCAACAAATGGGACATACGTTTGCCATATGGTCACCTCCACAAGTATATCATCTTTTCACTCGGGCAAACCTTGGTATTTGTTTGCTGGATACTCCTAATTTCTGAGCTACTTTCTCTGCGAGTTCCGCAATAGATGTGGATTGCGTGGAAGAGAGGCTAGTAGAACTATCTGAATCTTTGTAGATTTTTGAGAGTTTTAATTCCTCCCCTAGGTTATCCTCGATGTCTATGCACATGCATACACACTCTTCTATGGTCCTAGGGTCCTTCAAGTACACATAAGATCTCAATTTGGTACTTAGAAATCCATCTAGGAATAAAGCCACTTGTTTGGCTGGTGTGGGTAACTCAGGAATAGGGCATCTCTCTAAATATTGTCTAAACCTTCTTCCTGCAAGTCTCACCGTCTCTTGAGGTGTTTGCTTGAAGCTATGAATCAGTGAGGAAGTATTATGCCTTATGCCACTCTTAGAGAATTCAATAATGAAGGCCTCTAGAAGTTGGTCTATGTTTCTGAAGTGTCTCTCATTTAGTGGTTGAAACCACGTAAGAGCGGTGTTCCTAAGGGTTAGACCAAAAGCATTGTACTGTGTGAATAGTTCCTCAACTTGTTCAGCTCTCAACACTTGTCTAAATTCAGCCACATGATCATATGGATCTTCAGTGCCATCGAAGTAATTTTTCATGGACTTAACTAGCTGTGTAGGTCTCAAAGTCCTCGTGTGCTCTCTAGGTCTTCGTAGAGGGAATTCATCTGCATTTCTTGGATTCCTTGGAGCTCTAAGTCTCTCAAGTTCCACTCTATCCGTTTCCGTTCTCGTTCTTTCTCTTCCGAGTGGGTTGGCGAAACTCACTTCTTGCCTATCTCTACTTCTATCCCTTTGAGTTCCATGAGCTTGGGATGTTCCAGCTCCTTGGTGGCCAAAAGAGACATTAGATCTTGGTTGGGGAAAAATGAATTCACCCTTCCAAGTGTAAGCATGTCTTCCATGCTTGGTGACCACAAAGATTGTTTCTGAAGTATTGTCTAAATAGGTCACTTTGCCTGGGCTATCAGGACCTTTGAACTCATAGATCGTGATCCTTCCTACCTCATTCGATTGATCCGGCTTATACCTCCAAAAGGCTTCATCGGTCTCTCGATTTAAGAGCAGATCTATGCTCTTGTTGTCCTGGGGAATCCACTCTAGTGTGATAATTCTAGTAAGAATAGATTTGCCTCGAGGTGTTTCAGGCTCTCCACCTATGTTTCCTTGCTCTAGGTCACCTATGTCCGTCTCTGGAATCACATTCCCGAATTCTTCTGTCCTATCTGGGTGATTGGTGACCACATATATGGTTCCTTCTTTGTCTAGCTATGCTCCATTTTCAAACTTGACGGCTGGATGTTCTATTCCAATGGGTTGATCTGGGTTTTTAATTTGGACCACAGACCTTCCTAGGCCATCCTCATAGATGCAAGCACCTAATCGGTTGGTCCTAAGGTATTCGAGTTGTGTCTTGTAAGGGCCTTCTACCCGTTGTAAGTATGGCACACCAGAACTCCCTATGGGTCTCTCCATACCATCAGACATCTCGGACTCGCTAGTTTCAGAGCTAGGGTAGTGTGAATAATGGCTCAACTACTAGGCCCAAGATCGAGCAGTATGATTGACACTAGCTTCAGAGGACCTAAGGCTCTATCTATCTCTCCCTAGGTGTCGTCATGATCTAAGGTTCATATGCCTAATTGAGTAGCCCCAATTTTCCCAAGTACAACCTCGTTGCTGAGTTCTTTTGTATCAGTTTCTTGGTTCTTTTTTAGTTGATTATCATGTTTATGATCTTGTCAGAAACCACATCATCTGGAATACTTGAGTTAATTTCCGCACTTTAATTTGATCGTGCCACGTTAACTCCTTTTCGTTTTAAGTTATCGATCGCAAAGAGACGGTCTTTATGCTTGAACTTGAGTATTTGATTGTCTTCAACTTCACAGATGCCTATCGTCGTTCTGACTTACTTCTAGCACTACTCGCACTTAGCTTGAGCTAGGAATTGACAAAGGGAGTTGAGAATAATCCAACCTCACTTGTTGATCCCTTGCTCTTTGGTGCTCAAGAACCCCGTTCTCAAGCTTGCAGAATGCCCTTGCTTTGGATGCCCTCTAGTGCTCTCAATGGACCTGTAAAAGTCCCAAAGTTAGCTCAAGACTTAGATTCAAATGACTTAACAAATCACTTTCATTCATGCAATTCTGATATCAATTTGCTCTATGCATTTATGGAAAACAACTCTAGAGATCCCTTAATTTTGTTCCCCCTAGGTATGGTCCACTTAAAATTACTATCCCCACAAGCTTTCCAACGAGCCTAAGATCACCCCGAACGGATTTCGTATAAGGAAGTTATGACTGTTCAGGGATCTAGGGTTAAAACAGGGTAAAACAGATTATTAGGAAAACACAGTTTTCTCTCAAGTTACTAGTGTAGGGACCTCACAAATCATTATTTGCTTGATAAGTATGCCCAAAATTACCCCAACACTTGGAACAAAAACCCTAAATTTTTTAGCCAAAAAAGCCTGTCAATCGCGATCGACAGGTCTGTCAATCCCGATTGATAGAGGTGTCCGTCGGGGCCTGTCGGTCGCGATCGACACGTCAGTGGCAATTGACAGTGTCAATCGCGATTGACAGAGTCGCTCGTGGGTCCTGTCAATCACGATCGACGGTGTCAATCGCGATCGACACTTTTTTCGATTTCAGTCAATCGGGGATGTGTCCGTCGCGATGGACACGTGGCAACGCGAGTCTTTGAGTGAATCGTGAAATTTCAGTCGGTCGCGATCGACGGTGTCGATCACGATTGACTGAGTCCTACGTGGTAGTCCGTCGGGGTCTATCAGTCGTGATTGACAGAGTCTGTCGGTCGCGATTGACAGAGTCTGTCGATCGTGGCTGTCGATCGCGATCGACAGTGTCAGTCGCGATTGACAGAAAAACACGGATTCATTTAGTTTCAATTAGTGATTTGGAGTGTGCTCCTCATGGGTGTCATTGTGGTGCACTTTGTTTTACGAAAAGATGAAATTTTCTATCAATCGCGATCGACAGAGGTCTGCATCACAGAGACAAGGCCGAGCTTTTTTGTACCTGTGCAGCCTGCTGGAGAGGATGATACAGCAAAAACCTGCAAGGAAGCTCAAAAAACATGCAAAAGCAGCGCACACAATTTGCTCTCTCGCTCTCTCTCATAAGTGAAATGAGGGGAATGGAGGGAAGAAGGTGATATGATCAAAAAACTAAATTTTTTGCGATGATGGAGATGGAGATGGGAGATGGTGAGGATGATGATGGTGATGATGATGATGAAGTAAGAAAGAGAAAAGTAAGAACAAGTAAAGAAATTACCTACTACGCCAACGTCACAACTCTACGTCTTACCATCACACGCTCGTCCTCAAAGCTCGAGCCCCGGCAACGGTGCCAAAATTTGGTGTAGCTCAGTGATGAGTAGCACCTCCTTTAATATCAATCTGGGAAGACGTGAGGATGGTATGAAGACCTCGAACAGGTGATGGCACAAGTGTGTGAGTGAGAAGCACACTAACATGCACACACATACACACACACGTGCACACAAGGTAAGAACAAAGAGAGAGACAATGGAGTTCTTTAGATTACTCAAAAGTGCTCTTACAAGTTCAATTCTACAACAAGCTAACCTCAAAAATGAGCTCTCTACCTCTTTTTATAGTTTTTCACTAGCTTTGGCCCTGTCCAGACCGAGTGTTCGGCCTAGTTTAAAATCAGGTTCTACGGCCTATTTGAGGCCTCAAACGGAGTCTAAAAAATATGAAAATTGATAGGTAGGTACTTCTAATGCTCCTCAAGCTCAAGGACTCCTTGGCTTGCACAAAATGGAGTTACAAAAAGGTGGAATGGTATTTACAATGGTGTAAAGTTACTAAAATCACTATTTGGGAAGTATTAATTCAGGAAAAATGATGGCCTATTTGTCAGATCTTCTTTGACTGCTTTGTCTGCTTGGCCCTTCTCGTTGGCTCCCTTGTCTTGTAAGTCCTTGACCGCCCTGACCACTGCCAACAGATGCTGATTGGGTAGGTTCCAAAGATGACAGGAGGAGCACTAGTGGATATGTTATCATGCTAGGGAAGAAGACCATCTCATGGATGTCAAAGAAACAACTAACTGTGGCTATTTCATCGACTGAAGCTGAGTGTAGAGGCTTAGCACAAGTCTCATGTGAGCTTATGTGGCTCAAGAAGTTTTTTGTTGACCTTGATTTGCAGGTTAAGCAAATACCTATCTTTTGTGACAACATAAGTAGCATATGTTTGGCTCAAAATCCGGCGTTCCATGCAAGGTCGAAGCATATAGAAGTGCATTACCACTTTATTCGAGAGAAGATCATGTCAAAGGATTTCAAGGTGGAGCATGTCAATACAAAGTACCAATATGCAGATATGTTTACCAAAGCATTGGATGGAGTAAAGCTACAACACTTCAAGGCATGCATTGGAATGAAGGACCTAGGCATTGAGACTTGAGGGGGAGTGTTGGAAATCAAGTCTCAATCATGCAAAAAGGCCCAACCACGAGTTTTGCAAGTGGACCAATCAAAAAGGAGGACCCAAAGTCGAGGAATAAAGTTAGAAGCTCCACCAAACTCAATCAAATTCAAATCTCATCAAATCAGCCACCAAAAAGTGCACCTAAACTGATTGGTGGGTGGTTAGCTAGAGTGTAAGAAAAGTAAAAGTCTATATAAGCATCATCCCCCCCTTGTTTCTTGAGTTGTATGCAGTCCACGAGTTTCCCACTTAGTTTAGTGAAGTCATAAACTCCACCAAGCAGCCCCCTTGCTTGCTTACCTCATTTTCTCATGATTTTGCTCCGCTCTATCTAGAGGTGTAGTTGGGCTTTTCCAAATTTGATTGAACTAGATTGCAGAGCATTGTTTGCTCTCTCATTATACTCATTTTCAGTGATTTCAAGCTTCATTTGTTCTCTAATATTGTGTCCTGAACTTTGCCAAAGTTTCAAGTTATTTGGTTGAGTGAGTTGTGAGAAATTCCTAACTTTGTGATTGTATATCTCTGCACATAGGCAGAGAGTGTTGCAAACAGGTAGCCTGTTTTGCAGAGGGTGGTTCTCCCAGCTGGAATATCCATTTTGGATGGTTTAAAGCTTGTTAGATAGCTCTAATAGTCTACTACAAGTCTGGAAAATTGCTTTATAAGTCTCTATACTGGTATAGAGAAAAGTTCAGAACAATGAGCATATATCACAACTTGTGGACCTAGTGGAGGGCAGCCATCTTCCATTTTTGCATTGGGGTGTTAGAATCATCCCCCATCAGAAATCCCTCTAATAACTTGTCAAAAGCTACAGTAACATCCGACAATTTAGTTATATATTCCGCAGTTTTCTTCGACATTTCTTCTAACTTCATGTTACAGGTAATTTCCAGAATGTAATCTGGCTATAATTTTTTACTTCTCTTCAAGAGTTACCTTTAAAGTGTTATTTTCCGAAATCACCTCATTTAAATCATCCATCAATTCCTCATTGGTTGTTCTATCTCTAGCAACGATCTTAGTTCTAACGGCTCCTACCTTTGCTTGGAGTCGGGTAATCTCTGTCATCATCTGATCTCGTTCCCTAAACCAATTATCTTTTTCCATTATCATGGAGTTATATTTATTCTGGAATTCTTCAAGCTTCACCGCATTCCATGATAGCCCTCTGGCTAGATCGCCAAGTATTTCTGATTTGAGAGTTTCATTATTATACATCCACGGATAAATGGTATCGATACACTTTAGTGGGGGTAACTTCATCCTTCCTTCTTTAGTCTTCCACTTATCTACAAGTCCACATGCTTGAAAAGTATGTAATATTGGAAGCTTACTCGACATCTTTCCTCCTCGGCAGCTCTTTTTTCCCTTTCTTCCCCTTCTCTTCTCCTGGATCCTTCTTCCTCTTGTTGTCATTGTCTTTCTCCTTCCTCCTAGTTTTGTGTTGCCTCTTCCTCTCTTGCCTTCCTCTCTGCTTCTTCCCTTGCCTTCCTCTCTGCTTCTCCCTTTGCTTTTCTCTCTACTTCTCTCCATTGATTCTCTGCCACCTGTCGCCTCCTAGGCTCCTCCTCTTCATCCAACTCTGTCTCCACCTGATCCTAAGAAGTGTTACCTCCGAATTTCCGCTCTCCCATCCTTTTCTTCAGCATCTATAGAAATATCTTACCCGAACATACTGTGTATTCTAGTACAACGGAGTCATGAAAAGCAAAGTAAAAACTACTCCCACCTTGGAGTCTAAGACTGTTAGTATATGATCAATGTCTACCCCTCATGATTGTATGCACATTTTGTAAGGCCCCCGTTATGAGGAGAAGCCAAGCGTGCATTACCCAATTGATGGGAATCCCAACTTGCATGTTGGATGAAGGTCATATTGGACCATGTAAGGTATTGTAAGGAAAGGGAGTTACCAGGATCCCCAATTGGGGGGTCCAGGGCAGCGGGGAGCAACCCCGGTTGGGGGGTCCAAGGGGGCCAGCAGGCCCCCTGGTGGGGGTCCGGGGGCAGCGCCCCCGACGCGACGGTAAAGGGAATATTCCATAGAATATTCCCTGTCAAAGTCAGAAATCATTTATATTTGTTAGGTCGGTTCAACCAGTCTAAGCCGTGTATGGCAATTACACGGGCGGTGGCCGCCCACGCTCTATCGCCCATGTATAGCCGTCCACGGAAGGCCACCCATGATCCTATATATACATGACTTCTGCACTACCTGAGACATCAAGTTGAGCCAGCATACCTCTACCTTGTATCTCCCTATCTAGAGTTGTCTAGATCGCCATTTAAGCTCTACCTTGAGAGCGCACGGGTGGACAATGCCATCATCTTTGTACTTGCTGCTAGTAGAAAATTGTTGAGATTCTCCTATATCTATTATCTTCTCTGCTATCGCTCCTGTGTTATATTGTGTAACTATTGTCTTACAAAGACTGCATTCGCTGCTCGTCCAGTACGTCTGAATAGTCTATGAACTTCCTTTTTTAGCTTCCAAAAAATGATGTCTACCCAATTCACCTGTGTTTTCACAGATTCCTTCACCAAGGCATAAACCTGCTGAGATTCTTCGTAATCCTTAGCTTGCAAATTAATAATCATTGTTATTAATAACAATCCCAACTTCAAAGGATTGTCATCTAACAACTGCGCAAACCTATATTCACCCAAACAGGGTTTGCCGAGTAATGAGTACATTTTTGTGGCATCGATAGACTCCGTGCTCGACATGATGCCCTCATTAGTCACATTAAATCATTCAGCAATTAGCACAGAAGACAACTGGAACACTTCTCGCCAATGCGAGTACTGATTTCCTACGAGTTTATGTCATTGCCATCCCCCTACCTCGCTATCTCCATGGCAATTTCCTTCGCTTGTGGACGAGGTCGAATGCTGCACCAATCCAACATTGCACACTGCAAGAGACCCTTGCACTCGAACTAGTCCTTCTGCTCTTGCGATAGCTTCTCTGGAATGTATAACAGGTGGCAATTCGAGAATGAGACCGCCATAGCTGTACTTCTGCTCTTTTGCTTTGCTATTCTCACACACAGTAGCTATGCTCGCTATAGTTGCTATGTACACAAACTTACCAAATAAGCCAAATTCGGCAAAGTGTGCAACCTTTTATGCTTGGCCTACCTATGTAGAGAGATGCGAGTCTGAGCCATGATTACTAATTAAGGAATCGTAACTTTGCAAATCTGCACTGATTTTTGGCTCACAAAATAAGAAACCATCATCACATTTGAAGCATTGTGGCCGTCGCCATTCATTGATTGCATGTACGATTGCATGTTAAGTAGTTACACTGCACATCATGCCTAAGATTCCATGATTCGATGTATTTAATGGTAATAGTTGTATTTATAAATCGGATAGGGCCGTAATTTTTTTTTATCCAAAACACTGATAGGGCTGTAATTTAGACCCATTAATGACCGTTAGAAAAACTTCTCCGATCAACGTAGCCAACCAAAATGAATCAGGGCCGCACAACTCATGAATCTGAAACGGACCGGTCCACGATAATTTTAGTTTACCCATCTTTCTCTTCATTTTGGAGTGAAAATACAGTACCAAATCCCCAAGTAGAAAAATCTTAGTTTGGAGATTGTGATCATGCCACTTCTTCTGTCTGCTCTAGACTTCATGTAACAATAAAAAGTTGTGATAACGCTATTCATCTAATTACCATAGCTGGTCCATTTGATACACAAAAGACTCCTCCGGAACCAATCTCTTTCGCACTGCAATCCTGAGATTAGGTACTACGAATTCCAAGGGTAGTTTGGCCTTCTATCCGTAGAGAAATTTGAAAGGTGTGCTACCCAGTGAAACTTTATAAGAAGCCATGTAAGACCATAGGACTATGGAAAGCATAATTTCCCATTGATCTATTGAATCAAGCAACAGTTTTTGAAGCATGTGTAAAACTTTGTTAGTACTTTCTACCAATCCATTTTCCCGAGGATAATAGGGGGAACTAAATTTATGCTTAATTTAGTAGTCTACAGTAAGTTTGGCAATCAACTAATTCAGGAAATGAGTTCCCCGATCTGAAACTAATTCTAGTGGTAATCCATAACATAGAAAGATATCATTCTGCAATTTTCTTGCTACTGTTCGTGCAGTAGCTTGCTTAGTTGCCCATGCTTTGGCCCAACGTGTGCAATAATCCGTATAGGTTAAAATGTATAGGGCTTTAGTGTGCACTGCAGGTGGTTTGATGGGACCAATGAACTCCAAACCCCATTTCTGAAAAGGTTTTGGGGGGAGAATTGGCTACAACGAAAAGTGTTGGTTGTCGCGAGGTTCTCCAGTTTGTTTGCATGGATCACAATTCCGTATGGCTTGTTGCACATCCAAATACATAGTTGGCCACCATAATCCAGATTGTTGGATTTTCCACACCATAATCAAATGACTGAAGTGTCCACCAGCTTCACCAACATAAGCCTTTGAAATGACTGCTGACACTTCATGCGGGGGGACGCAGCACATCCAAATGCCAGTTGGGTCTTTATGATATAATTGTCCCATAATAACAGTAAACCAATGACTGCAAAGGCCAAGCTTCTTCCATGTTGCTGAACTTAAGTAGGATGGAGCAATACTGTTTTCAAGAAAACTGAGCATTTCTTCGTACCAAGTGGGATAGGTTTGAGGAGCATTCTCCACTTCGACTACCAAAAAAACTTTTGCATCTGGAAGAGTTTCATCGACTCCTTCAAGAGGTCCCCAATGATCAATGCGTGACAAAAAATCTACAATAGCATGACTAGCGCCTGGGCAATGAACGATGTCAAATTCAGATTCTTGCAATAGCAGGACCCACCATGCAAGGCATCCCACTAAATTTTGATGTTTAACCAAGTATAATAGATCACTATGATCTACATGAAAAGTGAATGATCGGCCCAACAAATAATGTCTCAACTTCTTTATTGAATAAATCAGAACTAAGCATTCCTGTTTTGTCATCGAATAATTCGGTTCAGCAGTTGTAAGCCGCCAACTAGCATAGTACACAAGGCGAAACTAGTTGCGGTCTTCCTTCTGCATCAAGACACTTCCAATAGCTCTATCTAAAGCATCCACAGATACATTAAACGGTTGTGTCTAGTTTGGACCTTTCAATACCGGTGTGACAGCTAACATTTTTCGTAATCCATCGAGCACTGTTTATGTTTCAGATGTCCAGACAAAATCCATCGGTTTCACATGTGCTAACTTGTTTAATGGGATGGCTATGTGGGCAAGACCTCGTAAGTGCTTTCCATGCCATCACACCTGGCCCAGAAAACATAATACCTCCTTTGGATTGCAGGGTGTTGGAGTTTCTAAGATGACTTTGACTTTATCTCGATCCACTGCTATGCCCTTTTCTGAATGACATGGCCCAATAATTTGCCGCACTTAACTGCAAAAGTGGATTTAGTCGGGTTCAAACAAAGATGTACTTGTCTGCAACAATCAAAACAAGCTCGCAAGTGCTCCAAGTGAGCTGCTATTGTGCCCAAAACAGAGAAATCATCCAAAAAAATGTGCATAAATGAGGTAAGATATGGGGCGAAGATTTGTTGCATGCATTGCTAGAAAGTACTCGGTGCATTATGTAATCCGAACCACATAACAATACACGCAAAGACTCCCCAATTCGTAATAAAGGCGGTTTTTGATATGTCTGCTTCCACCATCCAGACTTGACTATAGCCACTAAACGCATTAAGAAATGAATACATTTCCCTTCCTGCAACCTCGTCAAGCATACTGTCCAAAAACGCTAAGGGAAAAGGATTTGGTGTAGTGGCCGCATTTGGTTTCCTATAATCAACAGAGGTCCATAACTGTTTATTTCTCTTTGGAACAATCACTGTGGGAGAGACCCGTTCCGGATTTTCAATGGGAATAATGTAGCCCACTTTTATCAATCTGTCCAACTCATGTTTGACCTCTTCTTCAAAATTAGGGTTCATCATGTACCGTTGCTGCATCACTAGGGTAGCATCTGGCTTAAGCAAAATCTGGTGATGATAAAGCTTCATGTCCAAGCCTTTCATTTCTAATATGTCCAAGCGAAAACATCCTTGTATTGTTGTAACAAAGCAATCAAGGCCATCCGGAATTCTGGAGCAAGTTCTAAATAGATTCGGACTAGCTTAGGCTCTTCTGTAGTTCCCAAATTTACCACTTCTATAGAATCTTCTTCTACACATATCTTTCCATTCTCCATAAGATCTTTTATCACTAGTTCAACGTTATCCTCATCCTGCAATTCCAAAGATTTTGTACACACCTCGGCCGCCAAACTGTCCCATTTGGAACCGATGACTGAATTCACATCGACTACATCGAACGAGAGTAAATCCCTATGTTGGGTTGCAAGGTATGCACACATCCTCAATTGTGCATGGGAACCCTCCCTAGACCATAAGAATAACTCTTTTTGTATCGACCTAGAATTTCACATAAAAACATCCTCTTGGGACACTCTTTGATATTTCTCTTATACTAAGGTAGTGAAGCCTTGTAAATAGCCACCTCTCTTGCACACATATGAGAGAATACACGTGAAAATCCCACGCCTCCAATTCTTGGGATTTGTTTGTTAGAAAAGGAATATTTGCCAAGATATGGTAGTTACACACATGCTCCCTTTTTTACTTTTCAAAAGGAGCACATGGGGAATAGAGCTTAGCCTATATATAGAAGCTCATTTTTGTAAAGAAGGGAGTTTTTGGTTGATGTGCTCTCATGTAATATCGCTTATCAATGGAAGAAGGCTCTCTTTTACTCCAAGACTATTTACATTTCATGTATTGTGTCTTTGTGAGTGTGAGAGAGTGGTGTGTGTGTGTGTGTACATATGCATGTGTCTCCTTTGTGTGAGTAGAGTAGTTGCATTGCTTGTACTTTCCTCATGGACTAGGACCCTTGACTCCCTATTCTCCTTGTTTTCAAGCATGTGGCATAGTTGGTGTCTGATGCCAATGGCTTGAACATGTGGGAGGTAGGGGTGCATGAGAGGAGAGTCACTCTTGAGCTTTCCTTCTTGCTTCCATGCAAGGTGGTGAGGGTTGTTGGTCTTTCCTTGCTACAACCTCAACACTTTTTGGCACAGTTGCCAGGGATGGTCGACCTTTCATCACTTTCACAGCTCAAGAACGTGTGGTAAAGTATTGCGTTGCAATTTTTTTTGCTCAATTGCATAGGATTTGAGTTCTTTCATAGCACTTTCACCCTTCCTTTGGGCCATTTGCTCCCAATTGCTTGTTTTTAGTAGTGTAGGTTTTTAGTTCATTTTGTTTGTTGCACAAAAACAAACCCTAACCCCCTTCTCTCTCTTTCTCTTTCTCATACACACACACACTCCCATACACTCATTGTGGCATCCCCCCCATCTCTGTGATTTCTTGAAGTGGGTGTTTGTCTTGGGCTGGGGTGAGGGGTAGATTTCCTTTTCTTTGTCCCTCCTTCCTCTCTTCTTATTTCGAAAAAAAAAAGTTTTCCCAAAATAGTAGCATTTTTGTGTTATGCATTTGAATTCTCTCTCCAAACGAAAGTATGACAATTCAAAATCCTTATGATCGGTGAGGCCTTGTGAGATCCGGTTCCCTAGGAAGTTGACATCTACGTGGGTAACCGTGAAAATGCCAGACAAGAGAGATGATCATCTTTAAAGCACCTGAACCGAGAGGTATGACCTTCTCTCTCTTATAATCAAAATGGTGGTGTGGCAAGGGAGGAAGGTATTTCCATCCTCTCTCATTCACATCCACTTGCTGGAGCATTAACTCCCTTGGATCCGTGTGCAAAGGTGAATGAGGGATTCCTTCACTCCCATATCCTCTTGTTCGCCCTCTTGGGTATCCCTATTTGCTTCCAAAAATTGTTGTTCCTCATCCTCGTCCATTCCATCTAGCATATGCGGAGGCTCTGCTAATACTGGTTTATGCTTCGGAAGGCAATGTTGCTCTTCATCTAAAGGAACAGAAAACTTGGCATGCCCTCTTTGGGAATTAATTGTCTTTTCATCCCAATTCTGGCAAACTTTAGCATTGCGCAACCACGCCCGGTCCAATAACACATTATAATCTAAGTTTTTTCCCTTCAATTCCAAGATAATAGATGTAACATTAAATAGAACCTGTGCAATACGAATAGGAATGTCTTTGACCAGTCCCACTAGTTGTACCCGTGATTGGTCTTCCATCCGAACAAAGAAGATGCTAGTCCAACTCATTTTCTTACACGTGGTGGTGGATGCAATATTGATACTACAATCCCTATCAATCAAAACCTTTGGAGTAGCTTTATTTTTATATTGTATTGTAATTGTAGGGATCGCATATCCACTATCCTTTCTGGCACATTCCTTACCATTGAAACTAAGGGTTTTGGATTTTTGGAAGGTGTATATATTCTTGTAGTTGTAGTAACTGCTTTCAAAATGCTCGGACTAGTTCCAACAATGCCCCTAATGACAATTTAATGTGTGATTCCTATAGGAACTCAAAATACTCCTTATTCATTAATGGTTTGTGATCTTTATACCCTTGTTTCCATCCATCCGCACCTTGTTTCTGTGATAAACATGTGTCTGATCCAGCATCCATCCCTGGCTCTTGCGTGATTTCCTTAGAATTCGTAGCGATTGTATGTTGTATACGCTTATTTCTAGAAGATTTTGCTGCGAATAGCAGAGACTCAACATAGTGTGGCGGGTACTCCTTAACCCATTGTATTGCCTTCTTAAGAGTTTGCTTTTGCTCCACAGGTGTTAAATAATCCAATTTTTGACTGCCTAAATACTCTTTTTGAGACCTAGTAACTACTGATGCTGACGGCTCCAAATACTCCAAGGTCACCTCATTGGCCATAGGCACCTTGAGCTTATCTTCTTGCTTCCGCTGATCATATTCCTTAGCCTCCTCGCATTCCCACCATCTATGACCATATTGGAGACATAACTGACATTGAATTGGTTGATTACCCTGGTTGTCTGGTCTGGGTTGTTGAAATCTTCATCCTCTACCGAACTCCTATCTGTTTTGCTAGAAAGCATGTCACTTTCTTTGGAAATTGTTGAGAATCCGAATATTGGGATGGTCCTAGAAGTCTAGTGTCCTCACTATTCTGCCATTTTCCAATAGAAACTTGGGGCTTATATCTAGTTGAATTCCCTTTCCAAGAAGTACCTCTACTTGTGCAGTAGATATTTCTTGCATTAAAGTGACATTCCTCCAAATTGTGATTATTTTTGTTGCGAATGATGACCGCATTCCTGCACCGTAGGCAATACGGATACTTGTCTGGGGTCGCACCCTTCTTGAACACCAAATTAGTCTTCTGAGAGGCCAAATTGGCAAACTGCATCTTCTGATCCATCTGTATTGCTAAGTCAATAATCTGATCTAGTGTATATGATTGGTCAAGTGTATACATATAAATCTTCTCTTTGATGGGTAGCTGAAGCCCGTCAAAAAAGAATTATGTTAACATTTCTTTGGCAAGACATTTGTCTCCCAAAAATTACCGTAGCATAGATCTGAAATCTGATGCATGTTGTTCGATCATCCCTTTCTGCATCATATACTGAAGTGAAGAATGTAACTCCGAAACACTCTTAGCAATCCAAAATTGCTCTAGAAATGCTGCCTTCAACTCATCATAAGTTGAAAAGTAATTTGGAGGGTACTCAATAAGCCATTTTACTGCATCGCCGACTAACGTGGCATGGAACACCTGAAACTTGTGCCGATTGTCATGCATATTACGATGGTTACATAAGTATTGATTCTCAAACGTCCGTACATGCACATCTAGATCCTCATCCACTCGCCCATGAAAATGAGTATAATTTAACACTGGTAATGGGTGCTTGTTTGCCATCGTGTCACCAAGCTTCTGTAAGGTACCGGTTTGAGGTAAAGGTATAAGAGCTAACTAAGTTTTGGCGGGGGTACACTGCCACCGCGTTGACCTACTTCCACATGATATTTCTCTTCCTGCAGGTGGTTCTACTCGTCGGTCCTATTGAATTCCCCTTTCCACAATACTTTAGTTAGTTTACCGTCCTTCCACTCAAAGAGTAGATCTTTCAAAAGCTTGGGGGGGTAAAACTCTGATTTCCACCCAAAATTGTACTTCCTCTAGAATAGTAATAGCATCCTCAAGAGGAATGTCTTCAAGCTTCAATGTTGCAAGTGTCTACTGTTAGATATGCTCAGTACTCCACCTTCATGTGACCACAAATGATCCATGGTGCTCTAAGTTGTAAGGCCCCCATTATGAGGAGAATCCATTATGAGAGCCCGGACATTTGTGGAACCCTAACTTCCAAGTTAGATGAGTTCTATGTGTGACCCTTGATGGTTGAAGATGATCTTTGTGAGCCTAGCCGTTAGGTTAGGTAGGGCATAGGCTTCCAGGCCATTGGGTTGCCATTTAAGGTGAAAATAAAGGCCATGTGGTGTCGCGCGGTTTCCCCATAGAACCTTAATGGGGGGAGTATAGAGGGGGGCTTGCCCCCTTCTGCGGGGTCCGGGGGGCCTATCCCCCTGGCCCATAGGGCCGAGACGGTAGGACTTTTGGTCATGGAGATATTGTAGGATCATATATTTTACCGACTATTTTGTATCTCCCGACTATGTTTATCTATACCGAACCGCCTTGTAAAAGCTATATAAGCACGGCCCAGGTTGAGCTTTACATAGCATTGCGCATTAGTAAGCCCTTCATCTAGAGTCTGTCTAGATCGCCATCAAAGCTCCATAGTGGGAACGCACGGGTGGACAGCACCATCATTGTAACTGCAATATGAGAATTTGAGTTCTCTATCTCTCAGTCTGTGTCTATCTTTGTCTGTGTTTTTCTCTCAACTCTGTCTACAGGCCTATTCCGCTCAGCAATATGAGAATTTGAGTTCTCTATCTCTCAGTCTGCGTCTATCTTTGTCTGCGTTTTTCTCTCAGCAATATTGCTTTGCTGAGTTTTTACGCTCAGCAATATGAGAATTTGAGTTCTCTATCTCTCAGTCTGCGTCTATCTTTGTCTGCGTTTTTCTCTCAACTCTGTCTATAGGTCTATTCCGCAATGCTGTTTTTATTTCTTACATGGTATGAGAGCTCAAGAGGCTCTGAGTGGTGCAGAAGTAGAAATGCAGAGGTTGCAGAGGTCATAACAACAAAAGAGAGAAGATGCCAAGCCGTGCATCATCATCTACAACTGGGGGCCAAGGCGGTTCATCAACAGGAGTAGGTGGTGCACAAGCAAGAGCAGCAATGATATCGGTCATTCCGACGTTGCGGATACGACCACCAGCCTTCATAGAAGGTAAACTTGATGGTACAAACTACACCCTGTGGAAGTTCAAAATCACTTCTATTCTTGATTCGTATGAGCTTTCGGAGACTATTCTTGGGACTGATCATGAGCCCCAAGAAAGACCCGATCCAAATAATCCTGGTCGAATGATTCCTCCTGATGATGATCTTCTACGTGCTTGGAAACGTAGAAATGCACATGCACTCTGTGCTCTTGCTACAAGTACTTTTGATAGTGTTCTGACTCTCATTCAGCATACTACGAAGGCATGTGAAGACTGGAACATATTGAGAAATCAATATGAAACTCGTAATCAGACACGGATTCAGAACTTGGAGAATCAGCTTGCAACAGAACGGTTTGCTGATGGGGAGACTGCAGAGGTTTTTATCACTCGCATAAAGAATCTACGAGATCAAATGGCGGGACTAGGTGTTCAAAAGTCAAGGGAGGAGCTAGCTCGACGTTGTCTTCGAATCTGTCCACCTAAGTTTGATGGTTTGGTAACTGCTCTTAACACTCAAATCAGACCTCAACCACTAACTTTTGAAGAATTCAGTGGCTTACTCATGGAGGAGGAGCTGCGGCTCAAGGCAAGGAGTGGTGGTAGCAAAGGAGATGCTGCATTCACAGCAAATGCCAAAGGAGGCAAAACAGACTCTTCGAAAGATGGAGACAAAAAGAAGAACGACAAAAAGAAGTTCAAGGGAGAGTGTTTCCACTGCAAGAAGAAGGGACACAGAATCCAAGACTGTCGCATCAAGAAGGCAGAAGAGAAGAGTGGCTCTTTGAAAGGTGGCAAGGGCAAGGAGTCTGCCAACACAGCAGAAACAGAGCTTGAGTTATTTGTTACGATAGAGGAGGTGTGCTCCTCGGCTGAAGATTCAGGAACAGATGACTCATGGGTGTTGGACAGTGGTGCATCTCATCACAAGACGAGTAGAAAAGACCTTTACAGTTCCTTGTAGCCTCTAAAGGAACCCATCATAGTAAAGGTAGGGAACAATGCAAGATGTCCTGCAGAGGGCGAAGGTACGGTTTCTTTCATTAACTCTAATGGTGATATCAGAAAGCTTTCAAATGTGTTGTATGTTCCACAAATAAAACGAAATCTATTTTCGGTAGCTTCTATAACTGATCAAGATCACCAAGTATCTTTCAGTAAGACAGGAGCTAAGATTATGGACGGTAACAACAACATCATTGGGACTGGCATAAGGAGGAACAACCTATATGAGTTGTGTGCTCTTACAGCCACTACAAACATGGGCACAAGTAAGCTATGGCATGAGAGATTCGGCCACATTGGATACCCTGTACTGAAGGAGATGCATCGCAGAGGTATGGTTGCACACCTACCATCGATTGCAGAAATGAAGGAATCATGTGAAGCTTGCATGATGGGCAAGCAATAGAGGAAGGTGTTTCCACAAGAAAGAAAGAACAGGGCAAACTATCCTCTAGAGTTGGTGCATGCTGACTTGTGCAGAAAAATGCCTACACAGGCCTTGGGCGGATCTTCCTACTTCATGTTACTTGTCGACGACTATAGTAGGAAGATGTGGGTGTACTTCCTTCGCGATAAGGCTCAAGCTTTTGGTAAGTTTAAAGAATGGCTTCAGCTTGTTGAAACAGAAACAGGGAAGAAGATGAAGAAATTCAAGACAGACGGTGGTGGTGAGTTCACATCAACAGAGTTTGAAGATTTCTGCAAGAGTAAGGGAATCAAGCATCAACTCATAGTGGCACATAGTCCTCAACAGCACGGTGTTGCAAAACGTTGGAATCGAGCCATCATGGAGATGGCAAGGTGCATGTTGAAAGGAAAGGGTCTGCCTAATCAGTTTTGGGCAGAGGCTGTCAACACTGTTGTCTACATCTTGAATCGAAGCTACACCAAGGCACTTGATGGAAAGACTCCACAAGAAGCCTACACTGGTAAAGAGCCTTCTGTTTCCCATTTCAAAGTATTTGGAAGTGAATGTTATGTACATGTTCCAGATAGAGAGAGAAACAAGCTTCAACCAAAAAGCATCAAATGTATCTTCCTAGGGTACAGTGAAGATAAGAAGGCTTATAAGCTTTATGACCCTGAGGCTAAGAAGATCATGGTGAGTCGTGATGTGGTGTTTAAGGAGGAGGAGCCATATGCAGTGGAGGAGGAAAAGAGAGCTTCCACTTTATCATCAGGTGAAGGGGAAATCCACTATGAACCTGTCCCAAGAGCTATCCCTTCTACACAAGAGAAGGAAGCATCATCTTCAGATGATGAGTCTGAAAGTCACCAACCTGCCGACACCTAAGTGGAAAAGCCATTGCCACACAGCTCTATGATTCTGCAAACCCCATCCCACAGTCACTAGAACAGGTTGCAGATGGACTGAGGCAATCACAGAGAATAGAGGAACAAAGACGGGCAAGCACCCATATTGTAAACACAGCCTTGATGGCTGATCTCATTCAAGAAGAAGCAAAGGAACCAACCAATGTGGAAGAGGCACTCCATGATCCGAATTGGAGGACTTCCATGCAAACAGAATACAACAATATCATGAAGAATGGAACTTGGGAGCTAGTGGATCAACCCCCTAAGCATAAAGTCATTGGCACCAAGTGGGTTTGGAAGCTAAAGTACAAGGCTGATGGTACTCTAGAAAAGTATAAAGCAAGACTTGTTGCACAGGGCTACTCACAAGTTGAAGGCATTGACTTTTGTGAATCATTTACCCCGATTGCAAGAATGACTACTATCCGAGTAGTACTAGTTGTGGCTGCACATAAGCGTTGGCCAGTCTATCACATGGATGTCAAGTCAGCGTTCCTGAATGGAGACCTCAAGGAGGAGGTATATGTGTCTCAGCCACCAGGGTTTGAGGCTCCCCACTCAGAGAACAAGGTATGTAAGCTGAAGAAGGCATTATATGGGCTAAAACAAGCCCCTAGAGCATGGTACCAATGGATAGATAAGTATCTCTTGGATCTAGGGTTCAAAAGATGTGCTTCTGATGCTAACTTGTATGTTCTAAAGAAAGGAGGGAAGACAATTGTGCTTGTACTCTATGTAGATGACCTTGTGATTACAGGAAATGATGATGCTCAGCCACTAGGGTTTGAGGCTCCCCACTCAAAGAACAAGGTATGTAAGCTGAAGAAGGCATTATATGGGCTAAAACAAGCCCGTAGAGCATGGTACCAACGGATAGATAAGTATCTCTTGGATCTAGGGTTCAAAAGATGTGCTTCTGATGCTCTTCTTCAACAAACAAAAGATGCCCTGAGTTCAGAATTTGAAATGACAGACGGTTTCCCCATAGAACCTTAATGGGGGGAGTGCAGAGGGGGGCTTGCCCCCTTTTGCGGGGTCTGGGGGGCCTATCCCCCCGGCCCATAGGGCTGAGACGGTAGGACTTCTGGTCGTGGAGATATTGTCAGATCATATATTTTACCGACTATTTTGTATCTCCCGACTACGTTTATCTATATGCATCGTCAACCTGTAACACATCTTTGCTACCATACCAAGGTAGCAACACATCATATATTACATCCATAGATAGCTTAAGATCTTTGGTGCAAGGGTTATAGCATTTAAGACCCTTTTGCTCTAAAGAATAGCCAAGAAATATACACATATTTGCCTTCAGGTCTAACTTGTGTCTCAATTCTTGAGGTATGTGAACATAAGACACACAACCAAATACTTTGAGATGTGAAAGGTTGGGTTTCTTACCACACCAAGCTTCCTAAGGTGTAACTCCATGCACTCATGAGGTTGGACATATATTCATAATGTATATACCTGTATTTGTTGCATCAGCCCCTAAGAGTTAGGAACATTCATTTCATTTAACAAAGCTCTAGCCACTTCTGCTATGTATCTATTCTTCCTCTAGCTACCCCATTTTGTTTAGGTGTATAACTACACGTGAGTTGACTTTTGATGCCATAGTCATGTAAAAAATTTTGAAAATTCATTTTAAAATTACTCTTCTTCTTCATCCGATTTGAGAGCCTTTATATACTTCCCCATCTCCTTCTCCACTAGGTTTTTGAACCTCTTGAGGTGATAAAACACCTCTGACTTTGACTTCACGTGATACATCCAAACAAAGCTTGAATAATAATCTATAAATGTGACAAAATATCTATTACCTCCAATGAATGGCTCCCTTGTAGATCCCCATACATCTATATGTATGAGATTGAACACCTCATTGCTCACATATGCTCCCTTCTTGAATGACAATCTGCTTTGTTTCCCTAATTGACAAGCATGGCACAAATGTTGCATATTCTAAGATGTAAGATTAGGTGGAACACTCAACAAGCCATTTTCTGCATTTCCTTCATCCTTCATGTTGGAGAAACAATCACTAATTGGACATATATTTGAAGGTCAAATCTTAGGAAGAAAACCCCATGCCTATGTGAAGGGACAAATTCACAAGTGTATCATATTTGTAAATTTAATTCACTTTAGTTCTAGAAGTTTTTTAAAAAGTCACGAGAATGCAAAAATCTATATAAGTTAGTTTGTATCAATTGACGCGGTGAGAGAAAATGAGGGAAGACAATGAGAAAGTGAGCTAGTACTCATTTTGTATGACTGAGTATAGTTGGGCTTCTCTGAGTGAGAAAGCACTTGTAAGCTTCTGAGTTTTCATAGCTATGATAAGAACTAGTAAAGTTCTGTGTATAAGTCTTCTTCTTCCATCTCCAGTGTTTGTCTTCTCTGTAATGTTTTGAAGAATTGAAGTTTTTCAAGCAAGTCGATGCCTGGCATCGAATGTATGTTGAAAGGTTGAGTTTATGCGAGAAGTCGATGCTTGGCATCGAATCTCACCTGATAAGTCCTTGTCTTCATATCTGATTTTTATGTACTGCGAGAACTTCTTAAAAAACATGAGGTTTCTGGAGCAACTCGATGCCTGGCATTGAGTTTCAGCATAAAGTCGATGCCCGGCATCGACTTCCCACATAAA
This sequence comes from Ceratopteris richardii, assembly GCA_020310875.1. Classification (NCBI taxonomy): domain Eukaryota; kingdom Viridiplantae; phylum Streptophyta; class Polypodiopsida; order Polypodiales; family Pteridaceae; genus Ceratopteris; species Ceratopteris richardii. The sequence goes on from CM035409.1 coordinate 166,616,970, forward strand.
AGTGTTCTTGTTCATGTGTGTGTAAAAGAGGCTAATTCTGGTGTTGAAAAAGTGGCTGAAAAAGGTCAAAGTCGATGCCCGGCATCGACTTTTGGTTGCAACTCGATGCTATGCATCGAATTTTTATTTTTAGACAACCAAATTTACTAAAACAGGCAAAATTTCTAGTTTTGGAAGGTCATATAGAGTCATCTTGTGAGGGCCATAACTTGAGTTCTAGATATCCGTTTCATGCATATGATAGCTTGTTAGAAAGCTCTACTCTTCTAGTTTCAACCTATAAAAGATCTTGGAGAAATAATATTTGAGCTAAGAGAAATTAGCAAAATACTGAAGGTATGTCATTTCAGTGACTAGAAAAATCTGAAGAAGCAAAGTTCTTGGTTTTGGCTATCATTTCTCAAAGTTTGGAGTGGCAATGAGTTAATGGTGACCATAGAGGTGTTCTAGTGTCACATTAATTCATTTCTTGTGGTGTTTTACACATCAACAAGTGGTATCAGAGCAGAAAGATCCTAGAGAGTAGAAGGCGACAAAGGTATGAGAAGTTTTGTAAAGTTTTTCATTAAAGTTTGAATGGTGAAGCATTTGAAGACACAAGGCATCAAAAGATTACTTTCGAAGTATCCTCATACACAAAGAACTTCAAAAGGTATTATCCTTTATCCTTTAAGCTCACAGGTTGCAGCAGAAGGGAAGGAGTATGGCATATCATATCTCCATTGACAAACTAGACAAAGATAATTACCCCGCATGGGCAATGAGAATGGAAGCCTTACTTATGAGTAAGGATCTCATGATATATGTTACAGTGAAGAAGAGAAGCCAGTATTTGAAGATGAAAGCCGACCAAAGAAAGAAGAACTTGATGCTTTAAAGCATTGGCAGAAGAAGGATGCAAGTGCAAAAGCTTACATCTACAATACAATCTCAGATCATTTGCTACCACACATCAGAGGATTGGAATCATCTGAAGATATATGGAATGCATTGGAGTATCATTTCCAAAGCACTACTAAAGCACGGAAAGCAAGTCTATGGTCAGAGTTTACAACATTCAAGAAGAAGCCAAGTCAAACTATTAGTGATTATGTCACTAAGATGAAGGATCTAGCAGATAGTCTTGGATCCATAGATGAAGATGTTGAAGATCACAGATTGATTGCTCAACTACTTGCAGGTTTGAGAGGGGATGAAAGGTGGAAACCTTTTGTCTTATCAACAGAACTTTCATTAAATCATTATGTTCCAGATTTGAGCCAGTTGCTTGGTTTGATGCTCACATATGAGCAAGACTTGAAGCGAGATGGAGATAAAGGACAAAGTTCTGTAATGTACATGAAGAACAAGAAAAAAGGAGATAAAGGTAAAGCAAAGGATGAAGAGGAGTCAAGTTCTCAAGTTTATTATGCAAGAGGTAAAGGCACTGGCAGAGGAAGAGCAAGAGGTTTTGGAAGAGGAAGAGGTAATCAAAATAACAAGAAGAAGTCTTGCTGGATTTGTGGATTGAGTAATCATTTGGTTCATGACTATTGGCACAACCAACAAGGATCAAACCAGAATCAAAACAACAATAGCAGAGGTCGAGGTGGAAGATATCAAAGTAATTTTCAAAGAGGTAGACAAAATCAAAGAGGAGGCTATGATAGAGGTGGAGGAAGAAGTTAGGGACAGAATCAATCCTACAACACCACCTACTACAATTATGCAAATGACACACAAAATGAAAGTCATACATCATTGATGATGAACTCGATCAGCACATCAGATAAAGAAGATCTAAAGGTATTTTACATTGACTCTGGATGTTCTAATCATTTGTCAGGAAACATAGAATTGATGTCAGAATTGGAAAAAGGCATTTCTAGCCATAGTGTTCAAATAGGTGATAATACCAGACATAGTGTACATTCAATTGGAAAAGTGAAATGCAAGAATGGAGCAGATTTGCTAACCAATGTTTTGTATGTTCCTACAATACCTAAAAACTTGATTAGTGTGGGACAGATAGTTGAAAAAGGTTTTCAAGTCAGGTTTACAAATGAAGGAGTATTTGTTGAAGATCCAGAGAATGGATATAATCAAATTGTCTCTGGTAAGAAAGAAGGTAAACTCTTTACTTTAAGAGTACAAGGGAACATTGGTCAAGCTTTGCTCACACATGGTGAAGGAGTGATTACAGAACTTGATCTCTAGCATAAGAGATTAGGTCACTTCAATGAAAGAGGCATTAAAGCTATGGTTGCTAATCAGTCTATACTAGGATTACCAAATGTGCAGAGTCAACATATGGTTTATAAATGTGAAGCATGTCAAATGGGAAAAGCACACAGGTTACCATTTCAAAAGAAAGGATTCAAACATGATGGATTACTTGAGCTCATTCATACAGATGTATGGGGACCAACAAAAGAAGGATCTATTAGTGGCTCAATATATTATGTTCTTTTCATTGATGATGCTACAAGATGGATAACATTATATTTTTTGAAGGAAAGATCAGAAGTGTTTGGAGCCTTCAAGCATTTTCATGCATATGCAGAGAGAATCACAGGTCAAAAGCTTAAAAGACTGAGGTCTGATGGAGGGGGAGAATACTTCTCCCAAGAGTTCAATGATTATCTTTGGAATGCAGGTATTAAGAGAGAAATAACTTGCAGGTATACACCACAATATAATGGTGTAGCAGAAAGAAGGAACAAGACTTTGGTTGAGTTTGCTAGAGCTATGCTAAAGGAGAAGAATTGTCCAAATTATCTTTGGGCTGAGGCTGTAAATACAGCTACATATCTTGTGAATAGATTACCATGTGCAGCTCTAAATGGAATGACTCCATATGAAGCTTGGTGGGGTAAGAAACCAACACTAGATCATTGTAGAGTGTTTGGATCAATTGCATATGCTTATGTGCCATCACAACTAAGACATAAACTTGAACCAAAGGCAGAAAAATATGTGTTCATTGGTTATGATGAAAAGCAGATGCGTTACAGATTGTGGAATCCTCTAACCAAACAATTTATTGTTTCTAGAGATGTTACATTTGATGAACACAAAAGTTGGTATGCAGATCAAAGTCATACAGTTGAAGAATTTGAAGAAGAGGTAAGAAGATGTGAGAAAGGAAAATCAATTGTGCAGGTGAATAGAGATGAAGACTATATGCAAGCAAGTACATCCAGAAGTGGATTAACAAGAAGGAATGAGGAAGCTCCTATATTTGATGAAGAGGTGTATCCAGAAACTTATGAAGAATGTGAACCAAGAAGGTCAAGCAGGACTAGAAGACAACAAGAAAGGTATTCTTATGATACTTCTTACATAACTCAGAAGAACTATGCATATATGGTCAAAGATGATGAAGAACCCCAGAACTATGATGAAGCTAAAGGTAAGAAGTAATGGGAAGAATCCATGAAGGAAGAATTCATGCACTGGAGGAGAACAAGACATGGGAACTTGTTCCTAAACCAAATGGTAAGAAAGTAATTGGAAATAAATGGGTTTATAAAGTGAAGAAGCCTGCAGATGGAAGTATTGTTAGAGTATGATCAATGTCTACCCCTCATGATTGTATGCACATTTTGTAAGGCCCCCTTTATGAGGAGAAGCCAAGCGTGCATTACCCAATTGATGGGAATCCCAACTTGAATGTTGGATGAAGGTCATATTGGACCATGTAAGATATTATAAGGAAAGGGAGTTACCAGGGTCCCCAATTGTCCATGGTAATATTCCATGGAATATTCCCTGTCGGAGTCAGAAATCATTTATATTTGTTAGGTCGGTTCAACCAGTCTAAGCCGTGTATAGCAATTACGCGGGCGGTGGCCGCCCACGCTCTACCGCCCATGTATAGCCGTCCATGGCAGGCCACCCATGATCCTATATATACATGACTTCTGCACTACCTAAGAAATTGAGTTGAGCCAGCATACCTCTACCTTGTATCTCCCTATCTAGAGTTGTCTAGATCACCATTTAAGCTCTACCTTGAGAGCGCACAGGTGGACAACGCCATCATCTTTGTACTTGCTGCTAGTAGAAAATTGTTGAGATTCTCCTATATCTGTTATCTTCTCTGCTATTGCTCCTGTGTTATATTGCGTAACTATTGTCTTACATGGTATCAGAGCTGTAAGGTTCGAATAGCTTGAGAAGTATCATTATTTTAGCCTACTAGCAGACTAGAATATCAGTAGATTATTCAAGTGATTACATGATGGCTTCATCGTCGAACACTAGTCTTGGTGCTTCACCTAATGTTAATGCTGCACCTATTCGAATTCGTCCACCTGCATTCACTGAAGGGAAGCTGGATGGAACCAACTATACACTCTGGAAGTTCAAAATTTCTGCAATTTTGGACTCCTATGAATTACTTGACACTGTCATGGGACCGATGGGATTGGATCCAGAGCCTATACCAGTTGAAGATCCAGCAAATTCAAGATTGATGATTCAGCCAGATCCAGATCTTCTACGAGCTTGGAAGAGGCGGAATGCTGATGCATTATGTGCGATTGTCACTAGTGTAAGTGATTCTGTGCTTACTTTAGTTCAACATACTACTAAAGCACATGAGGCTTGGGGCATATTGGCTCGACAATATGAGACCAAGAACCACACTAGGATACAGAATTTAGAAAATCAGTTGGCAAATGAAAAGCATTCTGATTCTGAAAAGGCTGAAGATTTTATCAAACGGATAAAGCATCTTCAAGATCAATTGGCTGCAGTTGGTGTTGTTATAACACCAGAAGAGCTAGCTCGAAGATCTGTACGTGTTCTTCCAGCAAAGTATGATGGATTAGTAACAGCCCTTAACACTCAGGTAAGGCCAACTCCTCTTACATTTGAAGAGTTTTGTGCCATGCTTTTAGAAGAAGAGATGCGGCTGAAGAATCGGCAAAGTACAACTGATGCTGCATTCTCAGCAAATGCAAAAGGTAAAGGCTCTTCAGAGGGATCAAAGAAGAAGCCAAAGAAGAAAAAGTTCACAGGAAGTTGCTTCTATTGTGAAAAGAAAGGCCATGCCATCAAGGATTGCAGAAAGAAGCAAGCTGATGAACGGAATGGGACTGTAAAATCATCATGGAAGAACAAAGAGTCTGCAAACAACACAGAGCTGGAACTTTGGGTAGCTATTGAAGAGGTATGTTCATCTGCTCAAGCTCGTGTTGATGAGCCATGGATTTTAGATAGTGGAGCTTCTCGCCATATGACTAGTAAAAAGGATTGGTATAGTTCCCTAGTGCCTCTGCGGGAATCCATCAATGTAGTGGTGGGAAACGACTCCAAGTGTCCAGCTGAAGGAACTGGAACCATCTCTTTTATCACTTCTCCAGGTGTTGAGAAAAAGTTATCCGATGTTCTCTATGTACCTACACTCAAAAGAAATTTGTTGTCAGTTTCTGCAATAACAGATCGTGGACTCGAAGTTCACTTCAATAAGAGTGGTGCGGAAATCATGGATTCATCAGGTAATGTTGTAGGTAAAGGCACACGACGGGATAACTTGTATGAGTTAAGTGCTTTAACTGCTACAGAAGATAAAGATGTAAGCAGGTTATGGCACCAACGATTTGGGCATCTCGGATTTGCAGTTTTGAAGGAGATGCAACGAACAGGGATGGTTGCTCATTTGCCTGCATTTTCAGAGTTGCAGGAACCTTGTGAAGCTTGTATGATGGGCAAGCAACAACGAAAGGCATTTCCAAGAGAGACCAGCAATCGATCTCAAGCTCCTCTAGAGTTGGTACATGCTGATCTCTGCGGTAAAATGTCTACACCTGCTTTAGGAGGATCTTTCTACTTCTTGCTGTTAGTCGACGATTATAGTAGAAAGATGTGGGTTTATTTCATTCGAGAGAAGGCTGATGCTTTTGAAAAATTTAAAGCGTGGCATAAGTATGTAGAAAGTGAATCAGGAAGGAAGCTGAAGAAATTTAGAACAGATAGAGGAGGTGAATTCTTGTCAACAGAATTCAACAATTACTGTAAGGAGCATGGTGTGAAAAGGCAACTTACCACAGCTCATACACCTCAACAAAATGGCGTTGTTGATCGCAAGAACAGGACAGTAGTTGAAATGGCTCGTTGTATGTTAAAGGCTCAAGACATGCCTGATTCATTCTGGGCAGAAGCAGTCAATACAGCAGTCTACATCCTCAATCGAAGCTACACAAAAGCTCTGAAGGGGATGACTCCTCAAGAAGCATATTCTGGTAAAAAGCCTTCAGTTTTGCATTTCAGAATTTTTGGTTGTTTCTGTTATGCACATATTCCTGATTCAACAAGATCAAAGTTGGATTCAAAAAGCAAAAAGTGTGTCTTCCTAGGATATAGTGAAGAGTCTAAAGCATACAGGTTATGGGATCCTGAGGCAAGGAAGATTTTTGTCAGCCGAGATGTGGTGTTTGATGAACGACCACACTTAGTAGAAGATAAAGTTAAATCTACTATCTCATCAAACGGAGAAATATCTCACCTTGTGCCTATCAAAAGACAGGTTAAAGTTGAGGAGGAGGAAACATCTGATGGAGAAATTTCCTCAATAAAAAGCCAACCAATTGTAGCTGCACAGCGTAAGCCACTACCGAAGTGGGCACAACAGCTCTTTGATGATCACAATCCACATGTAGATGCACCAGAATCATCATCGGATGGATTACGAAGATCAAAGAGAATAGAGGACCAAAGAAGAGCCTCAGAACACATTGTTAACATGGCTCTAATGGCAGATATCATGGGTTCGATAAAGGAACCTACCACCATTGAAGAAGCCATTGATGATCCAGATTGGAGAGCGGCAATGCAGTCTGAGTATGATAGTATACTCAAAAATGATACATGGGATCTAGTCGACTTGCCGCCAAAGAAGAAGGTAATAGGTACTAAATGGATTTGGAAAGCTAAGTATAAAGCTGATGGAACATTAGAAAAGTATAAGGCACGATTAGTTGCACAGGGTTTTTCACAGATTGAAGGATTTGATGTTCAAGAAACTTTTGCACCAACAGCACGCATGACAACTATTCGGACGGTACTTGCAGTAGCTGCACAAAAGTCTTGGCCTATTTTCCAGATGGATGTCAAATCTGCATTTTTGAATGGTCACCTCAAGGAGGAGGTATATGTATCTCAACCACCAGGTTTTGAGGTGCCCAATTCAGAAAATAAAGTTTGCAGGTTGAAGAAAGCTTTGTATGGACTTAAGCAAGCTCCACGGGCTTGGTACCAACGAATTGATCATTTTTTCAAAAATATGGGTTTTGAAAGAAGTACTTCTGATGCTAACTTGTATGTAACGAAAAGGGATAGCAAGCTAGTTGTTGTCATTGTATATGTAGATGATTTGATCATTACAGGAGATCATCAGGAACTCATCAATCAAACTCGGATCAGCTTGGGAACTGAGTTTGAAATGACAGACTTAGGTCTACTCCATTTTTGTCTGGGAATTGAAGTATGGCAAAGGAAGGATGGCATTTTCATCTCACAACAAAAATATTCCAAAGAAATTCTCAAGGCATTTGGAATGATGGACTGCAAACCAACTAGCACACCTATGGAGGTAAATCATAAGCTATCTATGGATGATAACATGCCTGATGTAGATGCTAAGAAGTATAGGAAGCTCGTTGGAAGTCTTATTTTTCTGTGCAACACTAGACCAGACATTTGCTATGCTGTTGGAGTGTTAAGCAGGTTTTCCAACAAACCTAAGGAGAGTCACTGGAATGCTGGAATGCGAATTCTAAGGTACATTGCAGGAACCTTGGATTTTGGTATTTTGTATACCACAGGTGATACACTCCAAGGATATTGTGATTCAGATTGGGCTGGAGATTGTGATTCTAGAAAATCAGTTTCTAGATATTGTTTCTCACTTGGTTCAGGAATATTTTCTTGGGTAAGTAGGAAGCAACCAACTCTCGCACTCTCCTCCACTGAAGCAGAGTACAAAGCAGCTTGTTTTGCTTCTTGTGAGGCAGTCTGGTTAAGGAGAATTCTTGCAGATATAGGCTTTCCATCAAATATGCCAATTGTACTTAAGTGTGATAATCAAAGTTGTATGGCTATTGCAAAGAACCCAGTATTTCATGCTCGCACCAAGCACATAGAAGTACAGTACCATTACATTCGTGAGCTAATTGAAGATGAAATTGTGGAGCTAGAATATTGCCCAACAGAGGCAAATTGTGCTGACATATTCACTAAAGCACTTGGAAGAGAGCAGCTCAACAAGCATCTTCAACAGATGGGCATAGGACCGAGATCTACTTGATTTATCATCGGTAAACATTGAGGGGGGGTGTTAGAGTATGATCAATGTCTACCCCTCATGATTGTATGCACATTTTGTAAGGCCCCCTTTATGAGGAGAAGCCAAGCGTGCATTACCCAATTGATGGGAATCCCAACTTGAATGTTGGATGAAGGTCATATTGGACCATGTAAGATATTATAAGGAAAGGGAGTTACCAAGGTATATTCCATGGAATATTCCCTGTCGAAGTCAGAAATCATTTATATTTCTTAGGTCGGTTCAACCAGTCTAAGCCATGTATGGCAATTACGCGGGCGGTGGCCGCCCACGCTCTACCGCCCATGTATAGCCGTCCATGGCAGGCCACCCATGATCCTATATATACATGACTTCTGCACTACCTAAGAAATTGAGTTGAGCCAGCATACCTCTACCTTGTATCTCCCTATCTAGAGTTGTCTAGATCACCATTTAAGCTCTACCTTGAGAGCGCACGGGTGGACAATGCCATCATCTTTGTACTTGCTGCTAGTAGAAAATTGTTGAGATTCTCCTATATCTGTTATCTTCTCTGCTATTGCTCCTGTGTTATATTGCGTAACTATTGTCTTACAAGTATAGCCAGATACAAAGCTAGACTGGTGGTGAAAGGCTATGCCCAACCCTATGGCATAGATTATGATGAGACATTCAGTCCTGTAGCTAAGATGTCAACTATAAGGACAATCATTGCTATTGCAGCTTCAAAAGGATGGACCCTAAGTCAATTGGATATAAAGAATGCATTCTTGAATGGATACATATCAGATGAGGTATACATGGAACAACCTCAAGGGTTTATAGATTCCAGGTATCCAAATTTTGTTTGCAGGTTGAGAAGAGCACTCTATGGATTGAAACAAGCTCCAAGAGCATGGAACTATAGACTGGTGAAGTATCTTAATGATCTTGGATATCAAAGTTCAAAAGCAGATCCAAGTCTACTTATCAAAAGAACAGAGGAAGGTACAATCTACATTTGTATTTATGTAGATGACATTATAATCACAGGTACTTCAAATGAAGGAATCAAGGAGGTGAAGAGATTACTTGAAAAAGAATTCAAGATCAGTGATCTAGGAAAGTTATCATACTTTCTTGGAATGGAAGTCACTTATACAGATCATGGCATATTTGTGTCACAAGAAAGGTATCTTCTGAATCTATTGAAGAAGTTTGATATGGAAAATTGCAGAGAAATATCTTTTACAAGGCGGTTCGGTATGAAGTCGAGAAGAAGTTCAAAGAGCAACAACAAAGCATGGAGATGAGTGGTCCAACCACTTCAAGCACACCACCAAAGGAGATAACCACATCTGCTTGGCATGTATGAACAAGGAATGAATCTCATTCAAGTGAAAGAATTATCAAAAGCAAAGGAAAAGGCAATTGATGAAGACCATCGATGGGTAGACATGGACTCTACAAGTGACAAAGATGTGGAGAAATTAGAAACTCCAAGATTTAAAGAATTTTTAAACCAATGAGGAGGAGATTCATACCATCTAATGGTGAGTTAACGTCACCCAATAGGGTTAAATACCCCATTCAAAGGTTAGCTTATGATTCATTCATTGCAAGAAACTATGCCTACATGAGTCAAGTTATAGCTTGTGAAGAACCTAACTTTTTTGAAGAAGCAAATAAGCATAGAGAATGGATTGAAGCCATGGAGGAGGAATTCAAGGCACTTGAAGAAAATGATACTTGTTCACTGGTGTCAAGAACAAAGGACATGAAAGTCATTGGCAACAAATGGGTATACAAGGTAAAGAGGCATGCAGATGGGAGCATCTCTAGGTATAAAGCAAGGTTGGTTGCCAAAGTTTTTGCTCAAACATATGGCATATACTTTGAGAAAACATTCGGTTGAGTAGCTAAGATGTCCACCATAAGAAATTTGATTGCAATTTTAGTCTTAAAAGGTTAGAAGATGTACCAATTGGATGTGAGGAGTGCTTTCCTAAATGGAGAGCTTGAAGAGGTATTCTTCATGGAGCAGCCCCAAGGCTTTGAAGATAAGAGGTTTCCCCATCATGTATGTAGGCTCAAAAATGCTCTTTATGGACTCAAGCAAGCCTCAAGGGATTGGAACCAAAAACTTGTGGATTAATTGGTAAAATGTGGATATAATCAGAGTCATGCAAACCCATCAATCTTTGTGAAGAATGAAGGTAGCAAAACTGTTTTCATTCGTATATATGTTGATGATTTGATCATTACAGGGGACGATGAAGCCAACATAAAACAAATAAACAAGAAGCTTGGATGTGAGTTTAAATTCTCTGATTTAGGGATTTTAAGGTACTTCCTTGGGATTGATGTACTATATAAAGAGGAAAACATATACTTGATGCAAAGGAAATACATTCTAGATCTTTTGAAGAAGTTTGGCTTGTCTGATTGCAAGACCATTTCAAATCCATTAGAAGTAAATGTTAAACTAAGTGCTCATGAAGATGAAGAAGTGAATGATCTGAACATGTATAGCTCAATGTATGGTTCTCTCTTGTATGCTACTATGACAAGACTAGATATTGCACATGTAGTTGGAGTGTTATCTCAATTTTTACAAGCACCAAGAGTACCTCATCTTGTTGCAGCCAAAAGGGTAATTAGATACCCCAAAGGATCAATGAATTAAGGTCTATATTATCATTTGATGATGGATTAAATGTACAGGCTTATTGTGATGTTGATTGGGCAAGTTCCAAAGATGATAGGAGCACTAGTGGATCTGTTAGCATGCTAGGGAAGAAGATCATCTCATGGATGTCAAAGAAACAACCAATTCTGGCTCTCTCATTGACCGAAGCTGAGTATAGAGGCTTAGCACAAGTCTCATGTAAGCGTATGTGGCTCAAGAAGTTGTTTGTTGATCTTGATTTGCAGTTTAAGCAAATACTTATTTTTTGTGACCACATAAGTAGCATATGCTTGGCTCAAAATCCGGTGTTCCATGCAAGGTTGAAGAATATAAAAGTGCATTATTACTTTGTTAGAGAGAAGATCATGTCAAAGGATGTCAAGGTGGAGCATTTCAATACAAAGGAACAATATGCAGGTATGCTTACCAAACTTTGGATGGAGTAAAGCTACAACACTTCAAGGCATGCATTGGAATGAAGGATTTAGACATTGAGATGTGAGGGGGAGTTTTGAAAATCAAGTCTCAATTATGCAAAAGGACTCAGCAACGAGTTTTTCAAGTGGACCGATCAAATTCAAATCTCATCAATCACCCACCAAAAAATGCACCTACACTGATTGGTGGATGGTTAGATAGATTATAAGAAAAGTAAAACTCTATATAAGCACTGCCCCACCCTTTTTTCTTGAGTTGTATGCATTCAAAAAGTTTCAAACTTAGTTTAGTGAAGCCATAAACTCCAGCAAGCAGCACCCTTGCTTGCTTACCTCATTTTCTCATGATTTCGCTCCTCTCAGTCTAGAGGGTGTAGTTAGGCTTATCCGAATTTGATTGTAGCATATTGCATAGCATTGTTTTCTCTCTCACTGTACTCATTTTGATTGATTTCAAGCTTCATTTGGTCTCTCATATAGTGCCCCAAAGTTTTCCAAAGTTTCAAGTTCTTTGACTAAGTGCGTTGTTAGAAATTTCCAAGTTTGTGAAGCTATATCTCTGCACATATGCAAAGAGTGTTGCAAACAAGTAGTCTATTTTGCAGAGGATGATTCTCCCCCTCGGAATATTCATTTGGGATGATTTAAAGTTTGTTAGATAGCGCTCAAGGTCTAGTTAAATTCTCTAGAATTTCATTTTCATTCTTTATACAGATTCAGAGAAAGGTTGAGTACAATGAGCACATATCACTACTTGTGCCATCTTCCATTGTTGCATTGGGGTGTTAGAATTATCCCCCATCATTGTAGGCAGCTTTGGAATCGGACATCACTCAATGTATTTTCTAAACCCTCACCCTCCTAGCCTAACTATCTCCTATGGTGTCTGCTTAAAGCTATGGATCAATGACGAAGTGTTATGCCTAATACCACTCTTAGAGAATTATGTGATGAACGCTCCTAACCACTAGTTGATATCCCTAAACTGACCTTGTTGTAAGCATTGAAACCACATCAAGGTTGTATTCTTTAAAGTTAGACCAAAATCATTGTATTGAGTGAACAAATTGTTGACCTCTTTAGCTCTTGAGACTTGTTTGAACTCTACTACATGGTCATAAGGGTCTCTAGTGCTATCAAAGTAGTTCTTCATTGACTTTACTAGCTAGGTGGGTCTCAATATCCTATGGTGTTCTCTAGGTCTAGGTAGTGGGAACTCATCCATGCCTCTCTCTAAGTCTCTAACCATGATCTTTCTCTTCCAAAAGAGTTTGCAAAACTCAATTATGGTCTCTCTCTAGTTTTCTCTTTATGACTACCTAAATTATGAGAGGATCCAACTCAGTGTTGACTATGAGACTCATGAGATCTCTATGGAGGGAAAATAAGTTCACCCTTCTAATTGTAGGCATGCCTACCATGTTCCATTACCACAAACATCCATTCGGAAGAGTTATTGAGGTATACTACATTCCTTAGGACATCAGGATCTTGAATGCTTCATCAGTATCCCTAATCAAGAAGAGCTCTATGCTTATGTTTTCCTAGAAGATCCACTTTGGCATGATTATCCTTGATAGGATTGACTATCCATGAGGTCTTCTAGGATCTCTCCCCACATTTCCTTGATCCAAGTCTCTTTCTTACTCAAGGATGATTATTCCAAATTTATCAACCCTATCGGGCAAACTCATAAAAACATACATGGTTCCTTGCTTATCAATGTAAGGACCCCTTCAAATTTTACCAAAAGGTGTTCAATTCCAAAGGGTTGATCAGGGTTTCCGAGTTGGACCACTGAATACCTCAAACAACCCTCATAGATGCATGCATCTAAATGGTTGGTTTGGATGTACTTAAGTTGAGACTTAAAGGGACCTCGAGTGTTTGTAACTAAGCTAGCCTTGAATTACCTATAGGTCTCTCCATGCTAAATGACATTTCTAAATCACTAGTTTTTGAGCTCAATATATATGAATAATCACTTAGTTGTTGAGCCCATGATTAGCTATTGATTGACACTAGCTTCAGATGATATGATGGTTTGCCTTTCCCTTCCTAGGTATCTAGCTCACCTAAGTTTCATATGATTTGGTGGTTTTTCCAATACCCAAGTACAACCATGTTTTAGGGTTCTTTTGTAATAACAACTTGTTCTTTTTTATTTGTTTTTTATATCAGCTCTTGTCTTTTGATAAGCATCATTAGGAATACTTGCATTGTAACGTACTTTGATATTTTTCTCCATCAAATTAGGTTCTTTTCAATTAGTTTTCCGCAACTTTATTCTAGCAACTGCTGGAATGGAGAACTTAGAGCTTCTTAGACTTGTTTCATGCTTAACATTACCCTTCTTAATTAGAGCACTATTCACACTTATCGTAGGCTAGGAAATAAATTGAGGAGGTTTCCAACCTCGAGTCCTAATGCCCTTGTTGATGCTTCATTTCCCAGGATATGTGCTCCCAACCTCACCAAACACCGTTATCTTGCTTAGCCCTTCCAATTGGCTCCAAGAATCTACAAAAATCCCAAAAAATTATCCCAAAAATTGATAGAAAATGATAATCCTAAAATTTCCATTTTCCCTCTCTATCACCATAGATTGAGTCTATCATGAGTGGTTGTCTTTCACGATAGATGTGCCTTTCATGATAGACATGTCTATCATGATGGACTGGTCTATCATGATGGATAGAGACCATCGTCTATCATGAATCATCTACCATGGCTATCTATCAGGATGGACATATTTATTGTAGTCCTTCTCTATCATTTATCGCATGATGGACACAATCTATCGAGAAGTTGGGTCTTTCGTGATGGACAAAGTGCACACTTGTTTATCGTGATAAAAACCATATGTTGTAAAATCTATCTATTGCGATGGATAGAAACGACACCTATTTTTAGATAAATTTTAATGATTCATGATGCCATTCGTGTGTTGTGTATCGTGCTCAACTTGAATTTAGAAAATACTCAGTTTTCTATTTGTTGTGATAGGCAAAGATCTTCATTCTGGGATGTGTGCAAGGATTTGACATACCTATTGATGCTTCTATTGCTTCTCCTGATGTTGGAACCTACCAGAAAGCTCAAGAACACACACAAAACACAAAGCACAAGATCACGCTCTCGTTCTCTCTCACAAGCGAAATGAGGGGAATGAGGTGGAGATGGGGATATGACAAAGAAGGTGGGAATTTCACGATGATGAAGATGTAGATAAAAGGGGAGAGTAGGGATGGTAGGGATGATGATGATGAAGGTAAAAAGAAAAGAAACTGGAAAATTACCTATGATTCCAATGTCAAACCCTATGTCTTACCATCACATGCTCATCCTTAAAGCTCGCTCCCTGGTGATGGCACCAAATTTGGTGTCACTCTAGCACAATGGTGAGAACCGTGAGGAGATAAGCCTCATAATTGCCACTCCATGGAGATGCGAGGATGGTATGATGACCATGAACAAGTGGAGTACACAAGTGCATGAGTGAGAAGCACATAAACATGCACACACATACACACACATGTGCACACAAAGCAAGACAGAGAGTGAGAACATTGGAATCTTGTATTAAACTCACACCAAGATGCAATCATGCTCTTAGAAGCTCAAATCCCAAAAATGCTAGCCCCTAGAATGAGCTTTCTAGGTGTTTTTATAGTTTCTAGACAAGGTTTGCTCGAGCTCAGACCTAGTGTTTGGCCTATTTAAAAATTAGGCTCCTAGTCTTTTGGAGGCTCAAATGAGCTCTACAAACTAAAACAATTGATACAGGTGTTCACCTAATACTCCTCAAGCTCGAGCACTCCTTGCCTTGAACAAAGTGGAGTCGAAATTACCAAAAACATATATTTACAATGAGGGGTAGTGATAAAAATCACAATTTGAATGCATTATGGATTGCAATAATTTGTGGTTAGGCCTATTCTTTGCCTGATCAGCATTGACTACTCTACTTGCGTGGTCCTTCTTTCCCCTCTCTTTGGCTCTCTTGTCTTTGACTTCCCTGCCCCATACTTCCACGGTGGCTTAGTCCACCTTGGATACTAACACAATTCTAGCTAGTAGTAGAGTAAAAAGTACCCATGTATTGGGAAACAATTAGTATCAAAGCTACTCGAGGACAGATACATGTTACATGAAATACATACACTTCTCCAAGTAAATCACCAATCATAAAGGAAACTTTTGTTGATATATGTTGGAAGTACATCCAGCAGTAGCCACAAGCATCGACGCAGAGGCGGCATGTAAAGACAAGAATGCAGTGAGTTGTGGGGGCCAAACACATCAGTTTTTCTAAGAAATATACTTCATGATATTCTTTTCAACCTTCAAACAATGATTATTATCACTCTTGTAACATATGTACCATAAAACACCCAACTTTGTATTTAGTAGCTCCATTTTGTGCAAATCGAGGAGTCTTCGAGCTTGAGGAGCCTAGGCACGCATGAAAGCAATATAGATCTTCCCATAGCTTATGCAAGCAGACAATTAAATGCAGCAGAAAGAAATTACACCACTACGAAGTGTGACAAATTAGGAATGATTTATGCAATAAAGAAATTCAGGCATTACTTATTGGTGAATAGGTTCAAATTCTTCACGGATCTTCAAGTCTTTTTGTACTCAGACAATAGACCTTCTAACACTGGATGATTGATACGTTGGTTTCTATTATTAATGGAATACAAATTTGAAGTAGTAGTTAGGAAGGGAAAGACCAACCTTAGATTTGATCACCTTTCACGGTTAACCACGAAAGAAGCCCCTCAAGGAATAGCAGATGAACTACTAGATGCATACCTATTTAATCTTGAGATAGTACGTGAATGGGCGAAGGCTATTGTCCCTATTCTCATATTTGGACCCAAGAATCCTAGGATTAGGATCGGAGAAGGAGAGATTACCAAATCACAAAGATTCTAGATATTAGCAGGAAGCATATAGAAATAAGATAATCAAAAAATTCTTGCTTGTTATGTAGAAGAATCAAAATATAAGAATTTGTTGCAATTAGCACATGTATGTGCATTAAGGCAACAACATTCGAAACACCATACATTGCAGACTCTGCACAGACTACGAGTGTATTGGCCTTCTATGGAAGCACATGTCTATAGGCTATGTAAAGAATGCCATGTTTGTTGTGAAAGACCCCCTGTGGAGCACGCCACTTTGTATCAGGTGTCTCTTACACTAGAATGGAGTGAACCAATGGTGACATACTTGAGGAAGAACACATTCCCTCAAGGAATGACTTTAGCAAGACAAAAAAGTCTAGATCAGGAAGATCAAGACTACAAACTTATTGGCAATAACCTATACAAACGAGGGAGAGATGGATACCTAAGACAGTGTGTTCATAAGAGTTATTATTTGATCGTATTAGAGAGTGCACACCAAGGTGTTGCAAAAGGTCAATGGTGATTCACAAAAAATCCGCACCATATCATCCTCAGGCCAATGGTCGGGCACAAAGTACTATCAAGATCCTTTGTAATGTCTTGACGAAACTCGTGAACAGCAAACATTCAGATTGGGACAAATAGTTACACCATGTTGTTTGGGCATATCGAGAGGCCTACAAGACCGTACTTAATGCAACTCTCTTTCAAATGGTTTTTGGTCAAAATACAATGCTCCCTTTGGATTTTTTTATACCCACCCTTAAGGTTTCACAAGAGCATCAATGGACTGGCCACGAATTATCATCAAGGATAGTGGACTTGGAAAGTTAGGAGAAACTAGAATAAAGTAAAAGCAGGCATATATGCAGCCAAGAAGTGATAGAAATCCTATTTTGATGCACATGTGAAAGATAAATGCTTAAAAGAAGGTGAATTATTCTTAGTATATATGCTAAAACATTACGCACCGAAGCTAGAGAAATGTTTTTATGGACCTATGATTATTAACAGAATTTCGGCAAGTGGAGCGATACAATTAGCCACACTAGAAAGAGAGATAATGCCTAATTACATTAGTGGTTGTAGAGTCAAGCTTTATCAGGAACCTCTTACAGAGGATATGCTTAGGAGACTCATATTGGCAAAGAAGCATGAGGAAGAAAAGAGATTATGAGAGGAAGCTGAAGTAGAAGCTCTACAATGCATTAAATGCGTGAGACTAAGAAGACAAAGACTAGGGAGAGAACATTATAACCATCTCAATGGCTCAAGGATAGATGCTAGCACTGACAAAGAAACGCCGAGATATCATATGGCCATGTTTCAAACAAAGTCAACTGCTCATCCTAGCATAGTGGATAGGAGACCATTCATTACAATCATGCTAGAACAAGGCAACACCCACCATGAGCTTAGGGATTTAATTGATTCAGGTATTGCGATTAGTGCGATTAGATGGTTCCACTATAAGGACTCAGGATTAAAAATGCGGCCAATTGAGGCATACCTCATAGGGCTAGGAGGCATGGAAACCCCTTGCATGGGTGAGATGGACCTTCCTATCATCATACATGAGATGACCATGACTCTAAAACTACTAGTGTGTCATGATGATGACCTAATAGAACCGTTAATCCTTGGCCAAGATTGGTTATACGATCATTCAGTGGACCTAAATCTTAGGAAATATTCTCTACATATCAGAACCTTAGACCAACAATGAGTGATACCGCTTGACTTCCCTAACAATACCTCTTGTGGAATGTAACCCTAGACCATATCAAATGAATGCGAAGGAGGACAGGAAGATCTTTGGGAAGATAAGTCAAATTAATTCAACATCAACCCATGCAGGGTTGGCGATAGATAGTTGCCACTCCGAAAGATGTCATGAGATTTTCCCCTTGTCTTCCTTTGAACAAGAAGGGAACTACATCAGTGGTCAAGTGGGTTACATCAGCAGACAAATGGGCACCATAGTCTCCAGTGGCCCATCCTCCAGACTTCCTACGGACCTACCTAGATCTATTGTGCAGAATGCCTCACTTCTTGATGGGCAGGTTGCGCAAGTGTTGGACCTCCCTTCTTTTCCAAAGCAGAGTATCGACCACACCTCTCAACCTCAACCACATAGAAGTCAACAACGACTTAGGAACCCAAATCGATGACCATACTAGATGATTCCAAGGTGGAAGTAGTATCAGCATGTCAAGGAAACCATTATAAAGCAAATATGGGTGCCAAAAGGCCAGAAAGTACCAACAGTTTCCAACAGCATAGGCTATGACAAGAAGAAGTCAAGGCAGAATCAGAGTCAACATCCAACCTCCCCTCAACCTTCTTCTCCATCAACAAGAACCTGACAAATTTGGATTGCCAATAAGTACTTGACAAACCGACCCACCCCCATGCAAATTTGGGTACCCAAGAACTGTTTTTTAGCTCAACACCCAAGCCATGTAATATACATCCCTTCGAAATCATTTCACCCACCGACACCACCACTACCAGAATCATCCTTTGTACATCATCCAAAGAATCACACCCACTCACAAACTCTTAGAAAAATGGATGCCAAAATGCATCTAGAAACCTACACAGGATCCCTTGTATGACATAACACCTCTCACGAATAACCTTTATCCTTGTATTAATTCACCTTCAACTAAACCTTGTATGAATTCACCCTCATGAACCCACTATCACTTGTAGTAAAATCTCATCAAAAGCAATGTATGCACTATCTAAAGCATGTAGGCTATCTAGCAACCTGCATTAATTTCTCAGAAATCACTACGTAAACCACCTCACAACACACGGATACACGGGTTATACATCGATTATGGAAAGGGATTATGATCTCTTTTTATTGGGATCATAATTAATTTCCATAATAATGTGTTATCCTTTTGTAGTAGATCATCTACACACTTATTCAAATCATCATGCAAACTAAAGGAACTTTCAAGGCTAGCACTAGTATGCTAGTAGTAAATTTCGTAATTTGTTAGGTGAACCTTACCCTGCTATGAAGCCACCAGAGTTTCACGATTTTGTGGGACCGATGCCAATTGACGACCCTCCTCTCGGACGAACTGAAAAAGTACACAGCAACTCCCATTGGTTCCAAGGACTTGCAGGAGCTCTGGTTGATGCGAACTATATTTATGATGCAATGCTTTGCTTTAGCAGAGACACGTGGGGAAGATATCAATTCTTCTCATGAGAGTTCTAAGACCTTCAAAATTCAGTGGAATTACGGCCTATTTGGGCTAGGGCTAGATTCATAGATTATTTTAGAGCACCCCTACCTAAACCGGATTTTTATCAATGCTTCTATTTGGTTACTACTCTTGAACCCCCTGTGAGGAAGGAATTGCCAGGAACTTTCATTTTGCCATCCCTACTCCACGACCCCCCCTATAAGAAATTCTCTCTCTCAAATGACCTCATTTGGGTCGCATTCACATGGCACACACATACCAATGAAGAGAGAGGCTCATTCCGAAACCAATGAAAAGGGGTGATTTTTTGAAGTGGCCCGACATTTCTGCCATCACACCAGAATTATCAAAGCCAGCAACATTTTGCTTTCCACACTCAGGATCATTTCATGATACCCCAAAAGCACATTTGGTTTGGGTTGTATTTAGCAAATATTGAACCTCAAATGATCAATCTTGCTAGTTGGACTCAAGATCAATATACTTAGCATAGCAAAGATGGGCCTAAAAGCATGTCATCCATGGCTGTTGTGCCCTATGTGTCTGGCCTATGACATACCAATCGAGCATGCTATGAATAGTGATGAGATGAAGCGATTTAAAGGAACCTCCAAGAAGGCCTACAAATCAAGCAAGGCAAGAGTAGGAAAGCGTATGCAAAGCACCATTCCATGTTTACAAGTCCCTGAATCACACTCACCCCAACCATCCCCTTAGCAGTCTCCCATAGAACCTCCTGCACATGTACCTCCTATCCGTATTCGACTCTCACGTCCCATAGTAATTGAAGGCACTACTAGTCAGAGAGCCCCCAACCACCATTGGTGTGGATGCATTCACTTTTCAATACATAACCTAGAGGTTGAACCCATTAATACCATATTTGATTTTTAAATGCAAGATGTATTTTCTAGAAAATTTCAATTTTTAGAAAGATAATTTTTCTCGCAGGAATATGAACGGCCCAATTACCCCACCTCACCACCTAATCAACAATGAGAACAAGCAGTTTCAAGTCCAGACAAGGAAGACCAGGCAGTAACGGAGGATGAAGACGATGACGATGAAGCTAGCCAAAACAGTCCAGATTAGTTGAGGAGAGTACATGGTAGTCACTTCCCTATTGATACCTTTTTCTTGCAAGAACTCATCAAACTCTTTGGAGAAGTATTCTCCCTCTCCATTAGATCTGAGCTTCTTGAGTGATCTACCTATATGATTCTCCACATGTGCTAGATACTTTTTGAAGCAATCAAACACTTCATTCTCACTTTTGATGAAGTATAGAATAGTCCATCTACTATGGTCATCGATAAATGAGACATAATACCTTGATCCTGCCAATGAAGGTTCTTGACTTGGTCCCCATACATCTGTATGTACTAAGTCCAATAAGTTGTTGTGGATGTAGCCTTTGTGGTTGAATGGTTATCTTTGTGCCTTCCCAATCTGACATGCATCACACCTATTGATCATGTGTTGCTTTGATATGTTTGGCACACCTAGAATACTTTGATCCCTGCATAAATCCTTCAAGGTTCTTTCATTCACATGGGAAAGTCTCTTATGCCACACTTCAAGCTCACTTAGGGTTTAAGACCCAAAAGTGAATAGAGCTATGTTCTTGGTTTCTCCTACTTCAAAAGTAAAGAGCCTACCATGCTTCTCTGAAGCCTTGACATGGATCTTCCACAAAAGCTCCATGTTGGGTGAACCTAACTTTCAAGCCTTTTTCAACTATTTGGCCTACACTTATTAGGTTTTTAGTGATAATGGGTACATAGAGAACCTTACTCAAAATGTTTTTCCTGACATTGGAAGCTTTGATATTACCAATCTTCTCCACATTGTGCTTTGTGTCATCCCCTGTTTGTACTTCATGTCTATGCTTTGGAATTTCCAAATCACATAGAAGAGCAATGTTGCATGCAACATGATTTGAACATCCTGAATCTATGTAGAAAAAATGATCATCTTCTTTACCTTCTTTGGGGCTTAGATTCATAAGAAGCAATGAGTCTTCATGTGGTTGATCTTCTAAATAATTGTTGAAGTCCCTTCTATTATAGCCTCTATTCTTATTGTTGAACTTGTGTCCACCTCTACCCCTATTGTTGCGATATCCACCTCTTCCACTTCCTTTCTTGTCCTTCCCATTGAACCAGCAATTCTGAGTGGTGTGGTTGGTCTTATTGCAGATGGCACAAGGTTGAACATTTTGACCTTTGGCTTTGACATGCTTTGGTCCTTTCTTCTTCCCTTTCCACTTTCTCTTGCTTTCGAAGTTGGCTTGGGAAGTCTCCTCTTCATCTTCTTCCTTCTTCTTGCCTTTCTGCTTCTTATCCTTCTTATCTGCATATAGAGCACTAGCTGAATTACCATGACAGGATTTACCTTCCTTTATGCTATTGTTGGCCTCTTCATTGAAGAGTTGTCCAAGAAAGATGTTGACGTCTGGTGTTTGGACATCCATGATGAGATCATAAGCCGTCGTGAAGGATTTCCATTGCTTATCACTTCGAATCCCATTGAGAATCTGCCTCATGATAGCTTCTTCTTCAATCAGCTCTCCAATGGATGCTAATTGATCCACAACCTCCTTGACCTTGTTAACAAACTCTGTGATGGTTTGTTTAAGTGTCTTCTTCATTTGGTTGAACTCGTTCCAAAGATGATTCTTTCTTGCTTTGGTACTAGTAGAAAAGAAGGTCTCTAGAGAATCCCAAGTCTCTTGAGATGTCTTGCATCCTCTAATATGTGGTAATAGAAATTCAGAGATAGAGTTTAGCATGTACGACCTTGCTTGAGCATCCCTTATGCATCAAAGTGTGAGCTTATCTGTCTCCTCTTGTGTAGGTCCTCCTTTGGATCTTGGAGTAGGCATAGCTTCATCACTTACTACAATTCCATAAAGTTTTCTACCTTGCAAATAGGCCTCCATTTTGATTTGCCAAGCCGCATAGTTGTCTCGATCAAGCTTCTTGATGATTGAGGGAAAGTCGTTACCCATCTTGATCTAGCTCTGATACCATTGAAAGAACTTGGAGAAGCTTGTAGGAGGTAGAATGAGTTGCGAAACGATGAAGTTTGGTCTAGCCAACCGGCACATGACCAGCCCTTGAGCTTATGGAGAATCAAATAAACCTTATAGGCATGCGATAAGTGCAATAAAATGCACTATGTACTTTGGAGTACGAAGGAGAAAGAGTCGATACAAAACAGATAGGTTTGCATCGACTAGCTCAAAAAACTTACTATCTATGGAAGAGACAATGAACTTCAAATGCTTATAGTGACCAGCGTGATTACAATTAGAAAAAATCCTTTTATGGGAGTGATACACATAGGGTTGAGTGTGTAAAATGCACAAAAGTATAAGCAATAAGCAAAATATACTATAGGAATGAATCAAACACTCAAAGGTGGTACCTCCTATTTTTTAGGAATATGCAAAGATTGACCCCAAGACAGAAAAACTAATATTTTTCCCAATCTACTAAATCAAATGCTATGAAACTTTACGGGAATAAAGTAGACTCTAATAACTTTCCAATGAGCCATCTCTCATCTAATTTGGAGCTTTGTAGAGAGAGCAGAAACCTCTGCAAGGTTACTGTTGGCGAAGAAGATGATGCAGAGAAATGAAGGAGCAAAATAATGATGGTCATAAGTGTATGTATATTGTTTCCATGTATTGTATAAGTGATTTCAAGTCTTTATATAGCCTCTAGAAGTGATCCATGACTTCTACAAGTGGATTTTGAATTCAAATGAAGGCAGTAAGAGTTGTTGGAGGGAATCAATTCACTTTCCTACAATCTAGGAAAAGTGAAGGTCTAGTTTGATCTACTTTTGGGTGATTGATTGCTTGATTAATTGCAACTCGACTACCACAAATTTATGGAATGTAGGCTCTCTCTTTCTACTTTTACATGTGTAAAGCTCAAGGCTTTTACAATGGTAAAAGATTCATAAAAAATATTTTAAAGAAATACAATAAGTGAGCATAAATAGAAGAACTCTCCAACAGATATTCTTTCGACACGATAGCCTTTGATGTGGATCAAATCCACCTGAAGCATAGTGTAAGATTGATGTTCCAACATACAGCATGAACAAAACTCCAACTGCTCCACTCACATGACAGGAAGGATGCAACAACAAGAAGTGATCCAAGACCAAGACGATCTGGAAGGATGCAAAATTTAGTGCAACGATTGACGTATGTAGTTACATGACTCATCATTATGCCTACATGAAAAAGGTAATACAAGATTTTGAACCTTCTTGTTTTGAAGATGTAATTAGAAATGTAGATTTGGAGAAAGCTAAAGCTTAGTTTCTTTTTTAGTTTCGTAATTAGTAGCTATGGATGAGGAGATGGCTGCACTTTATGGAAATGAAACATGGAAGTCGGTTCCATTGCCATAAGGAAAGAAACTCATAGGTTGCAACTGGGTTTACAAGTTAAAGGATAATGTTGATGGTAGCATAAGCGGGCATCCAGAATATGTTTCCAGGTTGCAAAAGTCTTTGTATGGGCTTAAACAAGCCCCTCGCACTTGGTATATAATGACTGCAAATTATTTAAGCACCATTGGATTTTCTATGTGTGATGCAAAAAGGCTTTGTATGAGCTTAAACAAACCCCTCGTGCTTGGAATGCAAGGACTGCAGATTATTTAACCACTCATTATACACAAGGGTGATGATGGCATCACGATTGTGGCTATTTATATTGATGACTATTGTAGGTGGTGATAATGAAGAAAGCATTAAAGAGGTAAAGAAACTCCTTATGCAAGAATTTGACATATGCCTTGAATATTTTACAAAATTATGGTATGGCTGATTGTAAGTCAATTTCTATGCCACTACATCAGAATTTGAAGTTGGATACTACATCATGTGAAGCATTAAAAAATGCTACTACTTACAAAAAAAAGTATGGGAAGCTTGAAATATCTCACAATTACAAGACTTGATCTAAGCTATACTATAGGACTTCAAAGTCAATTTATGCAAGCTTCCAAGAAACCACATTTAGATGCTTTGAGACGCACTCTATGTCATGTGAGTGCTACTTTGGATTATGCATTATTTTATGAAGCTAGTGCAGAATTGTGGATTCATTGATACACTCATGCAAATTGGGTTGGTAGTGTCCCAGATAGAAGATCTACTAGTGGTTTTCTATTCTCACTTGGGAGTGCTTCTATTACATGGAGCAATAAGAATCAACCTAATGTTGTTGTGTCGAGCACAAAGGCTGATTATAGAGGTGCTACAATGGAAGCATGCAAAGCATCATGGCTAGAGATGTTACTTGCATATTTAAGCGTGGAAGTGCAAAAGCCTATCATCATTTATTGTGATAATCTTCGAAAACATCCAATCAGCCCAAAATCCTATTTTTCATGCTAGAGAAAATCATATCAAGGTACATTATCACCATCATGGAAAAGGTACTAGCATGTCATATTGATCTTGTTTATGTGAGGATACAAGATCTACTAGTGGTTTTCTATTCTCACTTGGGAGTGCTTCTATTACATGGAGCAATAGTGTCCCAGATAGAAGATCTACTAGTGGTTTTCTATTCTCACTTGGGAGTGCTTCTATTACATGGAGCAATAAGAATCAACCTAATGTTATTGTGTCGAGCACAAAGGCTGATTATAAAGGTGCTACAATGGAAGCATGCAAAGCATCATGGTAGATGAGTAGGTTGCTGGTATTTTCACTAAAGCACTTGGAGTAGAGAAGTTGAAGAAGTTTCGAAAGATCCTTGGATAACAAGACATGACGTTGGGCTTGAGGGGGAGTGTTGAGATATCAAGCTCAACATGTGATGATCGAGGATGACATGTATCACTTTTCATTTCTCTGACATAAATAGTGGTTATGCCAATATATGTCACGGATACTTCATTGAGCTTTATTATATTTATCTACTAAGTGTGATGGTGCATTTGTTTCTTGTTAGCTCACTCATTTGCAGACATTATGTTTCTCCGTATGTACTTTTCTTTATATATTGTACTGATTGTATTGTTGTATTAGGTCATTCTTGCATATTCTCTTTATGTAATAGAAGAAGAAGAAGATCATTCTTCCTTCCCTCAATTCATGTGTGCTCCTCTCTTTGTGTGTGAGATTGCATGAGAGCTCTCTTCCTTATCTCCTTTCTCTTGACAATCCTTACACAAACTACATCATTGATTTCAACCATGGCTAGTGACTAAATACCCTAATTCACGTAAATGATTGTGTTTCAAAAAGTTGAACAAAAGCACCCTATTGAGCTCTGCTTAACCTGTAGCAGATTTTGAGGCACTTGTATTCGTGAACCAAAACCTGTATATATCTTTGACACAAAAGGACAAAATGTATTGCATAATCGCTTCAATAGCAAGTGCACACCAATTTTCATGTGATTCTTGAGACTTTGACCAGAGAGGTTTCAACAACACCCTAGATGAAGCAGTGACCTACTCTGATACTGATTGTTGGAGTTTCAAGTTTGTGGAAGCACACAAATAACACAAGGAAGAAGAAGAAGCTTGGATTACAACAAAATATTGAATGTATTACCAATTGAATGTACAAAGATAAGTGATCCGTTAGGGTTATAGGCATATATATACAAGTTGAGTTCAAAACACCTCCTAAAGAGGGAAAAAAGTACCCCTCAATCCTAAGTGTCTTCACACATCACTACCAAAATATATCAACATTAAGATACTTGTATGTCCATGCGAAAACATTACAATATTCTCTCAATAATATCAACAATTCCTCTTCTTCCTTAATCTTCACATCATTGCCTATGAAAGTATTTTGTTCTTATCCTTCATTGTCACAATTACTTTCTTTGTATGCTTTTTGTTATTGGGTGCTTCTCTAGTGGCCGCTTCTCATTGTGGCATCATTATGGCTATCTTTCGATTCTCAACCTGGTATTTTTTGAAAATTTTTGAGCTTCTCAGGGATTGTGCTTCAATCTCTTTCTCTTCTTATTGTTCTCCTATATCTCGATTTTGCACGTTCTCCTTAGACTTTATTACTTTGTCTTCTCTTGGTGATAGGATATTATCATGTTCCTGTAACTGAAACACAAGATAATCCTCTCCCTAAACTTTTGTATGTGGTGGAGATGAGGCCCCTACATGTTCTAGGAAAGGTTCATTTAAGTCAAACGAAGTTTCCATGACCATGGAGCTATACTTTGAGATGGATCCAAAGTGTCAATTCACTATGGCCACCTCTAATACTTCTTCCAGAATAGCAACCATGAAGACATCATAACCTTCATCATCATAGCATTCAATCATATGTTGCTCATTGAAACATATGTGAAGCATAGCCAAGATTTGAAACCATTCATATGGTTCAATTTCACCATTAAAAATTATAGGCATGTATGTTGGATCTTTGACTAATCTAGTCAATGGCTTATGTATACCTTATTTCCCTTTATATCTTCTATCAACTTCACGTATTTCGACTTTGCATACCCACAAATTTGTGTCTTCTTGCATCCAAAAGGGGATCCTCTGAATGTGCACAATGTCTAGAGCTCATGTATTCATCATGACGAAAGCCATTTCATTGTAGTGGAGCGATATCCCTAAAAGAGAGATCTTTTAGATTTTTTATCTTTGTGATTACACCTAGGTATTGCAAGTATAATGAATTAGATCCCTAATCTTTAACTACTTTGAGTTCTCTCATGAAAGGTCTTCCTAAAATGATTTAATAATTTCAAGCCTTTACAAACTTACAAATAGCTAGTGTATGCTCAAATTTAACTCCACACCTAAGAATACTATTATTTCCAAAAGTCCAAGAAGATGCTCTACATGTCGATCTACTCATTATAATTTTGTCCTAGTGGCTGCACCCCAATGAGCAAGAAGAAAAGAGAAAAATATAGACAAAAAGAGAGTTACGAGCTCTACATTGACTAAGAATCCCTACTATCATGTAAAATACAAGCACATTGAAGTGCAGTATCACTTTATTCATGATTTCTTAGCCATTGAGTGCATTATAGCACCTCAAAATATGGTGATTGGGATACATATGGCTCCTAGTTTTCTATTTAGAGTTGTAGATTTTACATTGATTTAGAACTCTAGTCGATTTCGTTGTATAGATAGATAGATAGATAGATAGATAGATAGATAGATAGATAGATAGATAGATAGATAGGTAGGTAGGTAGGTGGGTAGGTAGGTAGGTAAGTAGGTAGATAGATGGATGATGGATGGGTGGATGGATGGTTGGATGGATAGAATGGATGGATCGATGGATAGATAGATAGATAGATAGATAGATAGATAGACATTATATATATATATATATGTGTGTGTGTGTGTGTGTGTGTGTGTGTGTGTGTGTGTGTGTGTGTGTGTGTGTGTGTGTGTATATATATATATATATATATATATATATATATGTGTGTGTGTGTGTGTGTGTGTGTGTGTGTGTGTGTGTGTGTGTGTATGTGTACATACATACATACACATACATACATACACATACATACATATATACATACAATCTTGAAGGGGAGCTTTTGAGCTCCTCGTAACATGGCTTATCTTTTCAAATTGTGCCACAATCACTCTTTGTATCTTTTTGTGCACACTTTCAAAAAAGAAAAAAGAAAATAGAGATCTCATGAGCATGAACTTCTCGATATAGGTTTCACAAAATGGGAAGTTTCAAAATAGTTTGTGGTTGACCAAGCCACTATATGTTTTATTAGAAGAAACATATACAAGATTGTTTCGCAACCATTTGGCCTTTCACATAGACATGAAAGGTACCAATCCATAACATGTCCCATTGAAGGCCAATATGGATGATATGAACAAGGGATAAAAATATAGAATGACAAAGAATATATATCATGAGTATATGAATGATACCTTCCATTTGATGGGCATGTTACACATTATACAAGGGACTGTGCACAACACTATCAAGTGCCCCTCATTAAGCAACAGTCTATAAATCTATCCTATAGTATTGGTTTTGTCTATGCATCTATTGGATGTGTTGCATTTTCAAGGTTTGTAGATGTAAAAAGCATGATATGGCCTTTTAAAGACTTCAAGAATGAATAGGAAATTGGTAGAAATCACTTTGTACGTTGGTACATTAAAGGCACAATGTGGAGCTCATTAAAGAAAATCTTGCTACCTTAAACTAGGTATGAAATGATATACCTTGGGCTACTCTTTATTGCTTAGGAATTGAATACCAAAAAAAGAAAAGGATAGGATTTCAAATCGTGGGAGAAATACTTTATGAATAATCATTTTTGGGATCATGGACTACAAAACCATCAGCATGCCTTTGGAGATGAACCTTAGACACTACATAGAAGATGAAACACTTGGTATAGATGCTAAGAAGTGCAAGAATCTTGTTGAAACTCTCATCCCTTTATGCAACACTAGATTAGACATTTTCCATTTTCTTGAAGATCTAAAGAGGTTCTCTAACAAAACAAAGAAAAA
Organism: Ceratopteris richardii; assembly: GCA_020310875.1. NCBI lineage: Eukaryota > Viridiplantae > Streptophyta > Polypodiopsida > Polypodiales > Pteridaceae > Ceratopteris > Ceratopteris richardii. The sequence goes on from CM035409.1 coordinate 166,646,044, forward strand.
CCACTAAAAAAAGACATGCAAACACTAAGATACATTGTACCACACATAAAACCTACTAGAGTTTCTTTTATCTAAGTTTCTTGATTGTGAAGTTGATTGGTTGGTTCAATGTACTTCGTTTTGGTGGACTCTATGACCTTGTATACATATGGGTGGTAGTCTACAATGTAGATGGTGGTCATCCATGTAGATTCTCCCATGGTTAATCACTTGTGTAATGCCAAAACTCTCTATAACCTATTTAGAAACGTCTACATAGACATCGAGTTGAGACAACACACCTCAACTATGTATTCCTCCATCGTGAAATATTTGGACCTCCATTAAGTTTGTAATTTGAGAATGGATGTATGAAAAACTCCATCATGGGTAAATGTTGGTGGGAGAGGGAGGAGGGGATATATTATATGACCAACCTCTACCTCTGATGATTGTATGTTGTATTGCACATTTTTAGGGGTATCTGTTATGTGGAAAATCTAATTGTACACTGCCCCATTAGTGGCAACCCAAAACATGTCCACTGAAGATCACATTCGCCCACCCATGGCTACTAGATAGCTTAGGTATAGTTGGCTCACTATCGAGTGGGATCTCAAGTAAATTGGTATGTGACACAATTTGAAACAAATAGTTCTTGAATTCATCGGCCATTTTGATGATTACATAATATCAAACTACAATTTTGAGCTTCATTTTGTCCATTAAGTCTAGTAGAGTTTATTTTATCTTCGTTTGTTTATTGTGAAGTCGGTTGGTTGGTTTAATGTATTTTGTATTGATGGAATCTATGGCCATCTCTACATGTGGATGGTAATCTTTGACATGGATGGTGGTCATCCGTGTAGATTTTCTCGTGCATAACCATTTTCTATATATCCAAATAACCTATTAATAAACAATATCTACACTAGTCTAGCTATAAAACAACTTCTACACTAGTTTAGACATCGAGTCTAGCCAACACATCTCAACCTTGTGCCCATCTAGAGATATTTAGATTTCTATTCAAAATGAAATTTGATAATGTATGGGTGACCAACTCCATCATGGGCAAACATTTGGGGGGGGGGGGGGGGGGGGGGGGGGGGGGGAGGGGGTGGTGGGTGGGGATGAAGGGATGGAATATTAGCATACGAACAACATCTACCTCTTATAATTGTATGTTGTATTGCATACTTTTAGGATCCCCATTATGTGGAAAATCGATTTTTGCATTTCCCCATTGGTGGGAACCCAAATAATAAGTTCAATAAATATCCCATTGGACACTATCAAGTGATATCTGAAGTAGATTGGTATGTAACACAAGTTGAAACTATTAGCTCTTGGGCCCCACTTGGAGGACTAGAAGATTTTAAATTGTAGTTTGAGCTTCATTTTTCTCATAAATCCTACTACAACTTGTTTTCTTTAATTTTTATTAATTGTGAAGTTGTTTAGTTGGTTCAATGTACTTTGTCTTGATGGACATTATTACCTAGTCTACATATAGATCATAGGCCATGGCATGGATGGTGGTCATGCCATGTAGAGTCTTCCATTCTTAACCACTTGTGTAAGGCCACATCTTTGTATAGTCCACTTAAAAACTTCACTGAAGGGTTTCGACGGCGATGCACCACGGTGTGCTCTCCTTATCGAGATCTTCACAATGATATCCTCGGAGTAAAAAACGGACCTCCTAAGGCCACACATGGTACTCTGCACAGAGACTTCAGAATACGCAGAAAACACAGTACACAGGGAGCACGAAGACAGACTTCTTAGGTCTTACAAATGTAGTCGAACTTACAATCTGTGACTTACCGGGCCACTATATGTTTTATTAAAGAACATATACAAAGAAGTGTCCAGTGGCCATTTGGCCTTTCACATGGACACTAACGGTAACAATCTCCCACTAAAGGCCAATATGGCCAAAGTAATCATGGGAGAAAAAATAAAGAATGATAAAGAATACCTAAGTGTAAGTATACAAACTATACCTCCCACCTGATGGACATGTTACACAGTATACAAGTGACTGTGTAAGATCATGAATCAAGTAACCCCCATCAAGTGACAACAATGTCGAACGCTATCATGTGGTAGAGCTTTAGTCAAAGCATCTACAACATTATCTAGAGTGTGAACCTTCTCAAGAATAATGCGCCCAGTGGCTAAGAAATCTCTTAAGTGATACCTCACCTCAATGTGCTTGGTCTTTGCATGAAAGACTTGATTCTTAGCCAAAGCAATGGCACTCTGATTGTCACTGAGCAAACGAGGTACATGCTGAGGTAAACCCATATCACAAGCAAGACGAGAACGCCACAATGCTTCCTTACATGCCTCACTTGCTGCAACATACTCTGCTTCTGTGGTGGAGACAGCTGTACATTCTTGAAGACGAGATCTCCAAGAGATAGCACCTCCAACAAAGTGAAAAATGTTCCTTGATGTAGACTTACGATTGTCTACACAACCAGCATAGTCAGAATCTGTGTAACCAATAATGGATGCTTTCCCTCTACCTAAGCATAGACACTTGTCCTTAGTGCCACTCAAATATCTCAAAATCATCTTGACCGCTTCCCAATGTTTCTTGCCAGGATTAGACATAAATCTGCTCACAACTCCCACTGCAAATGCAATATCTGATCCCGTAGCTACCATAGCATACATGAGACTACCAATAGCAGACTGATAGGGAATTTTGGTCATGAATTCCTTTTCCTCATCTGATTTGGGACAATGATCCTTGCTCAATTTCACATACGTGGGTAAAGGTGTATTCAATGCCTTTCCACCCTGCACATTGAATATGTGAAGTACTTTAGATATATACTCACCTTGAGACAAGTATATGCATCTTTTACTCCTATCATGAGTAATGCGCATGCCAAGAATATGTTTGGAATCCCCCAAATCCTTCATATCGAATGTCTGACTCAACTTCTTTTTGAGAATTGACAAGTCATAAGAGGACTTCCCAGCAATCAACATATCATCGACATAAAGTATCAAACATATTAAGCTGCCATCTAAGCATCTCTTTGTGTAGAGACAATGATCCTCATTGCTTCGAGAATAGCCTTGAGACTTCATACAAGCATCAAACTTTTGGTACCATTGTCTAGGGGACTGTTTAAGTCCATACAAGCTCTTCTAAGCTTACAAACTAGACTTTCCTTGCCAGGAACTACCTAACTCTCTGGTTGTTCCATATAGATCTCATATGTAAGATCTCAATGCAAGAAAGCAATTTTCACATCCATTTGGACTAACTCTATAAGTCCTCCATTGCAACGAATCCAAGTAACATGCGCAGGGTAGTCATCTTGACCACTGGAGAGAAGATTTCCTCAAAATCAACACCATGTTGTTGCTTAAAACCCTTTGCAACAAGTCGTGCTTTATACTTTGGAGAAGCACTATTTGATGTGAATTTCAGCTTATATACCCATTTACATAGTAAATCTTTCTTTCCCTTTGGCAAAGGTACTAAATCCCAAGTACCATTCTTGTGAATAGAATCCTACTCACTCTTCATGGCATGCTCCCACTTGACATGATCCTCTGTCTGCATAGCCTCTTTGTAGTAAGAAGGCTCACCGGCATCTGTTAGCATAACAAAATCTAAACCTGGAACATATCTATCAAGTGGATGTGAGACACGTGCAGAACGTCTCAATGGTTGCTGAACAAGAATATGTGCAGACTGATCTCAATGGACATCTTGAACATCCCTATGTACAGCATCTTTATGCGTGCTAACCGGAGGACTAGTATCCTCAAACACCACTCTTCTCACTTCAACCTCCTTAATGGGTTGTTTATGCATCTTAGACTCATTGAAAATGACATCACTACTTATCACTGACCGTGTTTCAGGATCCCATATGCGATACACAAATCGTCCTTCTCGACCATATCCAAGAAAAATGCATTTCTTTGACTTATGGTCCAACTTTTGTCTAAGATTCTTGGGTATATGAACATATGCTTCACACCCAAAAACTCGAAGATGATAATAACATGGTGGCTTCCCTGTCCATAACTCTTGTGCCACTTTCAGACCTTTGGCAGTACTAGGTGAAAGGTTAATCACATGAATTGCAGTCAATACTTCTTGTGCCCAACAGCCTTATGAGAGGTTTGCATGATGCAACATAGAAACTACTCTATCTTGAATAGTTATATTCATCCTTTTAGCTACACCATTCTGTACTGGGGTATAAGGAGCTGTAAACTCTCTACGAATCCCTCTGGACTGACAGAAAAGACTGAATTCATGTGAGGTATACTCACCCCCATTATCTAAACGTAAAGCCTTAAGCTTAGTTCCTTTTTCAGTCTCAACTGAAGCAAGCCATTTTCTAAAAGTAGGGAATACTTCATCCTTCAATTTGATAGGATATACCCAGACTTTTCTAGTAGCATGATCTATGAAAGTGACAAAGTAAAGAGAACCACCTAAGGACCTAGTGGTCATAGGACCACACACATCTGTATGGACGAGATCTAAAGGCTGAATTGAAGAGTCAATGTGCATTCTATGCACATTTCTGGTTTGCTTTCCATATTGACAATGCTCACAAAATGACAAATCAGAGAAAGATAGCACAGGTAAGTAGCCAGAACGAGAAAGATTTTCCATTCCACTACAAGATATATGGCCCAAACAACCATGTCAAATACAAGCCATAGGCTGTTCAGTAACAGCTAACAAGTGTTCTTTCTGTGATACAAATAAAGGATGAAGTGAGCCAACTTTGCTTCCTTTTGCAATAACCATATTACCCTTTGATATACGAAAGGACTGAGCATAGAAGACACTATTGCTAATAGCTGTGCAGAACGTATCCTATGATGATGGAAGACAGCAATACTGCTTTCATCTCATTATCCATATCCATTTTCTTGAGCATGTAACTGTGACAATATAGCATCAAACTCATTTAGATGTGCATCAACACTATTTGTGTCCATGCGGTCATATAATTTTCTCATCAAATACACTTTATTTGATGCAGTCTCCTTTTCATATGTATTGCATAACTTCTTCCAAAGCTCCTCCGCACTTTCACAGTCTAATACTGTAAAGTAAACATTATCTGTCAGGTGCAAGCGAATGGTAGACCTGACCATTTCATCTAACTCATCCCAATCATCTTCATCCATGTCAGCAGGCTTCTTTGAAATCTCATTTACTGGCTTTCATTGCCTCCTTTGAATCAACACATCTTTAATCTGATTCTTCCATAGAGCAAAGTTTGTGCCATCAAATTTTTGGATCTCAAAACGGTCTTTTCCCTGTAAGTTATAGCTCCTTTTCGGAACACTGGCACTAGACCCTGATCCACCAGATGTGCCTTGGACCTCTGATGCCATGATGGTAGAGAAATGGATAGAATGATAATGGAGCTAGAAGAGTCCAAACACCAACGAATAAGTGTATCAAGGAGTAAATCGACCACTGTATAGTTGGCTAAACCAAAAATATGGAAAAATTTTACAAAAGTATCCTCTGCAAAATGAGCATATGACCAATGTCAAAATATCATAAAAACTGCAAGTATTGACATGTTTTCCTACATAGTGAATCACTGACTCCACTGCATCAATTACCCAATAGAAGCCAACTAAGCTTATCGAGCACCTATGAACAACTATCATACATCTCCTATGGCGAGGCTGACAGTGGATAACAAGTAAGGCATCATCATAAAGTGGAAGATTTAAGTCCAGGAAGCTTACCATCCTTCAAGAAGATTGCCAAAAAGGGGAAAAAAATAAAAGATAAAAGGAAATGATAAGGTTAATGAGCAATAGTCTCATTTATGGAAACAAGTGCCTACAGAAGAAGGTACAGGAGAGATTCAAAGACCTAGATTGTAGAAGATAGTAAGGTGAAGGATGAACCCAACACAACAAGAGGTAATTAATCATTCAAGGGTAAAATATCTAATACACAGAGACATAAAACACATTCATAGCATAACGATTGTAAGTATCTCCAAAACCATAAATGGGGATACTACATTTTTCCAAAAACAATGATGTCTAAATACATACATTCTAGATCTCATTATCTATAAGCAATTAGGAACCAAGGTTTAAAAACATAAAGAACAAAGGGCATATCCAAATGGTCCACGTACGATAGCTACACCTATGTAAGTAGAGCATGGTTGAGAAAAATGCATGCAAGAAGGCAGTATCTGGTTTAGAACAAACATGATGAATATCTTCTTTTTTTCCACATCCACAGCTTGACATTGATTACATAGAAATAAGATACAAGAGTGGATTCATGGATGCATGTTGAAGAAATATGTGATTGTGAATGCATAGGACTTATCCTCAGCCCTTCAATTTGTCAAACGTGAAATCGGAGTAACATAACTAGATCCACTTACATCCTGAAGTAAATGTAAGCCCTTCTAAAGCATTAGAGAAAAAGACTTGTACCAAACCTAGAATGGATATCTATGAGGTTCCTCATAATCCACATACTGTGAACTAGGCCATTAGTGAGAGACCACATCATTCCTAAGTGACAATATCCTTGCTCTGGTCATAAAGAAAGAAAGAAAGAAAGAAAGAAAGAAAGAAAAATGATCACATCGTAATTTGACTGACATAAAGCATCACTGATTCATTGCACATTCCTGATTTTGCAGTCTACATTTCATATCTGCCAGCCACAAAGAGTTTAGTGAACAAGCACGATTTTATGGTGCTTCTCTCTCTAGACATCACCATAACATACATTGGGATTGTCAATATGAATAACGCCCACCAAAATAGAGTATTAGGTCGATACTTACTATACATCTCAAAAGCTTGAGAACTTAGCAGTCCTTGTACACCACAAGTAAAAGCTGCAAAATTTGCCAGAAAGAACCACCATTTATGTTCAGCTGTAACCTGCACGCAGCTTTTCTCTAGCACATATCATCTGCAATCCCCAGTTCTAGATTGAGTTAAGGTACAAATACCATAACCACATAAGATGGAAATATTAGCATTCCCTTGGCTATAGACCTACCTGCTGATGTCGAACCACTAACAGATGTTGCAGAAGGCATTGTTGGAGATGATGAACTCGATGTATCAGCATGGCTGGCCTCAGCTAAGAGAGGAGTGGACTCTGAGGGAGCAGCCTTTGAATCCTTGCTGTGGAAATCTCGTTTGCAAATCGGACAAAAAGGTCTGCGTGTAGTAAGCCATTGATCTATACATGACATGTGAAATTCTGCAGAGGAAAGAAGAAATTTAAGAAAATCACAAAATACCCGAATACACTTCAAAATTTGACTTTGTTTACACACCATGGCTGCAGGGCAATTCCCTTAGTCTTTCACCATTTGCATATTCTTCAAGACAGATAGCACATGACTCAAGGTTAGGATTCTCTGTAGCACTGAAGAGCCTGACTGGAAAAGCTTTGAGGTCCCCTTTGCTCAATGCAGGGGAATCATTAGATGTAAGAGAATTTCGTCTCAGGCGTTGTCGTCGAACAAAAAAGAATGTTGAAAGAACAGCTGAAACTGCAAGCAATGAGATAAAAGATACGGCCATCACTGACCACGCAGTGTTCTGAAGGGCCGGGAGAATATACAACCGAGTGTTCAAATCATCAACATACTGTAATAGTATGTCTCCAGCTTCTTTTGATACAAAAACTGCAGGAATCTGAATACCATATCCATTCCCCGACACTAACAAGACAGAACACAAGAAAAAACAACAATTATCATTTGGAACTTCTCATTGAATTAAGGACTTTCTACAGATGAACTAGAATGTGCTCCAAATCCTTTCACAAGGAGAAACATAGGTACTGAACTTTACAAACAAAACATGCAATCGATGGGGGAGTCCGCTAAGAGTTGATACTGCTGAAGTTAGCATATAGCAACCTAAAGTTAGCAAAAACACACATTAGGATCCAACAATAACTATGACAGCAAAGAAGCAGCTGTTCCAATGATGTCTCTACATCTCTTTGACCTCTGCATATGCAGGGCATCTGAAAGTAATGTGCTCTTCACTCAACCTCAGATAAGCACAGTCCAAGTCTCATCCACTCTCTGAAAATCCCCTCAACTCTACTTAACTCAATCTCAATCTCAAGCTCGTGTCAGAGGCAGTCGTCTGTCTAAATACCATCCAGTAAGCATACATCCAAATAAAACCAAGTCTCTCAATATACCCACATCTCCAATCAGAATGTTATCTTGCCGTGCTGCAGTTTGAATGTGAATGGCTCCGACAGGCTGATCCATCTCTGTCTGATGTATAAGCCTCTGGCTTAATCATCCCTTTTCTCTCAGTGTGAGGACAGGCATAAATGTACATCATCTGCATCCAGGGGCAATGGTAAATGAGCAATATCTACTTGGTGTGCTGAGACTTGAGAACCATGCTATCATCTGACTATACCATGAACTCATACTGCCATCCTCATGTAGTGAAATACGCTATGTATCCTGGTTGTAAAACCCACTGTTTGAAGAGAGCATTAGCAAGCATAAGAAGCAACGCAAACTCAGCTCTAGCGATATCGTGAGGTACAGATTGTTTGCTGCAATCATCTGTGACAACATATGGTGAGGATAAAGGTGCCAAGGACTCTCCTTTTGTATATTTTGACTGTTCCAGTGATAGGTCTCTTTGAGAGCTTTCCAAATATATTTTTGTTATATTTTTTCAATCTTAAATTGGCAAGTTATAGGCATTTACATATTTTCATGACTTTTGGTCATTGGCCATGTATGAACATGTCCAAATGACCTAAACGTCACTTATCAATAAAGACTTAGTCCTAAAACTCTCATAACTTGAATGGGACTTGAAGTCTTCAACTTTAGGTTCATCTTCTTCTCCAAATTTTTGTGCATGTTTCTCTCTCTACTTTCTCTCTCCTCACGCAACAGCCTATTCCCTTGATGTTTGAAGCAACCGAGCACACCACCACGTAGCTCTCCGCAACCTCTTTCAATTAGTATCAAAGCTTTGAGTTGTTCCATCATAACAAAGTTGCTCCAAATGCTTTCAAAAACTTTGGTCAATGCTAAGCTAAAGGCATTTTCTTGCATTGGGGAGAATTTCATCACAAAACTTTTCATTTATCGCGCCAAAACTGCCGTTATGGAGGATTACTTCAGCCCACTAGAAAGCTAAAGCAAAGTTTGAGTTCTTCAAAGAGTTTCATCACGAAGTACCTCTTGATCTTGTTCATTCTGACGTTTGCGGTGTTGGGGTAAAGGCCCTAAATGACTCCTCATAGTTGTACACTTGTGTATAGGCCTTTAAAAGGCTGATTCTAGTCATAAGTCATTTTTATTCTTTTGGCCAAGTTCAGTGTGAACTTGGCCAGGTCCTATATATAATAACCTAAACTAAAGTTAGGGTTCACTTCTCTTTTAGAGAACCCACTAAAACAGCTTCGCCTCTCTTTTTTCGCTCTCTGTCTCTCTCACCTGCTTGTGCTACTGGACACTCACCTGCGTGTGCTACTGGACACTCACCTGCCTGCTGGTCAGTCAAGAGGTGCTCCATTTGAGCTTCTCCATCTGCTGAATACTCTCTTTTGCTCCAACAATTGGTATCAGAGCTCCGTTGAGGCATTAGAGCAGCTGCGTTTCAGTTTTCAGCAAGGTTTTCTTCAGATTTTGCAAGATCTTCGCGTTTCATCGCGAAGAAGGTGACCAAAACAGCGACATCAGCATTTTTGGAGTGTTCTACTTCAGTTTTTGCAGGTTTTTTTGAGTTTTGTCACAAAGAAAAGGGTTAAAAGTGAAGCACCACACCTTTGGAGCAGCATAAACTTCTTTTCACGTGATATTCTTCGATTTCATCGCGAAGAAACTGTTCCTCTTTGTCTTATTGCTCAAAACAGGCTATTTCCAGGTGTCTTACAGGTGTAGACAAGTGTTCCACAGTCCAAAACAGCAATATACAGGTTTAACATTTCATGTATTGAAGTGTGGCATGAGAAATTTGCTTATGTATAGCGAATTGTGGGATTTTCTCTGAATTTTTTCTCTGAAGAGAAAATTTGGGGCTTTTGCTCTCTTTTGCTCTTAAAGGCTTCCTTATAGCCTTATGTATACACTTTGAGGTCAAGAAAAGTCAAATTTGCTGATTTGAAGCATAAATTGACTTTCTGAAATTTTCTGCTGGTAATTTCAGAAAATTACAGATTTTAATCTTGTGGTCCAACTGGTCTGTTTTTTGCTCCATTTTGCTTCCGCAACAGTTTGAAGCCATTGTGCATCATTTTTAGAAGTGATACTCTGATTTGGTGCATTTTTGCCCAAATTTCAGCATATTAACTTCTTCATCGTGCAATCATGGCATCATCCTCCTCAGATGTGAAGAATCTATTTGAGATTCGACGTTTTGAAGGAACAGGTTTCGATTTGTGGAAGGAGAGAATGCAAGGTATTCTCTTCTTGAAGGATTGTGATAGGGCATTGGAAGCGGAAAAACCAGAAGATATGTCACAGGAAGCTTGGCTGATCTTGAACAAAAAAGTTGTTACGTATATCAAGATGGCCGTCTCTGATGATATCTTGGTAGATCTCAAAGGGCTGACCTCTGCTTCAGAAATATGGGCAAAGCTGAAAGCAACTTATGAGAACACTACGCCTGTGAATCAAGTGCATTTGATGCGGAAGCTTGTTGGTATGCAACTTGATGACTCTAAGAGTGCAGCTGAACACTTATCCCTCTTTACAGGTACTTTGTCACAATTGCAGGACTCAGGTATGGCTGCTTTTGATGACAAACTTAAAGCGATCTTCTTGCTTATGACACTTCCTAACTCTTGGGAGACACTGGTAGTCTCATTGTCCAATAACCCCAACCTGACCTTTGATGGTGTTAGGGGTTCTATACTTAATGAAGAGATCAGGAGAAAAGCAGGTGGTGAAGGTGGCAGCTCAGCTAACATGGTTAGAGGCAGGACAGATAAGAGCAATAATAATGCACAAAGGAACAAAAGTAAGAGCAGGGAAAGAGGTAATGGAAGCAAAGGTAAAAGCAATGATGTGACTTACTATCAGTGTGGCAAGAAAGGCCACAAGAAACCTAATTGCCGCTATTACAAAGCACAGCTTGAAAGAAATAGGAATGCTTGAGATAAAAAGAAGGGCAAGAAAGAAGACAAGACTGATGCACAAGACAACCAAAAGGACAAAGAGAAGGCCAATGTGGCCTCTAATGTAGTCATAGAGGAGCTATCAGATGTTGAGGATATTTTGTGCACTACTTTATCCGCTGATGATACTTATGCATATGATTTCTCTCTGAATGTTCATACACAGGACATGTCGATCACCAAAAGTGATCTTATCGATGCTTTGCTGACTGTTAATGATGCATTGGCCCAGACATGGATAGTTGACTTTGGTGCTTCTTTTCATGTGACTCCTATCAAGGAGTGCTTTTCTACTTTTACTGCAGGCAGCCATAGCCATGTATACCTTGGAAACAATAATGCTTGTTCCATTGAGGGTATTGGCACAGTGCATTTCTCTACAAATGGCACTAATGAGCTGGTTTTGCATGTTGTGCGTTATGTACCAGGGATCAAGAAAAGCTTACTCTTTGTGGGTCAAATGGATATGCATGGTTATAGCATTCTCTTTGAGAGAGGATCATGGAAAATGACAAAGGGATCAAGGCTGATTGTGAAAGGCATAAAAAAGGGAACTCTCTATTGCTTGCATGGGAAAGCCTTATCAAGCAAGTTCATTGCTTTGGCTGAAGTTCACTCCCATATGGAGTTGTGGCATAAGAGACTTGGCCATATGAGCCAAAAGGGTCTCACTAGGCTTTGTAACTTAAAGAAGCTTGATGCTAAAGGCACAAAACTTGATTTTTGTAATGAATGTCAATATGGAAAGCAAGTGAAACGTTCCTTTTATTCTGGTGTGTCTCGTAAGTCTTGTGTACTTGATCTTGTTCATTTTGATATATGTAGCATGCCCACCAAATCTATGGGGGGTGCTTTGTATTTCATCTCTTTTGTTCATGATTTTTCTAGAAAAATTTGGGTTCAATTGCTTAAATCTAAGGATGAAGCATTTGCTGCGTTTAAGCGCTTTCATGCATTTGTGACCACCCAAACAAGTAGAAAGCTGCAAAGCTTGCGTATGGACAATGGTGGTGAGTATACAAGTGCTGAATTTCAAAAATTTTGTGAAAATTTGGGCATTAAGAGGGAGTTTACTGTACCATACAGCCCCTCTTCTAATGGTGTGGCTGAACGCTATAATAGGACACTTTGTGAGAGGGTGAGATGCATGCTGTCCACAGCTAATCTCCCTCATGGATTTTGGGGAGAGGCACTCAAAACTGCAGTACATATTTGCAATAGATCCCCTCACATGTCCTTGAAAGGTGACATCCCTGAAGAGGTTTGGTCTGGCAAACCTGCTTCATATGATCACTTACATGTCTTTGGCTGCGAGGCTTTTGTGCACATAAGGCCAGAGCTGAGAAACAAACTTGATGCTAAGTCCAAAAAAAGGTCTCTTCATGGGATATGGTGAAGAAGGTGAAATGGACTACAGAATTTGGATACCTCATCTCAAGAAAGTTGTACGCAGTCGGGATGTTGTTTTTAATGAGGCAAAAATAATTGTGCCTCAAAGGATGACCATAAAAGGGTTAGATTTCAGCATGACCAGCCACCTATTACGCCTGATTTTGATCCTCAGGATGCACCACAAAGGACTGAAAATATTGATGATCCAGTGGTTTTTGAGCCAGATGATGCTGGAAATGATGTGCAGCAGCCCATTAACAATGGACATGTTGATATACCTCCTGATGTAGATCCATTGCCAGATAATGTGGATCATTGGGTAAGAAGATCTACACGTGCTAGGAGGCCAATGAACAGATATGATCCCTCTATACATTACAGTATGTTATCAGATGAGGGGGAGCCTCTCACTTATAAAGAGGCAAAGCTATGTGAGCACAAGAAGAAGTGGGAGTTAGCCATGCAGGAAGAAATAAAGGCCTTGCATGCAAATGATACTTGGGATCTTGTTGAGTTGCCCAAAGGTAGGAAAGCCATTCCTAACAAGTGGGTATACAAAATCAAAACTATTGATAGCAAACCCAAGTATAAGGCAAGGCTGGTTGCTAAGGGATATGCCCAAAAGGAGGGCATTGATTTCCAAGAGGTGTTCTCTCCGGTAGTTAAAATGACCACTCTACGTGTGCTATTTGCTATTACAGCTGCTTTGGATTTGGAGCTATTTCAAATGGATGTTAAAACAGCCTTTTTGCATGGTGACTTAGATGAAGAGCTGTACATGAAACAGCCAGAAGGATATGCCATTCCTCATCTGGTATGCAAGCTGAAAAGGAGCTTATATGGGCTGAAACAAGCCCCTAGGCAATGGTATAAGAAGTTTGATGCATTTATGCTCAAACATGGGTTCAAAAGAAGCCATGCAGATCACTGTTTGTACACTAAAAAGGATGAAGATGGCAGCCCAATCATTCTTGTGCTGTATGTAGATGATATGCTGCTGGCTGGGAAGAAAAAGGGCACACTAAATGCTCTTAAAAAGCAGCTGAACTCTGAGTTTTCAATGAAAGACCTTGGGGAAGCTGAGCATATTCTTGGTATGCAAATAAAAAGGGATAGGCAGCAGCATACTTTGCATTTATCCCAAGAAAAGTACATTGATAAAGTACTGGACAGATTTAATGTGGCTGATTCTAAGCCTCTTGGAGTGCCATTGCAGCCACATGTTAAGCTTTCCAAAGATGACTGTCCCAAGGACGATCATGCAGCCAACTACATGAAGAGTGTTCCATATGCATCAGCCTGTGGTTCACTTATGTATGCTATGGTTGCCACTCGGCCAGACATTGCTCATGCAGTGGGAGTTGTTAGCAGGTTTATGGCTAATCCTGGCAAAGCTCATTGGGAGGCAGTCAAATCTACCTTGAGGTACTTGAAAGGGACCAAGAATAAATGTATTTGCTATGGTGAAGATCCATTGGAGCTGAAAGGCTTTTGTGACTCTGACATGGCTGGTGATGTGGATACTCGTAAATCCACAAGTGGATATATATTTACTCTTGCAGGAGGTGCTATTTCATGGTGTTCTAGGTTGCAAAAGATTGTTGCTCTGTCAACTACGGAGGCTGAATATATTTCAGCCACTGAGGCTTCCAAGGAAGCCATTTGGCCGGCACGTTTATGCTGTGAGTTTGGTTTGCCCAGCAAGGCACCTATGCTTGGATGTGACAGCCAAAGTGCTATATGTTTAGCAAAGAATGCCATGTTCCATGCACGTACAAAGCACATTGATGTGCGGTATCACTTCATTCGAGAAGTGCTTGAGGATGGCCTTATCACATTGGTTAAGGTCCATACATCACAGAATCCTGCAGATGTTCTAACTTCTTACTAAGTGCTTGTCCAAAGCACAACATCAGCTATGTATACAGATGGTGGGAGTCACATAGCTTAAAGGCGTCATTTATGCCTTTAAATGGGAGGTTGTTGGGGTAAAGGCCCTAAATGACTCCTCATAGTTGTACACTTGTGTATAGGCCTTTAAAAGGCTGATTATAGTCATTATAAGTCATTTTTATTCTTTTGGCCAAGTTCAGTGTCAACTTGGCCAGGTCCTATAAATAATAACCTAAATTAAAGTTAGGGTTCACTTCTCTTTTAGAGAACCCACTAAAACAGTTGCGCCTCTCTTTTTTCGCTCTCTCTCTCTCTCTCTCACCTGCGTGTGCTACTGGACACTCACCTGCCCTGCTGCTCAGTCAAGAGGTGCTCCATTTGAGCTTCTCCATCTGCTGAATACTCTCTTTTGCTCCAACATGCGGCATGCCACCAAATCTATGGAGGGTGCTCTTTACTTTGTTTCTTTTGTTGATGACTACTCCAGGAAGCTTTGGTTTTATTTGCTAAAATCTAAGGACAATGTCTTTGCTGCATTTAAGGAGTTTCATGCATTTGTGACCACCCAAACAAATAGAAAGCTGAAATACTTATGCACGAATAATGAAGTTGAATTCACAAGTGTTGAATTTAAGAGGCATTTTGTGAAGATCTTAGCATTAAGAGGGAGCTAAGAGTCCCATAAAGTACCTCTTCTAACAGTGTGACTAAAAGGTATAACATGACTTTATATGAGAGGATTAGATGCATGTTGTCCACAGCTAATCGCCCTCATGAATTTTTGGGGAGGTGCTCTCAAAACTACAATTCATGTTTTCAATCAATCCCCTCACACATCCCTAAACGGTGGCATTCTTGAAGAGGTTTGATCTAGCAAACCAGCTTCATACGCTCACCTACCCATCTTTAATTGTGATGCTTTTATGTGTAAGGCATGAGTTGAGAAGCAAGCTAGTGCAAATTCCATAAAAGTAATTTTCATGGGATATGGCAATAATGTTGAAATGGGCTACAAAATTTCGCTATCTCAGCTCAACAAGGTAATAGTCAGCTGAAATGTTGTATTTGATGGGCAGCGCTCCTTGATAGGAAACTCGTAAAATCTCCCTTAAGACTTGGACTCTAAGACTCATGAACGATGTGTGTGCCACTCTCCTCCCATCCATTATATCCTCTTGCCTTCAAAATGGTAATGCTATGGAATGTTCTAGTGCCGACATGTGGTCACCATGCAACACTCATCCCCATTACCATTGAATACCTTAGGATATCCCCAGAGCTAGGGACCTTGGCTATGACTAGTCCTTGTCCCACACACACAAGGAATGGTCTCTGTAGACCAATGTCTAACACTCTCTCCCACTTCTCAAGATCATTGTCCTCAATGATCAATGAGGGAAAAGTACTTGCGAACCAAAGCTTTCGCTTCCCAAGTAGAATCTGTAAGCGATAATCCTCTCTGAGCTACTAGATACTCCTCGATGACTCAGCTTCTCTACCGTTTCTGTCTCCGATCTAGTATCCTATATGGAAAATGATATGTGCTATCACTTTCCCGCAAAGAAACAATACCCTCTATTAGATTATCCTACTCGGAAATATATTTTCTAAGTTTACTAACATGAAACATGGGATGGACACTACAATCTAGAGGAGCCTCTGATCGGTATGCAACATCACTAAGCTTCTTAACTATCTTCCAAGGTCCAAAAAATCTTGGTGAAGGTTTAGTACACTTCCATATGGATAGTGAAGTAGATTTTGCTGGCACTTGAAGAAAAACTATATCTCCTTTCTCAAAGACTCTAGGAGATCTCTTCCTGACAGCATATTCTTTTGCCCTATCGGCTACTTGCTGCATCTTGGCTTTAATTATTGAAGAAGAAAGATCCTTTGACTCCATTTTGAGGATTAAAAAATGAATGCTTAATCTCCCAGGGCACCTTCTACTCAAGGGCGTTCTCCTTAGGGAAGTATACCCTATGTTCTCTCAGGCACACACCAAAAAAACAGAAGTTGGCTGGTTATGCATCTTATTGAAGAATTAGAACAGCATGGATTCTAGCCTCCTTCAAAAAGAACATCACATGAGATGCTACCACGGATTCTACGACTCCTTCAAAAAAACATCACATGAGATGCTACCAGCTTATTTGTAGTAGCTTTTCCGAGTGAAATAGTAGCCTTAATCAAGAGTATTTTCTTTAAAAAAAATAGACTACTTTACAAAAATGGGCAACTTTTGAAGTACGTGGACTAAATTCATAAAAATGGGCAACTTTTGGAGTAAGTCGACTAGATTCATGAAAATGGGCAAATTTTGGTGTAAGTCGACTAAATTCATAAAAATGGGAAACTTTTAAAATAAGTAGACTAAAATTATAAAATGGTTAACTTTTGAGATAAGTCGACTAAATTTATAAAAATAGTCAACTTGGGAAACTAAGAGTTTGGAAAAATAGTTGACTAAAAAATAGACAACTTCTTGGAGAAATTGGTCAACTTAGGAATTTAGACAACTTAGGGAATTGGTGAAATGAGAAATTAGGAAACTTAAGAAATTGGTGAAATGGGAAATTAGGAAACTTCAAAGATTGGTTAAGTGGAAAATTAGGCAGCTTAGGAGATTGTGAATTTTGCCTCCTCCATGAACTGGTGAACTGGATCCTCTTTTCTTCATCTTAGTCCTCTTTTCTTCTTCTATTTCTCATCTTGCTCATGAATTGAGGTAAATTCTCGTATACTTGCCTTTTGCATCTCGAAAAGCAAAAACATAAAATACATTATTTAAGGGGCGTATCAAAGTACCCCGCTACTACTTTATGAGGTCTATTCTTATAAGCAAACTCTACTAATGGCAAGTAACTATCCCAATCTATCCTCCTCTCAAACACATATGCCCTCAACATGTCTTCTAGAATCTAAGTGACCCTTTGTGTCTAACCATCTATTTGTGGATGGTCACCAATATTCATTTTCAATGACACTTTCAATTTGTCATATACAAACTTCCAGAAGTGTCCTATGAATCTAATATCCCTGTCTAAAAACTGTGGATGTCAGTAATCCATGCAATCTGAAAACACGTTGTATAAATAGCTCCGCTACCTGTGGGGCTTCTTGTTGGGGATAGAGGCCTCAAGGACTCTCTTTTTGTATATTTTGACCCTTCCACGTGAAAGCTCTCTTCGAAAGCTTTTCAGACATATTTTTGTTATATTTTTTGGACCTCAAATTAGGGAGTTATAAGCATTTACATTATTTTTATGACTTTCGGTCATTTGCCACCCAAATGACCTAAAAGTCACTTATCAATAAAACTTGGCCCCAAATCTCTCATAATTTGATTGGGACTTCAACTTGAGCTTCTCCATCTTCTTCTCTAATTTTTTACAAAAGTTTCTCTCTACTTTCTCTCTCCTCATGCAACAGCCCAGTCCCTTGGCGTTTGGAGCAACAACCAAGCAAACTACGACATAGCTCTTCGAGGCCTCTTTCAACTGGTATCAGAGTTTTGAGCTGTTCCATCACGACAAAATTTCTCAAGATGCTTTTCTACTTCAGCCTATGTTAAGTTGAAGGCCTTTCCTTGCATTTGGGAGAATTTTATTGCGAAAAACCTTTTTTCTTTTTTGCAATAAAAGTGTTGTTTTTGGAGGATTACATTCAACCCTTAGCAAAGCTAAAGCAAATTTTGGGTTTTTAAGAGAGTTTCATCGCAAAGAATCTCCTCTACTGTTCTTATATCCCCACATGTCATTTTCAACATCCACATTGCTGATGTTTTCATCTACAGGTCCTTTGTTGCAGAAATTCTCTCTCATTTCAAGTGGCAGAACATGTACAAAGATTGAGGAAGTGAACACTTGCAGGAAACTTATTACAGCAAGTCATTTCTCTGATTTTACGAGTAATATTGTTGTAAAAGTCGGGTTTTTGTGAAAACAAGCACCCATTGACTCAATTTTGCATCTATGTATGTCTTTTGTGGTTGAAAAACAACAAATTTGTTGCTTTTGATGCAATTACAACTTGCTAGAATTTTCTAAATTTTTTGCAAAAGATTTGAAAATTTGAATTTTGCAAGTTTTGAACAAGTTTTGGGCTTAATTTCTCAACTATAGTCTTGTCAGGTGACTGCGCACAGGAAAACAAGTGAATTTTACCTTTTTGGGTGAAATTTTGAAGCTCTTAGCGTGCAAATATGACTTCTATCTCCTCCGATGTCAAAAACTTGTTTGAGATCAAGAGATTTGAAGGTAACGGTTTGGATTTGTGGAAAAAGAGAATGTTGGGCATCCTCTTTCTTAAAGACTGTGAAGGGGCTCTTGAGGAAGTCAATCCTGAAGATATGACAGATGTAGCATGGATGTAGCAAATAAAATCTTAGTGGATTTGAAAGGCCTTACAACTTCTTTTGAGGTATGGGAGAAGCTCAAACCCACTTATGAAAATATCACGCTTGTAAATCAAGTGCATATTATGCGTAAGCTAGTGTGTATGTAGCTTGATGAGTCCAAAAGTGGAATTGGGCACTCATCTTCTTTTACAAGTACTCTTTCACAATTGCAAGATTCCGGATTACCTGCATTTGATGATAAGCTTAAGGCCATCTTCTTGTTGATAACCTTACCTGATTCATGGGAAACATTGGTCGTTTCACTTTCAAATACCCCCAATCTTACCTTTGATGGTGTAATGGTTCTAATTTGAATGAGGAAATCGGAAGGAAAGCTAGTGGAGAGGGAAGTGGTTCAACCAATGTGGCTAGAGGAAGAACAGAAAAGAAAAGTGGAAATGTACAGAGGATCAGGAGCAAAAGCAAAGGCAAGGCTGAAGTGACTTATTACCAATGTGGTGGGAAAGGTCAAAAGAAGCCTGGTTGCAGATACTACAAAGCTGAATTAGAAAGAAAGAAGAACATAGGTGACAGGAAGAAAAAAGACACAAAGAATACAGCACATGACAACTCAAAGGACAAGGACAAAGAGAAGGTCAATGTGGCCTCTAGTGTCGTCATTGAGGAGCTATCAGATGTGGAAGATATACTTTGTGCTAGTATGGCAGCATATCATGCCGAAGTTATTAATGCTTCTGTCAATATTCATGCACAAGATATGTAGATCATAAAGAGGAATATGATTGATGCCTTGCTTACTGTGAATGATGTTTTTCCACAAACATGGGTTGTGGATTCACGTGCATCATTCCATGTTACTCCTATTAAGGAGTGTTTTACTACCTTTCATGCAGGCAGCCATAGGCATGTATATCTTGGAAATAACCATGCTTGTTCTATTGAAGGTATTGGCACAATGCATCTCACTATGGATGGTATTAATGAGCTGGTTTTGCATGATGTAAGGTATGTGCCAAGCATCAAGAAAAGCTTATTGTCTGTTGGGTAAATGGATATAGTACCCTCTTTGAGAAGGGGTCATGGAAGCTTATCAAAGGCTCTAGGCTGATTGTTAAAGGTACAAAGAAAGGGACTCTTTATTGCTTGCATGGTAAAGCTACAAAGAAAGGGACTCTTTATTGCTTGCATGGTAAAGCCTTGTTGGGTAAGTTTATTTTTTTGGCTGAAATCCATTCATATATAGAATTATGGCATAAAAGGCTTCGCCACATGAGCCAAAAAGGCCTTGATAAACTATGTAAATTGGACAAGTTTGATGCTACAGGCTCAACACTTGATTTTTGTAATGAATGCCAATATGGTAAGCAAGTAAAGAATTCCTACTACTCTAGTGTCTCTCGTAAGTTTAATATGCTTGATCTTGTTCATTCTGATGTTTGTAGCATGCCCACAAAATCTATGATGGGTGCTCTTTACTTTGTTTCTTTTGTTGATGACGACTCTAGGAAGCTTTGGGTATATTTGTTAAAATCTAAAGATGAAGCCTTTGCTCCATTTAAAAAATTTCATGCATTTGTGACCACCCAAACATGTAGAAAGATTGAAGTGCTTACGTATAGATAATGGGGGTGAGTTTACAAGTGCTGGATTCAATAGATTTTGTGAAAATCTTGGTATTAAGAGGGAGCTAATATTCCCATACAGCCCTCTTCCAACGATGTGGCTGGAAGGTATGATAGGACTTTATGTGAGAGGGTGAGATGCATGTTGTCCACAGCTAATCTCCCTCATGGATTTTGGGGAGAGGCTTTGAAAACTGAAGTTCATGTTTGCAATCGATCCCCTCATATGTCCTTACAAAGTGGCATTCCAGAAGAGGTTTGGTTTCGCATACCAGCTTCATATGACCACCTACGCATCTTTGGTTATGATGGTTTTGTGCATATAAGGCCTGAGTTGACAAGCAAGTTAGATGCAAAGTCTATGAAAGAAATCTTCATGGGTTATGGAGATGAAGGTGAAATGGGCTACAGGATTTGGCTACCTCAACTCAAGAAGGTAATACGCAGCCGAGATGTTGTATTTAATGAGGCAAGGCTGCTCAAAAACAATTGTGCCTCTAAAGATGACCATAAAAGAGTCAAATTTCAGCATGTACAGCCACCAGTCAAATCTGATATGAACCCTCGGGATGCACCACATATGGCTGGAAATGACAAAGAGCCCGTGGTTATTGAGCCAGATATGCTGGACAGCAAAATGACACTCCTGATGGGCGTATGAGGAGTAGGCCAAGCTAAAATCATTGAGACCTTCTTGAGATCCATCTGATCCCCATCGACCGATACCACATGCCCTAAATACTCTATCTTTGGAAGAACCAACTTGGTCTTATCTGAATTTACAAACAACTGATTTTCTTTTAACTTTTTTAATACTAATCTTAAATGACTTTCATGCTCATGTACAGACCTACATGACACCAACAAGTCATCAACAAAATCCACAACAAACTTTCCAATGAATGGACGTAGAGTATCATTCATTAACATCATGAAAGTAGAAGGTGCATTAGTCAGACCAAATGGCATAACTAAATACCCATAATGCCCAAAACGGGTCTTCAAAGTTGTTTTATATACATCTTGTTCCTTTGATATGGGGATAGCCACTTTTCATGTCTATCTTATTATATACAACGACACCACCTAGAGCATCTAGGAGATCATCTATCCTTGGCACAGGATATCTATGCTTGATGGTAATCTTAGTGAGTGCTCTATAGGCGACGCACATCCTAAAGATCCATCTTTCTTCTTCATTTGAAGAATTGGTGCTCCAAAGGGCGAATAGCTAGCTCTAATCCAGCCCTTTAAGGATGAACTTATTATAAGCCCTCTCAACCAAAGGAGACACCTTTCTCTTTGCTCCTGAAACTATCTTGATCATGTGCACCTTCTTAGCCTCTTTCTGAGGTTGTGCACTCGTCAAGATAGGAGTACTAGTGGAAAAGGGAAGACTCATCTTGGTCCACAAGGATCTTTGGCCCTCGTAGAAGCCCAAGTGCATAGAGAGTAAAAATGCATGAAAATCTTAGGGTTTGAAATTCTCATGTACAAGTATGTACAAGTGTTGTAAATGGTTGATATATAGTCCTCTTGCAACTCCAAGTGGATCTCAATCGTCCTCATGTTGAAAAAGTGTTTCTATGGAGGTAGTTGATGTCAAACAGCCAACTTCAAAACTTCGCACATGTGTGTAGATAGAACCAAACGATATCTTCCAGGTGCTCAAAAATTAGCTCTATGAGTGAGGATTCGATAAGAAGTGAAATTACTCAATTTGGTTGAGTAACGAGAGAGCTATGGCCATTTTGGTGAAAGAGGCTAGTCTAAATATAGTCTTGTAGAAGGGTTTGAAGATGGCAAAGGAAGAGAAACTTCGATTTGTCTTCCTATGTGGAGCTTTCTTCAACAAAACGAGTGGACATGTTATCTGTTATCCCACATAGATGCTAAGAAGCGCCAAAGTCAGAGTTATATACACCTTCATGTAGTTGATGCTCTTAATTCCATAGAGAGGATGGGCTCTCTTTCACATGGGCCTGAGGGCTTGGTCTCGCTTGGCTTGGGCGCTCACTGCTCGATCTGGCATGGCTTGGGCACTGTGGTGGCACTCGTGGGCTCCCTTGGGGGGGCTCAAAGCTCTGCTGAGGGGCTTCTCTCTACCCTCCTTTTGCAAAACGGCAAACTCAATCAATGTACGCGGGACAACTACTCAGTAGTCAGACGAAAACGAGGATGAATCCTAGTAGTCAGATGAAAACAACAATATTCATGATCGAAGGCGACATCAACAAAACTTCTCGCGTGAAAAAATCTTCCACGAAAACATCCAACTTTCTCAAACATCAAATGATAGAAAACTCCTAAATTCTCTCTCAAGACTTGGACTCTTAAGACTCATGAATGATGTGAGTTCCACTCTCCTCCCATCCATTATATCCCCTTGCTCTAGAATGATCTAGAGCTGTACATGAAACAGCTAGAAGGACACTCCATTCCTCGAAAAGAGCATATGGTATGCAAGCTGAAAATAAGTTTATATGGGCTGAAACAAGCACCCAGGCAATGGTATAAGAACATTCATGGATTTATGCTCAGACATGGGTTCAAAAGAAGCCATGCAGACCATGTTTGAACTTTGTGCCCTGTATGAAGATGATACGTAGATGATAAAAAGAGCACTCTAGATCATCTAGAACAGCAGGTCAACTCTGCATTCTCAATAAAAGACCTTGGGGAAGCTTAGCATATCCTTGGAACAAAGATAAAAGGATAGACAACATCACACATTGTATGTCACAAAAAAAAGTTGCATTGAAAAAGTGCTAGACAGATTTAACATGGTGTTGGAAACAATGTCACATTGTGTGCAAACCTTGATTTCAGTCATTATTTCTCAGAAATGGTTGTAGCCAAAAATGGTCAAAATTATCATTTGCATATTCTTAAAATATTCATTGAGAGCTATCTAGTGATCATTGTTCAAACTTCAAACCCAAAAATTTGAACCGTTATTAAGGTTCGTGTTTTAAGAGATTTAAATATTTTAATCATCCAAAGCCAAAATCGAATTTGCGATTTATTTTTTCTCTTTCTTTTGTTTTATAACATCATATAGATTTATTATTAATATATAATGTATATCGAATGCATACTTATAAAATTACATAATATATTATATATTACTCACACACACACACATATATATAAATATAAATATAAGTATAAATATAAATATATGAATAAATATATATAAGTATAAATATATGAATATAAACACTCTTGATGTGATTAAAATGATTTTTTAATTCATAAAAATCACAATTTTTTTGTATTGTGCTAATGATATATAACACTCTGTCATCTAACAAGATTAGACCCCTCAAATAAGGAACCCTAATTTGCTTCTTTTAAGTGCTTTTTACATGCCACATGTCACAACCATTTAAAATAGTTAAAGCAAATCCTAGGGTGTATATTTGATGTAAAAAAGCATGAAGCTAAATAAAACACATTAAAGCTGCTCACGTAAAAATAGAGCACTTAAAAAGCTTTTTTGTAAAATTTGGCACCAACTCGGCTTGGCGAGTTGCTTCTCAATATAAAGAGACCATGGGGTAGTCATATCTATCTTCTACTTGAGTCTTGTACACGCACTTCCGAAGTGTGGCTAGGTGTTGTTTGATGGTGATTCACTACTGCTAGGTGTACTTTTATAGCTACTTCTTCTACACAAAGTCTAGTGTGTGTCTTGAGCTTGCCTTTGTAAGTTTGCTGCAGATGTTTGTTCCACTCCTCTTCTTGCTGTTGTACCACATTATTCCAGCCATATACTTTAAGTTGAGAAGTACTTGCGGTTGCTTCCATCACAAAAAAAAATTCAAATTTTGTAGCAGATTTTCACACTTTTACACACATAATCATAGGGCGCAATCTAGTGTTCCCATAACACAAGTACCCATACCCATACTACATAGTGCATGCAAGTGGCAGCATAATTCGTGACCCATGAGCTCTTGATTCAGAGCTCTTGATTCGTGACCCATGAGCTCTTGATTCAGAGAAAGAGGGATAAAGAGAGAGAGAGAGAGAGAGAGAGATTTTCGACTTCCCATTAAAATTGAGCCACATATACATACTAGAGAGAGAAAGAGAGAGAGAAAGAGAGAGAGAGAGAGAGAGAGATTTTCAATCGCCTATTAGAATTTAGCCACACATACATACTACAAAGAGAGAGAGAGAGCCTATTAGCTAATCGCCACACATACAATGACACACGCATAATGAAAATGTCATAATATATGTATATACTATATCTTATGGGTACTTGTATTTGTAATGATGCACCTTACACACCTTACCTTTGGATACCATTCAATTTCCGCACCTTACACCACCGAACTCAATGCAACGAATGCATCGAACTATCTGGCCTGGTTGCGGTGTGTTCCCGAGTTGTGTTAGTAAATATGTCAATGGGAAAACCTCCCACTAGGGACTCCACATGGAGTTTTACAAATTTGGTCTTCGATATGGTCAAAAATGAACCCACTTTGAGGGAATGGTAAGAAATAAGGTTAAAAATTATTATTACATAGTGTGATAGCACTCCAGGAGAGAGATCAAATCATATATAACATTTGCACATTTATAGCTAGGTCAAAAACGGAACCATAATTTTCTGATTTAAATGTGAAAAGCATTTTTTGTTGAGAAACACTGTCATTTTGACCAATTTTCAGCAAACCCTAATTTCAGAGACGGTCCAATTTGGTCAAAGTTGGGATAAAAATTTTATTGTATATTCTCAAAGTACATATTAAGAGTTTTCTATTGATATATAAGAACTTGCCAGATATGACATAAAAACCCCTCCAAAAGTCAAACCCTAATTTCTCTTCATAAAGTGCTTTTCGCCTAAATTTTAACTAATGGTTGAGATTTAAAGACCAAAAAGTCATCAAATCAATGATCATGTTCATAACTTAACAAAAGCAAGATATGAAATCAATTTTCGGATTTTTTTTAACCCCTAAAAAACTTCTTTTCAAGGCTTTTTATCTTGATCTTTTGGGTTGGAGCTATGGTCTATAGAGATCAACCCTTGGCCATATTCTACATGCTGTTTTGAAGCTTCTTCAAGACAAGCTCTAGAGTTTTGCTTATGTGAAGGTTGGAGCAGGTTTCTGTGAATTTGCTGCAGATTTGAAGTTCTTTTCCTGCTGTCCATCATCTCCTTCACACGCATGCATAAGTGCCCAGCTGATTATTGTGAGTAGCTGTATATTCTGTTCTTCAGCTGTTGGAGACCATCTTGCTGCTGCTTATACATCCGAGGAGTATTTTCTTTTAGGGTTGCTGCTGGACTGTTCTTATCTGTCCATTATCTTCCTATTTGCACATACCCACTCTCTTAAGCTCCTAGGCACTCTTCTCATTCATATGTACTTAGAACCCATCTAGTTCCAGCCTATATTCAGTTGGTAATATTCTTTCACATTGTAGATTTTGGAGCAGTACTTTAGGTGCTCTTTACATCTGTCTTGTCTCTTGTCTACTCTCTTTGTCATTTCATCTATCTTATTTGGTTCAAGGGGTGTATGTGCTAAGGTTCTAAGTGTTGAAAAGATTATGTGATTTTTTATTCGGGTCTGCCTCACTTCCAACATTTGGTATCAGAGCCTTCGTCATCCTCTTCCAACCATATACATTGTAGAATCTCCTTCCTCCCATACCGCTTTACCCCATTCTGGTGCCCATTCATTTTCGAACAAGCTTCTTCCCCTTCTACATCAAAGGAATCAGTAAATGTTCTGGATTACTTCTATGAATATGTTTTTTTTTTTGCATGCACAAGAATAGGCTCAACCTGCCTATGTAGATTTAGAAGCTCAGCTACCATCTTTGAAGGATGAGAATGCTTTTTGCAATGCGACCATGATATTATGAAGGATTTATATGAAGACCATTGTAGATGGAATATTCATATACAGCATATTACTCAGCAACTGCAGATTGACACGAGTGACCTTCACACAAAATCCAAGGAGCAATTGGATGAATGTTTGGACCTTTGGACCTATACCAATAGCTGGCTGCTAGGGATGATCATGTGACTAGACTTAAGATTCCATCCATGATGTCATTCACCGCATTGAACTTGATAAGCAGGATGCTCGTAAGCGATTAAATAATATTTTCACATTTGGAGGCTAACATCACCCAATTCAAGCAAAAAATTCAAGATTTGAAAACCAAACTCTCCAGTTACCTACACAAGCGTTGAAGGCTCAACATAAAGCAAAGCTGGACTCCCAATCAGCTACTAGTACCTACTACTTCGCAACAACACCCCCAATACACTGCTTCACAGTGTAGAGCATTTACCATTGGAGGGACCAATAGCTTGTCTGAGCATCATACGAAAAATGTAATGTTCAAGACCCAAGTGCATAGCTTACCAACTTTGGAGGCCTACTATCAATTTTTCAGCAATAGCACTCCAAGGTCAAGTCAAAACACTGCAGCCCGGCGGCCCGCTGAACTCAGCATATACAGAGATGGAGAAAGAAGATGCCCACAGATTTTGCTTCGTAGTCTAGCGGCCGTCGCATTTTGAAGACCATGCCTAGTTTGATGGTGGGTTCAAATCCTCTGTGCATGCCAAGTGACAGAGTGAATTTTTGTAATTCGAAATATTAGTATCGTAACATCGAGTTTGTTGGGTTCCAAAGAAAATGAACGATTGTAATTAGTAATGAACAGTGGCTTTTGGCCCCAAACTCCCAGCTTGTGGCTGCATAGGTTAGCTAGTCCTGAATTGTCGATTGCTGTCAAATGTAAGCCGAGAATTGCAGAAGGGAGCAGACAGCAGGGATCAACTTATGTAAGAATTGATGATTGATGATGAGTTGTGGTGAGAGAAGTGTATTATTGTCCATGGTGAAGATTGAGCAAGTACTGTGTGTATTGATGTGTAGGCAGTATTAGCATAGTTCTTTTGATTGCACCCTAGTTAGACATAAGTAAGAATTGAAAAGCCGCTGCTATTTTGGCAATGCCCCTTTCTCAAGCCCTTACTGTTTCTACTTCGGTAACCGGAGAGAAAACCAGATACTCGCAAGAAGCTCTGCCAACTGAGTTTCTAGCACTTCCAGAAGTGATGGACAAACTCACCCATCATGAAGCCTAGAAGCACAAAAGCCTGTGAGCATATTCCAAAGTTCATTTTCCTTCCTCCTCCCCAATCCATTAATTGGCTCTTTGTGCATTCCCACGGAGAGGATTTTTTGCAGCTTATCAGTACTCTTCAATCCATTTTCTGAGGAAACAACTTAAAATCAAATTGCACGTAATACTGCATGCTTTGACATCTCAAGACAAAGACAGATTGTAAAAAGCATCCTCAAATATAAATTCGCTGCTTGTATATTTTAGAAACGTGCAATGATATCATAGGAGGCAGCTAACATTCTGGCCTAGCTTTTCTTGTTACTTCCCTGCAAAATATGACTCACCATCTTGCTTACAGCAGTATCGAGTCATTTTTAAGATTACGTTTCACACAAGATTATATGTCTACTACTGTGATAAAGCTCCACATGCAATGTCAGAAGAAGAAACTTTGCTTCTACTGTGACAAAGCTCCACAGGCAATGTCGGAAGAAGCAACTTTGCTTCTTACTTCTTATATGAGATGAAATTATTTATATATGAATTTTCTTTTAGTTACTGATAACAGATGACAAAAAGACCCAAACTGAAATGCATTGCTGTCTGTGCAGGAAAAATCAAAAATACATAGAAGATTTCCCAGCTTACTTGTGACAAGATCAAAACTCATCTCATTGTTGTAAACAACCACTGCCGTGTAACCTGCATCTTGAGCAAACTGCACCTTTGTCACAAAATCACAATCACCACGCTCTATAAGAAGAAATCCTGGGAGGGCACTTCCAGTAGCATTGAAAGATTTGACTGCTGAACAAGCATAACGTGGACTTGCCACATATAACAACCCTAGGATTCCAGATGTAGGAATCTTTCGTCCTGCCAGTACAGCACAAAATTAGAGCAATTTGGCTAAATTTGAAAAGAAGCAGAACAAAAACGCACAAAATTTACCTTCAACATACATTAGGTATAGCTCAAATAAACATCATCTGAGAATTATGTTCTTTAATTTTGAAGGAAAACTATGTATGTGCAACCACTAATCCACAGCATGTTATTACCACTCAGCAAGAACTTTTCCATGAGATGAGATACGACTCAAATGGTCTGCAGTTACCTCTTCTAGGGACAGCATTTAACATATGTATTTACATAAAATACTCGACCAAAACAGGCCTCATGCATTGATACTCTTCCAGATGGCCACTTAATATCCATAATGAAGGATATTTAAGATGCCTAATTTTATATGTCAAGTGTGAAAGTCACACATGCAACATTTTACACACAAACTAATCTGGAACAGGTGCTAGATTCTATAAGTGAAAATTCACATCAATACCAATTCAAAGCATAACCTATTTAACTTCTTTTAAGTCTAGTAGATATAAAGTATCCATTTCTGAGAAACTTATAAATGCTGTGAGTTCTCCTGCAATATATCATATGACAGACAAATTGTGATGATTTCTTATTCATAAAACATGTGATGTCCTAGTGTGAGATTTGGTGCTTTTTAAGCATTAATTCAGATCATATCCACAACGGTAATTCTAACAACTATTTGAACTTGCCCATATTCGATAAAAATGCATCGCCACATGACAATATAACTTACAGTAAATATAACTCTTTACTATGAATTAAGCACCCTTACCAAAACAAAGTACTCCATGCTGATGTAGCAGATCCCACAACATGGAGTCTGGATGAAAGGCAGAGCAAAAAAAAGAGCTCTGGGCATGCAAGATGCACAAAAAATTGCAATAGCAAACGTAATAATGATAAGAAGGATAAGTGAAAGAAAAGAGAAGGAAGGAGCAGCAGCAGCAGAAGGGATAATCTACCTTCCTCTCAGGCACCAAGAACAAGAAAGATATGGAAACCTCATAGCAGGCACTCGACTAAAAACAATACCCTCACCCTGGAACACCATGACAGAGAAAGCACTGTTGTTAAGCTGAAGAACAGCTAAAACGAATGTGGCCATCCCATGGACAAAAGAGAAGGTTGAACAGTTCGTTCCATTCAGTGTTTACAGTGTGTGTTCATTTTGAGAACCGAATGGAACCTTGAGGTTTGGTGTGTTATTCAATTTACAAAACAAATAAATAAAGAATGTTGGAGTTCGAGGACTATGGAAGCACACAAACAGCACGAGAAAGAGGAGGAAGCTTGGAGTACAACACTGAGTGTATTACTAAGTGAATGTACAATATAAGTAGCCCATTAAGGTTATAGACATATATAAAGAGGGGAAAAAGAGCCCTGGCAGTCTCGTGTGCTCACACACACATCACTACCGTCCATGTGAGTGGTAATAGGCTTGCAATCTTCAAGGCCAAAATGCTACAATGATGTGTCGATCTATTTTGTTTGACACAACAACATTACCCCATCAATTTGCATAAACTGAATGCTCAAATAATGATTCAAAAACCCCAAATCTGACATCTCAAAAGAGGCACAAAAATCAGCCTTAAATTCAGCAATATGTTTCTCATTAGGGCGAATGAGCAACATATCACCAACACCACCAACAATGATGGTAAGTACATCATCTGCACGCTTAACATGTACGGTGCACCGTGCACTTTGTTGGACTGTTCTCAAATCCTTGGACTGTTCTCAAATCCATGTGCTAGCAAGTAGGCATGTATCTTTTCATACCAAACACGTGGTGCTTGCTTCAATCCATATAATGCCTTTTTCAACCTGCATACTTTGTTTTCATGCCCCTTCTTCACAAAACCGCGGGGCTGAAATACACACTCTTCTTCACGTAAATCACCATTCAGAAATACTGTTTTAATGTCCAACTAATGTACCTTCCAACTATGACAACATGCAAGTCCAGTCCAAAGATGCTACGAACAGTTGTCATTCGGCATGTGGAAGCAAAGGTCTCAACAAAATAAATACCCTTCTCTTGAGCATAATCTTTGGCACAAGCCTAGATTTATACCTACCAATTGGTCCATTAGGCTTATGTTTCAGTTTGTATACCCATTCAGTGTCAATGGCCTTTTTGCCAAGAGGCAAGTCACATAAAGACCAAGTATCATTCTTCATAATGGCATCAAATTCTGTTTGCAAAGAAGCCATACAATTTTCTGATTTTTATGCTTCATCAAAAGAAACAAACTCATTCTCATCATAAAGACTAGAAATAGCCATTGCATAACAATCTGATGTGAAAAAAGCATCTTAACATGCAGGTGGGGTCCCTACTGGAAGGTTGCCCCCATAGCACCATTATCCATATTTCCAACAATCTCGATTCACCTCCCAACCTGACACTAGGGGAATATGCTAGGTAGGAATATTAATTGTTTTGTTGCGCTAGTTACCTTTAATTTTCAAAGATCATACCAACTACCCACCAGCACACACAAGGACCTTGAACATGAAGAGAGCACTCCCATAACTCACATCACAAGAACTCACACATCCCATACTCATCCCAACCAAGTACTAATTGGAAGGCTAGAGACAACAAAAGGATGCTATAGTAATAATAGAATGTTGACTCAAACATGCTCCCTCGAGGTTGGTCATGCCTATCAAGTTAAAGTCATAGGCTCTCATCTACACCTATCAAACACACACACGTACATATACAAGAGGTGTAAAATGTCCATCATAAGGTTCTGAATGTAGACAATATACTCCTCCTTGCACACATAAGTCTTCCTCCATGACCACCAAGTTGAAAAGAGGTACACAAGGAGACAATGCTCTTCAATCAGCAAATTCTGCAAAAATCAACACATAACATATTTGTTGGAGCTATAACAAAATCTGATTTGACCCCTCCTCAAGTGTATAACTCTTCCAATCCATATTCAGCAATTGTAAATAATTTGAGTGTCTGCACCTCCTTGCTAAATATAAACTGAGTTTAATATGCATCTTCCATGAAAATTTTACTCTTCTACATGCACCAAGATATACGGTGATTCCTCAAGGTAGATCCTAAGACACACCAATTACCTCATTTATGATCGAATACGGATCACCGTCGAGAACGTAACATCATGCACATGTCAGTTCGAATAATCTCATACTCTCAGGTTAGCCTAAGACACAACCAAGTGCCCCACCAAGACCATGAGGTTCACACATACGGTTAGAATAAGGAACAATGCAATGCTAGGAAGCCAACATAATGCAAGGTTGTCTTCGTGCTCTTCTCCTCCCTATGTAACAATGCATGCGTCTATGCAGGACGGTATGCTACATACCAAGTATCCAAGCCTCCAAGTCTCCTGGTTGTCGAAAAGGTCTGCTCATGAACAAATATCAACATCAATGAGCTATACAAGCCAATGTTGAATACTATCATGAACATGCAAAAGGTAGGGAAAATCACCCAATTCGGGCCATACACAAATGGTATATGCTGCTGGGTGAAACCATACCAAGTGAGCACACGACAATGGAGCATACTCTCGTGGGCAACAGCTCTTGGGTAAATACCCAAGCGGCTACCATCACTGCTAAGTGGCTATGAGGGCTACCATCAAGGGCAACATCCTTAATAATATACCTAGCTCCATATAATGGCGACAATTACATAGGTATCCCTAATGGCTATAGCATCTATGATCAATCGACATCATAAGATGCATGATCACATCACCGACATATTCTCCACGATCTAGAGTCTGTGTAGTCACTAGTGCCAATCCTTTGATCTATAAATGATCTCTATATAAGTATAAAAGGTACACCCAAAGGAAACCAAATGCATGGAGTTGTTGGAACACTAAAAACTCCCTTTCAAAGGGACATCAACTACTCCCTTTCGGGCATGATTGATAGGTCTCCCAATCGGAGCCGAGTGTCAGGAGTTTTCATATCATCAACTCCTCCCTTTGGAGCACAATATGCAACGCATGTAGTTCCACAAGAAGGTGAGAAAAGCATGTGGCTTCTACCAATGGAGCTACTAATTAGGATCCTCACCATATTTGGACTTGTCCGATGATGAACGCAATGGCATAATGACCCCTATAGGGTCAAAAAACTATCCCATGATAGAGTCCATAGTGGTGCTAGCTCTTCACAACCGGGACTCTAGACACGAGAGAATGTACATGCACATATATGCTCAAACACAATAGGCACAACACCACATGCATTCTGATGGATACCTCACAGACCACGATGGAGGTCTCTATTCTATGCATGTATGTCCTGCTCAAACCATAATGGAATGCCATGCATGTATCTCTACAAATACCACTTACGAGTATCTCGAATATACACATTCCTATGCCTAGCCCATGTTGGAGTGTGGCATCAAGACCTTAGCGCGCATGGCCCTTACCATAGGTCTCCCCAACTAATAGCTCCAATTTGACTTGGGAAAACAAAATTCTCATCACGGCTTTCCTCATATTGCCAAGGGCATGCCCTAATCAATCCATCTCATGTTTGTAATCACACCCCATGGATCTACAAAGCATCTCAAAAACGTACTCCTTCTAGCACACCCACTCCATCTAGGCAGCTATAAGATCCAATAGATCCTCGAGAATTTGGGTCAATGCTCATGATCCTCATAATCTCGTGAACATGCATCCACGGTCTCACTTTGCCACTTCCCAACCAAAGGGACCTCGGATAGTGAACGGACTTGTGCCACTCATATTTAGCATGTTATAGATATGCTCAATATGGGCAAAAGACTCCACCAGATCATGGATATTTTCATCTCTATCCAATTGTCTATGTGCCTCTGAACTTCCCCCATGTGAGAATCTATTTAGTTCTTGTCTCCCAATAATACATCTCTTTTTCCTCTCAAAAAGTGACCGAAAACCATCTTGACTAAAGGCGAACCCATGAAGAATCATCAAAAAATTATCTCACTTAAAAATTAAGCAAAAAATAATGAAAACTCTGATGTGACAAATAAAGTGGCCCTCTAAGACCTCGTACTTATGTTGATTCTCAAAGGTAGCAAAAAGGGGACATTTTATTGTTTGCATTATAAAGCCTTTCCAAAAAAGTTTGTTATTGTTGCTAAAGTTCTCTCTCATTTAAAATCTTTTCATAAAGGATTGGGCCATATGAGCCAAAAGGGGACTTCTTGTTCGTCTCCTTTGAAAAGTGTTTATGATAAGAGCTCAAAGCTCATATTCTAGTAGTGATTGTCAATATGGAAAACAAAGTAAAAAATCCCTATTGTTTTAGTCTCTCATAAGTTGATACTTTAGATTTGATACAATTTCATCTATGTAGCATACGTGTCAAATCTATGGGAATGCACTTTATCTTGTGTTTTTCAAATAATTATAGGTTACCACTTTGCAATATGGACTAGCCATCATTCTTTGAAATATCTCTATGTTCAGCCCAACCTCAAAGGTCATAACGCAAGGTAGAGTGCAACTCATGTAGGAGTTCGACTTCAAGATATGATATGTAGGGGCAATGCCCTTAGGAGGATTCTTGAGGTGAACTACCTCAATGCAACCAATTTCTTTCTCTCAAGGAAAATTGCCGAGAACCATCACTTTGGTGGGGACTTGCAATAGGTGAAGGATGAAAAAAGCACCCAAGGTAGCCATGGTGAAACTAGCACCCCCACACTCTTCATGGAAAAAGTTGGGGACTTGCGTTCTGGAGAGCTTTTACATATGCATAGAAATAGATTATTGTTAAAAAAAATTTATTCAATGTTAATGGATGGTGTAGGAATCGTGAACATTTGCACGTAGAGGCACTCCTCACCACACTATATTTCATTGATATCACCTTTAAACAATAATAGTTGAATTTTGTAAGGTTTTTCATCTACATGAGTTCAAGGATAAAAAACTACTCTTAATCAGAATAAGGTCTGTTAATAGCGGAGACTTTATTGGCATGAAACACATAAATCCTCGACCTAACAAATCACAATCTACGAAGACCTGGCTGGGTAAGATAGGGAATGGAGAATCCCATGTCCTTCCCGGTTAATGTGTCATATTTCCGGTCACAATATGTGAATAAACTCTCCTTCTCGATGAAGAATGACAATGTCAAACAATAAAAAAGAGATCATGATGGAAGGGCCTCAATCTCAAATAAGATACTGTTAAGTTGGTGAAATCGAACCAGGAGAATCTGAAACGAGGGAGATATGAAGCTTACCGAAGCTGGCCTCAACATCAGGGAAAGGCACGGTCTCATTGTTAGGAGTGATAAGCACAACAGACGAGGTACTCACGCGCCCTAGAATGAGCGTCAGCACCACAATTGAGAGGCCTACTAAGCTAACCATCACTTCCCTGCGGGTGACCATCCAACTCGTTCCCCCGCTCCGTTGTTCATTATCCGAATCGGGCATCGTACCTTACGCTGTTGATCACAGCTGGTTCATCTTCCTCCCCAGTCACCTAGTCTCTTGATCTGCTGCAAGGCTTCTTCTCTTCTTCTTCCCCTGTCGTTCAGAATAACGAAAGCCAAAGCTCCTTCGACTGTTTTCTTCTGTTATCTTCTGCTCTCGTCTGGCTATGATGCAAAAGTCGGACTCTTGTACTTTACACGCCCGTCATCTATTCAGATCCCGAGATCACACGTGCCGTCGTGTCCAAGAAAGGTTCTTCTCGTAGTATCGTTTTTCACCACGTTTTTCCTCGCCACACAAGGAACCATAATACTGAAAACCATCGTATGTTTTATTTTCATAAAATCTGGATAAACATAGCACATATGACCGGTCCCTCTTTTTTAAATGGAGGTTTGGCCGAGGCCTACTCCCCGGGCATTAACTTTGAAATTGCAACTGTACAAGGAAGGGCATAGTACCCATGGGACCCCTCTTATCTCACAACAAGAGAGGTTTACATAGCTTGGTTAAACGGTGGTCACAACTATCGCGGGGCAGAATAGGTGGTGGCACATCAGCCACATGATACATCATTCCAAGTTAACATGTCCCTCACAAATGCTACCAATGGGGGTTGAACCCTCGCCTTCGTCTCAAGAGGCAAGAGGCCCAACCACCCGGACAGCGATCTGGGACGCATATGACCGGTCTTGAACAATCATTATTCTCTCATGTTTATTATTTTAATTTTTTTTATATTTTGTATAAAGAGAGTGTGATGTAAGATATAAAGAGTGTGCAACCAAGTTGAAGGTAAGTTAGAGTTTTTATTCAACATCTTTTATAGTATTTCTTTGTTGAGGTAGTTTCTAAAAGCTTTCATGTATGTCTCAATAGCTCTTGCACTATACCATGATCCTTACATAACCCAAAGTTAATCATATTCTAGTTCAAAACGCAATACCATATGACGACCATTAAATTCCATACCTCCCATCTTGGAGTTTATTAGGCTGTACATATGGCGTCCATTAAATTTAAGACCACCTATCTTTGAGTTCATTGGGTTGGTCAAAGTGCCACAATTTCTCCACATCAAGAAGTTTACATGATCTTTACTATATAGCACGTTGATTGTGTTTTTGATATTCCAAATTATCCATCAAATATTATCTTTTCTCCAGAGATCATGAGTAGCATGCAGACTCATTGTAGATTTGCATAGTTTTAAGAAATAATAGCATAGCGAATAGACCAGTAGACTATTGATGAAATAATGTAGACAAAGAGAGATGCATAGACTATTGATGAAATAATGTAGACAAAGAGAGATGCAGACTAAGAGATAGAGAACTTAAATTCACAAATTACCAAGAGTAATGAAGCTATAAAGATGGTGTTGTCCACATGTGCACTCCCAATGTGGAGCTTAGATGATGATCTTGATAGACTCTAGATGAAGGGCTTATTAGTACGCAATGCTATATAGAGTTATACATGGGCCATGATTATATAGCTTTTACAATGGGAGTCAGTATAGATAAATGTAGTCGATATAGACAAAATATTTGACAAATATACACAATCCACCAATATCTCCATGACTAGAAATCCTACCGTTGCGGCCCTACGAGCCATGGGGATAGGCCCCTTGGATGCCGTAGAAGGGGGCAAGCCCCCCCTTTTGCACTCCCCCCATTAAGATTATATGGAAAATCGTGCAATGCCACAAGGCCTTTATATTTGCCTTGAATGACAACCTAGTGGCCCAGAAGTTTATGTCTTCCCTAATCTAATGGCTAGGCTCACAAAGATAATGTATAACCATCAACAATCACACACAGACCTCATCTAACTTAGAAGTTAGGGTTCCACAAATGCTCGGGCTCTCATAATGGCTTTTCCTCATAATGGCTTCTCCTCATAATGGCTTCTCCTCATAATGGCTTCTCCTCATAATGGCTTCTCTTCATGATGGGGGCTTTACAACTTAAAGCATCATGGATCATTCGTGGTCACTTGACCATGGAGCATGGGTTATATCTAACACCCCCCGCCCATCAATGTCCACCCTATAGTGAACTACCTCCTTGGTCCAATCCCAAACTTTGGAAAGTGTTGATGCATTTTCTCTCTCCCTAGAGCCTTGATGAAGATCTCTGCTCCATTTTATTCAATTGGACAATAGCTTATCTACATGGCCCCATCCTCAATCAACTCATGCACATAGTGATTCTAAATTTCTATGTGCTTGGTATGTGTATGGAAAACAGGATCCTTGGCGATGGTCATGCAGCTTTGGTTGTCACACTTCAACCTTGTAGCCTCTTGTCCTTATATTCTTATGTGCCATAGGATCCTCCTCAACCATACTACTTCACATGCTACAACACATGCTTCTTTGTACTTAGCTTCAGTAGAAGATAATGTTGCAATCGTTGCTTCTTACTAATCCAAGAGCAAATTCCAAATCCTAAAGAAAAGTAAAGTTCAAAAATTCATTTTCTAGTATGAATATCTCCTACCCAATCTAGATCACAATATCCAACTAGAGAAGGTCCTTCTTCATAGAGAATACCATAATCAATGGTTCCTTTCGCATACCTGATTATTTGCATGCTTGTCTTCCAATGAGTTTCATAAGGCTTATTAGAGAACCTACTTACTACTCCAATAGCATAGGATATATTTGGTCTCCTATTGCAAAAGTAGATGAGACTTCCAACAAATTGCCTATATCTTCCAATATCCACTAGAGATGAACTATTTTCAATAGATAATTTCGTGTTGACCTCCATAGGTGTAGAAATCTCCTTGCAATTCTCCATGTTGAATGCCTTAAAAATCTGTCTTGCATACTTTTTTGAGAGATGAAAATCTTCCTTAATTCCTCCCATACTTCAAGGCCTAAGAAATAATGCATTAAGCCCAAGTTTGTCATTTCAAATTTTGAGCTCATGGCATCTTTCATTTGTTGAAGAAGAGCATCATCATTCCCTATAATCACAAGGTCATCTACATAGATTACAAGCATAATTGTCTTTCCTCATCTCTTTAGAGCATACAAATTTGTGAGAAGTGGAGAATGACATACTTGGCACTCACCTCTCAATCTATTTATAGCCCTTGCTTAGTCACCATCTAGAGTTCTCTCTAAGGTCCCTCTACTGATTTGGCCATCACGAGTAGGTACCCCATATGAACTCTTTGGCTTTTGGCCTATCCCCCAAGCAAGGAACTTCTTGTTCCTCTAGGCATGTACATCTCTGGAATATATTTGTCTCCCCCTTCTAAAGATCATTTTCCTCAATGATATAGAAGAAGCTATAAACCTGGGAATTGAAATATGTGATTCTAACTAATAAGAGTAGAGTGTGTTGGGTTCTTGAAGTAACAGATGCTCAAAAATAGACAACTAGTCTCTCTGCCTGAACACAATCTTCTTTTGAGCTCGTTGAAAGAGTTTTCACATTCATCAGGCCACTCAAAGTTAGTCAAAAGTCCGTACAGAGGCTTGGCAATGATGGCGTACATGTGTATAAAGCGTCAGTAATAACCACAATGCCCCATGAAAGCTTGTACTTCCTTGACATTCTTTGGCCTAGGTAACTCTGCTATGGCTCTTACTTTCTCTTCATCAGTGGATATGCCATTGTTTGACACTATGTGTCCTAGAATCTTGCCTTGCGTGACCATGAAAACACACTTTTCTGGGTTCAGGCAGACTTGATACTCTCGATATTTGTCAAAGATTTGTCTATGTTCAGGGATATGGGTTTGTCTAATGTTGGAATGAGCACAAAGATCATCCACATAGACCTCTAAGTTCTTCCTCAGGAACTCTTTAAATACATGGCACATCAATCTCTGGAAGGTTGCAGGAGCATTGGTAAGATCAAGTGGCATTACTCGGAAGGCAAATATGCCCCACTCTGTGGCAAAAGATGTCTTATGCTGATCTTCTGGGACAATGGCTACCTGATTGTAGCCCGAGAATCCATCAAGGAAGCTGTACACTTCCTTGCCTGCTACTCTTTTTAAAAGGTGCTCGGTGATAGGAAGCGGATAGTTATCTCGAATAGTGGCTGCATTAACCTTCTTCAAGTTAATACATACACGTAGCTTTTCATTCTTCTTGGGCACCACTATAATGGGGGATACCCACTCAGTGTGCTCAATTTCATAGATGAATCCATCTTCGACCAAGCGATCTATCTCCTCCTTGATCTTAGAAGCATAGTTATCGTTATAAGTGTATGGCTTCTCTTTGGATGGTTTGGCATCTGCAGTCATGGGAATGGTGTGTGAGCATATGTCAGGGTCTACACCTTTCAGGTCCTTGTAGCTCCAAGCGAATACATCTCTGTATTCTCTTAGCAAGGCAATCAACTCTTGCTCTTCTTCTTCCGTCAAGTCATGTCCTATGTAAGTACATCTCTCTTCTCCTTCTTCTAGGGCTACCACTATTTTCTTGGTGGTTTCTTTGTTATCATAGGCCTCTCCTGATTGTGCCTCACGTTTAGGCATTCTTACCAAGACACTCTTATCATCTATTTCATAATTCTTAAAATTTCCAAGGACCTCAAACAAAGATTCTTCCTCTTCTTGTGTGACTTCTCTCTTCTTCCTCTTCTTGCCTTCACTCTTGGCAGTCACTTGTGTGGTTAACCTCACATCGTTTGTAAGCTCTTCATGTCTCTGGGGTTGAAATTCTACTTCATAGAAATATTCTTCATCTGATGCAAAAGGTGGGTCCATAATGATTGACTCTAGATCGGAGTCACTCGCATCTTCAAATGCATCAGGCTAGGTTCGCACTCTTCTAAAACTGAATCTCCCATGATTGGCTCTATGGAGAAGACTGAAATGTCATAGCCATCCTCATCACAATGGGGTGTCCATTGTTCTTCATTGATGGCTACATCCATTG
The DNA here is from genome assembly GCA_020310875.1 of Ceratopteris richardii. Classification (NCBI taxonomy): domain Eukaryota; kingdom Viridiplantae; phylum Streptophyta; class Polypodiopsida; order Polypodiales; family Pteridaceae; genus Ceratopteris; species Ceratopteris richardii. The sequence goes on from CM035409.1 coordinate 166,685,836, forward strand.
TTGCTAAAATTTCTGCCCAACCGTGAGGTTCAAATTCTTCATCAGGGAATACTACAGGTGCATAGGCTGGGTCTTGAATTCATCTATGTGTCTCTTTCGCACCTACCTCTCTAGCTTTTTCTCTCTTCTCCTCTTCTACTGCCACTTTGCACATCCATAAGTGGGTGTCTTCATGCATCCATGAGGATCCTGATTAAAGTGTTTCAACGGCGATGCACCACAGTGCGCTCTCCTTCTCGAGAGCTCCACAACGATATGCTCAGAGTAGAAAACCGAGCTCCTGAGGCTGTACACAGTACTCCGCATAGAGGTTGTAGAATACACAGAAAACACAGTACAAAGGGAGCACGAAGACAGACTTCTTAGGTCTTACAAATGCGGTCGAACTTTGTCCGGTGGCCATTTGGCCTTTCACATGGACACTAGCGGTAACAATCTCCCACTAAAGGCCAATATGGCCAGAGTAACTATGGGAGAAAAAATAAAGAATGATAAAGAATACCTGAGTGTAAGTATACAAAGTATACCTCCCACCTGATGGGCATGTTACACAGTATACAAGTGACTGTGTAAGATCAAGAATCAAGTAACCCCCATCAAGTGACAACAGTGTCGAAAGCTATCATGTGGTAGAGCTTTAGTCAAAGCATCTGCAGCATTATCTCGAGTGTGAACCTTCTCAAGAATAATGCTCTCAGTGGCTAAGCAATCTCTAATGAAGTGATACCTCACCTCAATGTGCTTGGTTTTTGCATGATAGACCGGATTCTTAGCCAAAGCAATGGCACTCTGACTATCACTGAGCAAGTGAGGTACATGCTGAGGTAAACCCATATCACAAGCAAGACGAGAAAGCCACAATGCTTCCTTACATGCCTCACTTGCTGCAACATACTCTGCTTCTGTGGTGGAAACAGTTGTACATTCTTGAAGACGAGATCTCCAAGAGATAGCACCTCCAACAAAATGAAAAATGTACCCTGATGTAGACTTACGATTGTCTACACAACCAGCATATTCAGAATCTGTGTAACCAATAATGGATGCTTTCCCTCTACCTAAGCATAGACACTTGTCCTTAGTGCCACTCAGATATCTCAAAATCATTTTGATCGCTTCCCAATGTTTCTTGCCAAGATTAGACATATATCTGCTCACAACTCCCACTGCAAATGCAATGTCTGGTCTCGTAGCTACCATAGCATACATGAGACTACAAACAGCAGACTGATAGGGAATTTTGTTCATGAATTCCTTTTCCTCATCTGATTTGGGGCAGTCATCCTTGCTCAATTTCACATATTTGGGTAAAGGTGTACTCAATGCCTTTCCACCCTGCATATTGAATCGGTGAAGTACTTTGGATATGTACTCACTTTGAGACAAGTATATGCATCTTTTACTCCTATCACAAGTAATGTGCATGCCAAGAATATGTTTGGCATCCCCCAAATCCTTCATATCAAATGTCTGACTCAACTTCTTTTTGAGAAGTGACAAATCATAAGAGGACTTCCCAGCAATCAACATATCATCGACGTAAAGTATCAAGCATATCAAGCCGCCATCAGAACGTCTCTTTGTGTAGAGACAATGATCCTCGTTGCTCCGAGAATAGCCTTGGGACTTCATAAAAGCATCAAACTTTTGGTACCATTGTCTAGGAGACTGTTTAAGTCCATACAAGCTCTTCTTGAGCTTACAAACTAGACTTTCCTTGCCAGGAACTACATAACCCTCTAGTTGTTCCATATAGATCTCATCTGTAAGATCTCCATGCAAGAAAGTTGTTTTCACATCCATTTGGACTAGCTCTAAGTCCTCCATTGCAACGAATCCAAGCAACATGCGCAAAGTAGTCATCTTGACCACTGGAGAGAAGATTTCCTCAAAATCAACACCATGTTGTTGCTTAAAACCCTTTGCAACAAGTCGTGCTTTATATTTTGGAGAAGCACTATCTGATGTGAATTTCAGCTTATATACCCATTTATATGGTAAAGCTTTTCTGCCCTTTGGCAAAGGTACTAAGTCCCAAGTACCATTCTTGTGAATAGAATCCAACTCACTCTTCATGGCACGCTCCCACTTGACATGATCCTCTGTCTGCATAGCCTCTTTGTAGCAAGAAGGCTCACCGGCATCTGTTAGCATAACAAAATCTAAACGTGGAACATATCTATCAGGTGGATATGAGACACGTGTAGAACGTCTCAATGGTTGCTGAATAGGAACATGTGCAGACTGATCTGAATGGACATTCTCTTAAACATCCCTATGTGCAGTATTTTTATGCATGCTAACCGGAGGACTAGTATCCTCAAACACCACTCTTCTCACTTCAACCTCCTTAATGGGTTGTTTATGCATCTTAGACTCATTAAAAATGACATCACTACTTCTGATCACTGACCGTGTTTCAGGATCCCATAAGCGATATCCAAATTGTCCTTCTCGACCATATCCAAGAAAAATGCATTTCTTTGACTTATGGTCCAACTTTTGTCTAAGATTCTTGGGTATATGAACATATGCTTCACACCCAAAAACTCGAAGATGATCATAATATGGTGGTTTCCCTGTCCATAACTCTTGTGCCACTTTTAGACCTTTTGCAGTACTAGGTGAAAGGTTAATCACGTGAACTGCAGTCAATACTGCTTCTGCCCAAAAACCTTGTGAGAGGTTTGCATGATGCAACATAGAGACTACTCTATCTTGAATAGTTCTATTCATCCTCTCAGCTACACCATTCTGTACTGGGGTAAAATGGTCTTCCCAAAATCATCTCATAGGCATGGTTCTTGCTAAAGTCATAGATAGCAAATGTATGCTCAAACTCTACACCACAAGTGGTGAGAGTTATTCCTTCAAGCAGCCCTAAGGGTCTCTCAATGTGACCATCCGCCATCTGCAATTTCATCCTCGTGGGCCTGAGTGCTGGCTTGCCCCATGGATTCCATAGGGAAGTGATAGCAATTGCAACTCCTGCACCTGAGTCCAGAATTGCCTTGGTTGTGTATCCTTGATGGGTGATGGGAAGATAGGTGTTTCCTTCTTCACCTTCACTCATATATCCTATCTTGTCTAGAGGAATTTCTGGTACTGTTCTATGGGATCCTACCTAGGAACGAGGTTTCACTACTTCTGGCACTTGATTGGCTACATGTTCCCACAGTTCCGGCCTAACCTTGAGTAACTCTTCTAAAGTGAGATTGCACTGCACTTTAGTATTCTTTACTACCTCTGTGTTGCTAGGTATGACTGAGTCTTCGTTTCTTACCATGACTGTAGGTGCTCTCATACAAATAGACTTAGCTTCCCATGGGCCTGTGAAATGGGGTAATTCATGTAAGAAATTAGACTCAAAGTCTAGTCTCTCTTGAGATTGTGCACTCTTCTGCTCTCTATAAATGGAAGGAATATCTTGTGGGAATTGATCATGTGCGTCATCCACAAGTTCAAAGGGAGGAGGGACTTCACTTTCTTTAGCCCACTTCTCTTCTTGAAACTCTCGCAAAAACTCTGGTGTGTACCGATTCATAGAAGAAGATGTGTCTGGTTCTGTAGAGTTAGGCACATAGGCTTCCTGAGTGGGAAGGCTTAGCCTTTCACTTGGCTTGTCCTTACTTTGAGAGGCGGGTTCCTTTTCTGATTGTGCAATTAGCCTCTCCAATCTTTCTAGCATTCCATCAAAGTGTAACTGTGTCTTAGCTAAGCTAGAGATGTTAAAGAGGTGACTGGCTTCAAACATGGTTTGAGCCAACTCCACCATCTTAGCACATATTTTGGTTCGTTCAAGCTCTAGTTCTGCTCTAGGCTAACACTTTTCATGATCGGTTACGTTTGGCCCTTCTTGGATTCTGGCCTGATATGCTTTGAGCATCATATTTAGGTCCTCAGGAGTGGGATCTGCTAAAACTGATCCTACTCTAGGGGGTGGTGGGGTCGCATGAGGCGGATTGGAAGATGGTGGATCGGATGGAGATGGGAATGGTGGTGGTGGAGTGGTGTGAGAGGGAGGTTGAGATGTAAGTTCAATTATCTTGGCTCTCATTTCTCTTAGGCTTTCCTAGAGTTCACTCATCTTCTTTGCCCATTGCCTTTTCATTCTCTCGCGGCTATCTTTCCAAGCTCTCGTCTGTTTCTTGGTTATGCTCTCAGTTTCACTAACTTCGGCACTCTTTTCCCGGCCTAAACCTTGGTTTTGCTACAATGCCTGAGCTCTCGTGACCACTTGCACTGGTGTGGTGGAAGTCACACTCCCTGAAGAGTCTACAACTAACCCAATCACATTGATGGGAGTAATTTTTGTTACATTCTGTGGGTTCTTTGGGTAGTCTCGTAAGAGATGCTCCTTTCCGCAATCTTGACAAAAGCCATGAATGGTTACAGATTGGGGTTGTGTGGGGGCAGGCATCGGGCAATCACGAATGAGGTGATCTCCCTGACATCGGTAGCATGGCCCTCTAGGGAATGATGGTCTTACCTGCCTAGGTTGGGGCCGCGAGTTGGGATTGGTGTACATGACATTGGTATACTCTGGCTCCCAACTTGGTTCACTCGGTTCTTCGTAATAATAGGCCTCATTATGCTCAAGTGACTGCATGTAGTAAGCTTGAGGGATATCAATATGAATAGAGTCAAAACTATGGTCACTAGGGTCACTCTCTGAAAGCAATGGTGTTACTGGCACAATGGCTCTATTCAGGTTCTCTTCTGCAGCTGCATACTTTACGGGGATCACATTGGTTGGGGTAGGAGGTTGCTGAGCTAACACAGGCTGAGGCCTTTGTTGGTTTTGGTAGGGTTGTTGATAAGGTTGTTGTGGCCTACCATATTGCTGTGGAGGGTACAAGTTTTGGTATCTTCCCTGTTGTGGATAGGGCTGAGGGTAGGTTTTCCTAACAGCGTGCTTATTGTATGGGCAATCCTGTGCAATGTGATTAGTGTATTTCCTTTCTATCGTGCAGTACTGGCTATTAGGATTCACTTGGGGTTGAGCCATAATGGGACATATGTTCGCCATATGGTCACCTCCACAAGTACAGCACCGTTTAACTGGGGCAAATCTTGGGATTTGTTTGCTAGAGACACCTAGTTTTTGAGCTACCTTCTCAGCGAGTTCCTCAATAGAGGTGGATTGCGAGGAAGAGAGGCTGGTAGAACTATCTGAATCTCTGTAGATTTTTGAAAGCTCTAATTCCTCTCCTAGGTTATCCTCGATGTCGATGCACATGCGTACACATTCTTCTATGGTCCTAGGGTCCTTCAAATACACGTATGATCTCAATTTGATACTTAGCAATCCATCCAAGAATAAAGCCACTTGTTTGGCTGGAGTGGGTAACTAAGGAACAGGACATCTCTCTAGATATTGTCTAAATCTTCTTCCTGCAAGTCTCACGGTCTCTTGAGGGGTCTGCTTGAAGCTATGAATTAGTGAGGAAGTGTTATGCCTTATGCCACTTTTGGAAAATTCAGTAATGAATGCCTCCAAAAGTTGGTCTATGTTCCTGAAGTGTCTCTCATTCAGTGGTTGAAACCACGTAAGGGCTGTGTTCCTTAGGGTTAGACCAAAGGCATTGTATTGTGTGAACAGGTCCTCAACTTGCTCAGCTCTCAATACTTGCCTAAACGCGGCCACATGATCATATGGGTCGCCCATGCCATCGAAGTAATTCTTCATGGACTTAACCAGTTGTGTAGGTCTCAAGGTTCTGGTGTGTTCCCTCGGCCTTGGCAAAGGAAAATCATCAGCATTTCTTAGGTTCCTTGGAACTTTAGTTCTCTTTGTTTCTTCTCTATCCGTCTCTGCTCGCGTTCGTTCTCTTCCTATTGGGTTGGTAAAGCTTACCTCAGGTCTATCTCTACTTCTGTCCCTTTGAGCTCCATGAACTTGGGATGTTCCCGCTCCTTGATGGCCAAAAGAGACATTAGATCTTGGTTGGGGAAAAATAAATTCTCCCTTCCAAGTGTAGGCATGCCTACCATGCTCTGTGACCACAAAGATCCTTTCTGAAGTGCTGTCTAAATAGGTCACTTTGCCTGGGCTATCAGGATCTTTGAATTCATAGATCGTGATCGTTCCTATCTCATTAGGCTGAACAGGCTTATACCTCCAAAAGGCTTCATCGGTCTCTCGGTTCAAGAGCAGGTCTATGCTCTTGTTGTCCTGGGGGATCCATTCTGGTGTGAGAATTCTAGTGAGAACTGATTTACCTCGAGGATTCTTAGGTTCTATACCCATGTTCCCTTGCTCTAGGTCACCTAAGTCCATTTCTGGGATCACATTTCCGAATTCATCTGTCCTGTCTGGGTGACTGGTGACTACATATATGGTTCCTTCTTTGTCCAAGTATGCTCCATTTTCAAATTTGACTGCTGGACGTTCTAGTCCAATGGGTTGATCTGGGTTTTTGATCTAGACCACAAATCTTCCTAGGCCGTCCTCATAGATGCTAGCACCCAATCGGTTGGTCCTAAGGTATTCCAGCTGCATCTTGTAGGGGCCTTCTACCCTATGTAAGTATGGCACACCTGAACTCCCTATGGGTCTCTCCATACCTTGGGACATCTCTGACTCACTAGTCTCAGAGCTAGGGTAGTACGAATGATGGCTTAACTGCTGGGCCCAAGACCTAGCAGTATGATTGACACTAGCCTCTGAAGACCTAAGACTCTGTCTGTCTCTCTCTAGGTGTCGTCCTGATCTAAGGTTCATATGCTTAGCTGAGCAATCCCAATTTTTACCCAAGGTACAACCTCGTTGCTGAGTTCTTTTGTATCAGTCACTTGGTTCTTTTTAGTTGATTATTGTGTTTATGATCTTGTCTGATATCACGTCGTCAAGAATACTTAAGTTAATTTCCGCTGTTTTAGTTGATCGTTCCACGTTAAGTTCCTTTCTTTTAAAGTTATCGATCACACAGAGGTTATGTTTTAGCTTGAACTTGATTTCTTAGATAGTCTTTGACTTGTCTTGTGCCTATCGTTGCCCTGACTTACTTCTAGCACTACTCGCGTGTAACCTAAGCTAGGAATTGACAAAGGGAGTTGAGAGTAATCCAACCTCACTTGCAGATCCCTTGCTCTTTGTTGCTCAAGAACCTCGTTCTCAAGCTCGTGGAATGCCTTCTAGTGCTCTCAGTGGACCTGTAAAAATCCCAAGGTTAGCTCAAGACTTAGAGTCAAATGACTTAACACCTCACCTCCATTCATGCAATTTAGATATCAAATTGTTCTTTGGCTTTATGAAAAACAATCCCAAAGATCCCTCAGTTTTCTTCCCCCTGGGTATGGTCACTTTAAAAATACTATATCTAATAATCCTGATATCCACGAGCTTTCCAACAAAACAAAAATCACAGCAAACGGATTTCGTATGAGAAAGTTATGCGAGTTCAGGGTTCTGGGGCTAAAACAGGTTCAAACAGGATGACAGACAAACAGGGTCTTCTCAAACTCTTTGCTTATGGCCTCCCTATGTGCTCTAGAGTCCAACATTCATGCCCAAAATTAGCCAAATTCTTCAAATTAAAAAACCCTAAAAAATAGGCCGAAAATGGTTGTCAATTGCGATCGATTGGGCTGTCAATCGTGATGGATAGAGCTATCCGTTGTGGCGTGTCAGTCGCGATGGACACGTGTCAATCGCGATTGATGGGTGTCAATCGCAATGGACTGGGGATATCGGCCGCGATGGATTGTTGTGGGTCACGATGGACTGCTGTGGGTCGCGATGGACTGATGTCGGTCGCGATGGACTGTTGTCGGTCGCGATGGACTGGCAGTCCGTCGTGAGGTGTCAATCGCGATGGATGGATTTTTTCGGATTTTTTCGTGTTTATGTGTTGATCGGGCCTCTATACGTTGCGAGGGTCAAGAATATCGTCGAAATGGGGTGTCAATCACGATTTCTTTGTCGGTCACGATGGACTAGGGGTGTCCATCGTGATGGACACGTGTCCGTCGGGGTCTTCAATCGCGATGGAGAGACTGTCCGTCGCGATGGACTCTGTCAATCGCGATGGATGCTATCTATCGCGATGGACAGAAAAAATGCAAATTTTTTAGAAATTTCTGTGGATTTGTGATGTGCAAGGCCTCTAGTCTACTGTGGTGCACTTAGTTTTACCAAAAGATGAGATTTTCTGTCAATCGCGATTGACAGAGGTCTGCGACACAGAGACAGTTCTGAGCTTTTTCGTACCTGCGCGACGTGCTGGAGATGATGGGATAGCCAGATCCTGCAAGGAAACTCCAAAAAACATGCAGAAGTAGCACACACAAACAGCTCTCTCGCTCTCTCTCACAAATGAAATGAGTGAAATGGAAGGGAAAAGGAGATATGATAAAAAAAACTGAAGTTTTCGCGATGATGGAGATGGAGATCGGATATGGTGAGGATGATGATGGTGATGATGAAGATGAAGTAAGAAAGAGGAAAATAAGGAAAAGTAAAGAAATTACCTACAACGCCAACGTCACAACTCTATGTCTTACCATCACACGCTCGTCCTCAAAGCTCGATCCCCGGCAACGGCGCCAAATTGGTGTAGCTCAGTGATGAGTAGCACCTCCTTTAATGTCAATCCAGGAAGACGTGAGGATGGTATGAAGACCTCGAACAAGTGATGGCACAAATGTGTGAGTGAGAAGCACACTAACATGCACACACATACACACACGCGCACACAAGGTAAGACAAAGAGAGAAGCAATGGAGTTCTTTAGATTACTTCAAAAGTGCTCATACAAGTTCAAATCTATTACAAGCTACCTCAAAAATGAGCTCTCTAGCTCTATTTATAGTTTTTGACTAGGTTTTGGCACTGTCCAGACCTAGTGTCCGACCTAGTTAAAAATTAGGTTCTAGGGCCTATTTGAGGGCTCAAACAGAGTCTAAAAATTATGAAAATTGATATGTAGGTACTTCTAATGCTCCTCAAGCTCAAGGACTCCTTGGCTTGCACAAAATGGAGCTACAAAAAGGTGGAATGGTATTTATAATGTTAGTGATGAGAATCACTGTTATAAAGATGTAGATTTGGGAAAATTTGAAGGGCATATCTGCCAGATCTACGTTGACTGCTCTATCTACTTAATCCTTCTCTTCGTTTTGACTCTCTCCACTGGCTTCCTTGTCTCGTCAGTCCTTGGGTGCCCTGACTACTATCAATAGTGTGTAAACTTAACAAAGCATTGTATGGTCTCAAGCAAGCCCCAAGAGCTTGGAATTTCAGACTTGTTTCATTCTTGCAGGACAAAGGCTTTCAACCAAGCAAGGCAGATCCTTCACTCTTTATTAAAAAGAGTAATTCTGAGATCATCTACCTATGTGTATATGTAGATGATATTATATTGACAGGAAATGATGCAGATGGTATGAAGAAGATCAAAGATCAAATGAGAGAAGAGTTCAAGATAAGTGATTTGGGTTCACTTACCTACTTCCTAGGTTTGGAAGTTGTCTACAAAGATCATGGTTTGTTTCTCACTCAAAGAAAGTACATTAAAGACATTTTGGCAAAATTCAAGATGCAAAGATTGTAAGATTGCACGTACTCCAATGGAGGTCAATCACAAATTGAGCTCACATGAAGGTGAACTCATAGAGGACATCACATCATATCAAAGTCTAGTGGGTAGTCTCAACTATGCCACATTGACAAGAGTAGATATATGTTATAGTGTGAGTGTGCTAAGTCAATTTATGCACACACCAAGGAAACCACATATGGATGCTGCCAAAAGGATTCTCAAGTATCTCAAAGGAACCATAAATGAAGGACTTTATTATCCTTATGTATCTGATTTAGGTTTGAAGCTATTTTCTGATGCAGATTGGGCTGGATCCAAGGAAGATAGAAGGAGCACTTCAGGTTATCTTACCTTTGCAGGTTCAAAGCTTATTTCATGGTCATCCAAGAAGCAACCCACAGTTGCTCTCTCTTCTACTGAAGCTGAATATAGAGGTCTTGCCATAGCTACACAAGAAGCTATGTGGATGAAGACATTATTCAAAGATCTTGGATTGGAGTTTGGAACTCCAACTATTTATGGTGACAATATGAGTTCTATTCATTTGGCTGCTAATCCTATTTTTCATGCAAGGACTAAACATATTGAAGTTCATTATCACTATGTACGAGAGAAGGTTCTAAGCAAAGAGATTCAAATATCATATGTGTCCACTCATCAACAATGTGCAGATACTGTAACCAAAGCATTGGATGGTACAAAGCTTTGCAAATTCAAGGCTATGACTGGTTTGCAGGTAATCTTGGAAGATTGAAGATCTCAAGCATACTTGGCTTGAGGGGGAGCTGTTGGAGCAAGTCTATGACAAGCCTAAGTATTGGCTTGAGTCCCACAAAGTCATAGAAGAAGCCTTAAAATGAAGACAATGTAAAGTTCACTTGTGAACTACCTCTTGTAACTTTTGAAGACTTTACTTGATGTAAAAGTGAAAGAATCTTAAGTGGTTGAGTCCACTTGATCAAAAAAGGAAAGAGGAGCCACGAATTCATGATTTATGGTAGATAGAGAATCAAATCAATCACTAATTGATTGGAAGTGATTGAGGGGAGTTAGCCTCCCAAGATCAACTATAAATACATGGTAGTCTTAGTCGTGGTTATGTGAAGACCTCTAAGAGCTGAGCTTTATGCCATATCAAGGTGTGATTACAAGGAACACATATTTATCAGTAAGTCCATTGTATTGTACAATCAATATATTTTCATTTTCATGATCATTTGAGTTCATATTTTCATGTTCTTGTGAAGTGTACTACTCACTGCCATATCTCTCAGTTTTCTCAGTCAGATTTCAAAGATGGTTTCTCTGAGCTTGGTGCATCATTTTCAGTGACTTAAATTGGTAAAGTTAGCTCTATAAGTCTTCTATATGCTCACCAATTTTCATTTCATTTGGGTGTTGCAATCATCAGTTATGTTCAGTTGAAGTCAACCCTGTCTGTTCATTTTCACTTCTCTGTCAGGTACCCGACTTTTTTACTCATCTTGTCAGAGCTGTTTCTCAGTGTTTACCTACCCAAATGCAATGCTTTAAAGCTTGTTAGATTCATCATACTGTCTAATATAAGCATAAAAAGTTTCATAATCATTGGATTCTTAAATCGTGAGCTATGTGCATTTTGCTGCTCACTGGTCTCATTACTATATCAGCCCGTGAAAATTGGGATGATGTCATCACTTGTTAAACATCATTCTCAGTGTGTGATTCATTATTTTTGATGCGATTACTCTTGAAAGTTAGATCTTTAAGTTAACTAGACTTACCCAAGAGGAATTAAGCTAATTGCTACTGTGCTCAGAGAAATATGCAAAACACTGGACAGGTGTATGAACCAAAATAGCAAGTTCTTCTCCTCTGAGGTAACTCCAACTTATCTGTTTTGATCTATCTTTTTGAGAGATATTCCAAGGTACATAGGGTGTCTAATACATCCATTTGCAAGCTAAAAGGGCCCACCACATACTCCTGGGATTCATTTGGCTAGTGTAGATCAAGGATTTTGCAACACCTCTTCATCTTCAAGCACATACCTATCCATCTCTTCACAATGTGCAACTTGTTTTTGGAGGAGTGGCTAAAAATAGACCACTTTGTAGAAACTTGATCATAACGTGAAATCTATTTGTGATCTTTTAAAACAGCCTGCCCAGGTGCACAGAAACAGGGAGATCTACAACTTTGGAGAAGAACATTTTTTCTGTAGACGAACGAAAGGCCTTCAAAATAAGAGATTACCACGACTGTTTGGGATGCGAGAGCCTGGTGCCATCCTCTTTTGTCATCTTCTCTTTTCATATCTTTCATGCTATTCTCCTCAGCAATCCTTCCAATATTCGTATACATATTCTTTTCAATAATAAAGAGGTGGATGGAAAATAATCGATCAGATGATTGAGGGATGGTTGGTACCCAATGCGATGTCGTGCGTAAGACTCTTTGTTGTTACTTGATTGTTTTTATCCTATTTGATTCATGGTTCATGTGTTTAAGATGAATTTCATGTGGTTTATCAACTCTAATCTTGATTGATATATTGTTCTTAGCCTAAATTATACAATAGTTCATGTGCTTGCACAAACCCCAAGCTCCAAAATTGGTATCAGAGCAGGTCACTGCTTCATGTAGGGCATCATCGACACTCCTCTAATCATAGTCTCAAGATCGCGCAAAAATTGGTAAGCATACTCAAGGAAATTAGGACTTCAAAACAAATTCACTCTGTAGTGTCAAAATTTTGATCTTAACTTGTTTGAAGTTCCAATTGCAGTATGTAGTTCCCATGCAAACAATTTTATCCCTTTGTGCCAAACATATATACATGTTTCAATTTGCTAGTTCAAGCAACTCAAAGTCTACTACATGTTTAGCAGAGCTTGACATTGTGCTTTTGTTCGTAGTTTTGAGATATAATTATTTTTTTGCATGAAGGTATTTAGTCAATGGCCATGGATGAAAGCAATGATGTATTCCCTATGTTGGATGTTGAGGACAAGTTGGATGGTAATGATTACCCATTATGGGCATATATGATGCATCATGTATTGGTAGCAAAAGGATTGTGGGATATTGTGCAGGGTATTGAAAAACACTATACTACACCATTTTGATCTCTATTGATGAGATCTTGCTAGATAGTTCACTTGTGCAAATTATTCTTAATGGTCTTCTAGATTCATATAAGAGTTTTGCTTCTGCTCTTTGATTGGTGATAAAAGAAAATCCAAATGTCTTAACATTTGAGGATTTATTCTTTGTTTTGTTGCAAGAAGATCAGTCTAGGTAGAATAGGTCCATTATGCATGTTTGAGATCAAGCTTTCTTAGCTAGTGAGAAGGGCAAAGGTAAATGGAGCTAATCTACTAGAAAGTAGAAATTCATTAATGCTGCACAATCGAAGAAGGAAGAAAAAGTTGAGAAGAAAACATAAAAGTTGAAATAGTTTAAATGATCATGTCATACAGAGTTGTCCAAAACTGGTTGCAAAAGAGGCAAAGAAGAAAGAGGTTGGAATGGTTGTTGTTGAGTCCTCTACACCTAAAATAAAGTCTGCTAATCTTGTGCAAAATGAGGAATGGGAATTTATTACTGTATGTAGCTATGACCCATACTCTCATGAGCAGTGCATGTCTATAGTAGACTTAGATTTTTGGTACTTTGATAGTGGGGCAACCAAACATATTACCTCCGAGCATAGTTTCTTCAATTCACTTGAGCCTGATCCTCTAGGGAAAACTCTCATATGCACTAACTAATCCTTTTATCTTGTAATGGGAGTTGGTAAGATCATTTGGCTACTGTTGATGGTAGTTCTTTCACATTGTTAGATACTTGTCCTATGTGGACACATTCTTTTGGGAACTATCTTTACTTCATGAATTTTATTGATGATTTCTCTAGGCATGCATGGGTGTATTGAAAGCAAAGTTTGAAGTGTTTATGTGCTTCAAATAGTTTTTTATTATGGATGAACATCTGTCAACATGCAAATTGGTTATTCTTTGTTTTGATCGAGGGGGGCAATGCATGTCTTCTAATTTTAGTGCATTTTTGGATGAACATGGGATAAAAAAAATTAGTGTACAGTGCCATATATGCCTCAACAAAGTGGAGTTGCAGAAAGAAAGAACATCTCTCATGGAGATGGCAAGGTGTACGGTCAAAAGTTAGGCTTTACCACATAGCTTTTTGCTTGATGCTATTATGTGTGCAACATATGTACTTAATAGTTGTTCCACAAAACCACTGCAATCTATCACTCCATATGAGGCTTGGCATGGTCGCAAGCCATCTATTTCTCATCTGCATATCTTTGGCTATTTGGAATATGCATTAGTGCCTAGACAACAATGCAGGAAACTGGATGCTAGTAGTGAAATATAGTTTTGTGGATACAGTTTTGAAAGCAAAGGTTATTTTCTATATCATCCACATACTAAATGCATTTTGGTTAATCGTGATGTTGTTTTTGCAGAAGATGCAATTTAGCCATTACTTTCATGTACTAAGGAGACATCAGCTAGCTCTAAAGATGTGTATGACACTTTGATGCCTCTTTTTATAGGTGGATAGTCCATTGCTTGTTCAAATGAGGCAATTTCTCAAACTTTATAGGTTCCACATGATGATGTAACTCATTCCATTTCTGATGTAGATATTTACATGATGCACTTGTTGATGATAGGGCTGATACAAAGGAGGAAGAAACTATGCCTAAATGACTGGTGCAGACTTTGTGAGATAGCAAATTAGATGCACCTTTATCGTATCATACTCATTCAGTTTTGTTGGAACATCAAGCTTACACTATGCTTGAGGTGGATTTGATCTACATCAAAGGCTATCGCGTCGAAAGAATATCCGTTGGAGAGTTCTTTTTCATATGCTCAGTTATTGTATTTTTTGAGAGATTTTTTATGGTTCATTTACCGTTGTAAAAGCCTTGAGCTTTACACATGTAAAGGTAGAAATATAGAGCCAAAATCCCACAAATTTTTGGTGGTTGAAGTTGCATCCAATCAAGCAATCAATCACCTAAAAGTAGATCAAACTAGATCTTCACTTTTCCTAGATTGTAGGAAAGTGAATTGATTCCCTCCAACAACCATTCCCACCTTCATTTGAATTCAAATTCCACTTGTAGAAGTCATGCAACACTCCTAGAGTCTATATAAAGACTTCAAATCACTTGTACATTACATGGAAGCAATATACATACACTTGTGACCATCATTGTCTTGCTCCTTCAATTCTCTGCATCATCGTCTTCACCAACAATAATATTGCAGAGGCTTCTGCTCTCTCTCTAGAGATTTAAATTGAGCGCATGATGGCGCATTGGAAAGTATAAGTGTCTAGTTTATGCCTATAAATTTTCATAGAATTTGGTTCAGAAGATTGGGAGAAATCTGAGTTTTTTTGTCTCGGGGTCAATCTCTGCATATTCTTGAAAAATAGGAAGTACCACCGATGAATGTCGCATTCATTCCTATAGCATATTTTGCTTATTTGTTATAATTTTGTGCATCCTATACACTCAACCCTATGTGTATCACTCCCATAAAAGGATTTTTTCTAATTGTAATCACGCTGGTCGCTATGGGCATTTGAAGTTTATTGTCTCTTCCATAGATAGTAAGTTTTTTGAGCTAGTCGACCCGCGAACCTATCTGCTTTGTATCGACTCATTCTCCTTGATGCTCCAAATTACATAGTGTGTTCCTTTTCACTTCTCACATGCTTATAAGGTCTATTTGAGTCTCCATAAGCTCAAGGGCTTGTCTTGTGCCGGTTGGATTGACCAAACTTCGTCGCTTCGAAATGCACTTTTCTACCTTCTACAAGCTTCTCCAAGTTCTTTCAATGGTATCAAAGCTAGATCAAGATGGGTGACGGCTTTCCCTCAATGATCGAGAAGCTTGATCGACACAACTAGGTGGCTTGGCAAATCAGAATGGAGGTTTATTTGCAAGGTAGAAATCTTTATGGAATTGTAGCAGGTGATGAAGCTATGCCTATTCCAAGATCCATAGGAGGACCTACACAAGAGGAGACAGATAAGGTCACACTTTGGTGTGCAAGGGATGCTCAAGCAAGGTCGTACATACTAAACTCTATCTCTGACTTTCTATTACCACATATTAGAGGATGCAAGACATCTCAAGAGACTTGGGATGCCCTCGAGACTTTCTTTTCTGCTAGTACCAAAGCAAGAAAGAATCATCTTTGGAACGAGTTCAACCAAATGAAGAAGACACCTAAACAAACCATCACAGAGTTTGTTACCAAGGTCAAGGAGGTTGCAGATCAGTTTACATCCATTGGAGAGCTGATTGAAGAAGAGGTCATCATGAGGCAAATTCTCAATGGCATTCAAAGTGATAAGCAATGGCTATCCTTCACGACGGCTTATGATCTCATCACGGATGTGCAAACTCCAGATTTCAACATCTTTCTTGGACAACTCTTCAATCAAGAAGCCAACAATAGCATAAAGGAAGGTAGCTCTTATCATGGCAATTCAACTAGTGCTCTATATACAGATAAGAAGGATAAGAAGCCAAAAGGCAAGAAGAAGGAAGAAGATGAAGAAGAGACTTCTCAAGCCAACTTTGCAAGCAAGAGCAAGTGGAAAGAGAAGAAGAAACGACCAAAGCAAGACAAAGGCAAAGGTCAAAATGTTCAACCTTGTGCCATATGCGATAAGACCAACCACACCACTCAGAATTGCTAGTTCAATGGGAAGACTCAGAAAGGAAGTGGAAGAGGTGGATATGGCATCAATAGAGGCAGAGGTGGACACAACTTCAACAATAACAATAGAAGCTATAATAGAAGGGACTACAACAATTATTCAGAAGATCAACCACATGAAGACTCATTGCTTCTTATGAATCTAAGCCACAAAGAAGGTATAGAAGATGATCATTTGTTCTACATAGATTCAGGATGTTCGAATCATGTTGCAGGTAACATTGCTCTTCTATCTGACTTGGAAAGTCCAAAGCATAGACATGAAGTGCAAATAGGGGATGACACAAAGCACAATGTGGAGAAGATTGGTAACGTCAAAGCTTCCAATGACAGGACAAACATTCTAAGTAAGGTTCTCTATGTACCCACTATCACTAAAAACCTAATAAGTGTAGGCCAAATAGTTGAAAAAGGCTTGCAAGTTAGGTTCACCCAACATGGAGCTTTTGTGGAAGATCCATGTCAAGGCTTCAAAAAGATAGCCCGAGGTGAGAAGCATGGTAGGCTCTTTACTTTTGAAGTAGGAGAAACCAAGAACATAGCTCTATTCAACTTTGGGTCTCAAACCCTAAGTGAGCTTGAAGTGTGGCATAAGAGACTTGCTCATGTGAATGAAAGAACCTTGAAGGATATATTTATGAGTTGAATAGCTGATCGTCTCAATACATCCTCATAGATGCGAGCATCTAAGCAATTGGTTTGTATGTACTCTAACTGATTCTAATAAGGACCTTCATGTCTTTATAAATAAGCTAGCCCTGAAATACCTCTGGGCCTTTCCATGCTAAATGACATCTCCAGATCACTCATCTCTGAGCTCAAAGTACAAAGATAGTCACTGAGTTGTTGAGCCCACGATCTAGTAGTGTGATTGACACTAGTTTTAGATGACCTGATGCTTTGTGTATCTTGTCCTAGGCATCTAATTGACCTAAGGTTCATATGCTTCATTGTATCCCCACTACCCAAGTATAATTGCATTGTTGGGTTCTTTTCTAAAAGCCACTTGTTCTTTTTTAATTTCCTTTTGTTGTATTTCTTCTCTTAAAATAGGTGTCATCAGGAACATTGAAGTTTTACCATACTTGATGTTTTTATTGATCCAATTAGGGTTTTCAGTACTTTAACTTGATCTATCATTGGACTTGAAAAATTTAAAGGCTCTTGAGCCTATTCATGCCTAACATAACCCCAAGTAAATCAAATTTGCTAATCGCACTTAGCCTAAGCTAGGAAATTGGCTGAGGGGGTTGAGAGTTCTTCCAACCTCACACTTGATGCCCTTTTTGATGCTTGATTGCCCAAGACATGTGCTACCAAGCTTGACAAGTATTGTGAGCTTGCTTAACCTCTTCAAGGAGCTTCAAAATCATAGCAATAGGCCCAAAAATTAGCCCAAAAATTGACAAAGCTTGAAACCCTAAATTTGTACCGTGTTTTCTTGTCTATTGCAATGGACAAGGTCTGTTTGTCATGATGAATAGAATATATCATAGGGTTTTCTCTGTCTTGATGGATAGGTCTTTCATGATACAAAAGTATATGGCAATGGATAGAGTCTATCATGGATTACTATATTTCACAATGGACATATATGGTGTGTTCTTTTCTATTGATCATAGCTATCAATCTATCGTGATGGACATAACTCTTGTTGGTCTATCTGCCATGATGAATAATGTGTTTGTTGTGTTGGACAATATTTTTCCTCCGATGGACAGAGGATTCCATCACTATGGACACTATCTATCGTATGTCATTGACAAATGATAGATAATGTATTTCCTAAAGCTTTTCTATCACAATGGACTACAATAATGCCTATTTTTTCAAAATGTTTTGTGATTTATGATGTGCACATGGTCTAGTCTACAATTCTCTACTTGTATTTACAAAACATCCAAGTTTTCTATCTATTACAATAGATTAGATGTCTTCATCCTGGGATGCGTGTATAGAGCTGTCATACCTACTAGCACTATTGATGCTGATACCTACTAGTAAGCTCAACAAAACACAAAACATAGGATGCACTAGATCGCTCTATCACACTCCCTCACAAATGAAATGAGGCAAATGAAATGGAGGTGAGAATATGACCAAGAATGTCAAATTTCGTGAAGATGGAGATGGAGGTAGGGGGTGAGTATGGATGGTAGGGATGATGATGAAGAGGGTAAAATGTTAAGAAAAAGAAAATTACCTACAATTCCAACATCAAATCTTTGTGTCTTACCATCACACGCTGATCCTAGAAGCTCCCTCTGTGGCACTGGCACCAAATTTGGTGTCACTCTAGCACAATGGTGAGAATCAATGTGAGGAGATTTACCTCACAATTGTCAATCCACAGAGACATCAGGGTGGTATGATGACCATGAGCAAGTGTAGTGCATGTGCATGAGTGAGAAGCACATTAGTAGATAGACACATACACACACACACATACAAGGCAAGACAAAGAGAGGAAACAATGGAATCTTCTATTACACTACTTTCTTGATACAAAATGTGCTCATACAGGATCAATTCCCCAAAATTTTTCTCCCCTACAATGAGCTCTCTAGATCTTTTTATAGTTTCTAGACTAGCTTTGGACTAGTTGAGACCTAGTGTTTGGCCTAGTTAAAAATTAGGTTCCTAATTTAATTTGAAGGCTCAAACAAGCTTAGAAAACTATGAAATTTGATACATAGGTTGTTCTACTACTCCTCAAGCTTGAGGACTCCTTTGATTGAAGATAATGGAGTTTAATCTACCAAAATTGAAGTTATAATGAAGTGCAATGATAAAGATAACTATTTGTTGTATGCATGATCTACAAAAAAAGAATGATTAGGCCTATCTGCCACGTCTCTGTGGACTTCCTTATTGTCTTGGTCCTCCTTGACCTTCTCTTTCACTCTCCTATGTTTGGCTTCCTTGCCTCATGCTCCCTTGAAGACTTAGTTTGCCTTGATCGCTAATAGTCTTGGATAATATGTTTTTGAATATCAAGCTCTCTCAAGCTTTTGAAATTTCAAGGTCTCATGCATGCAAGAAACATTAATTCAAGATCTTTTGGCTTTCCAAAATATATTATGAACAAAAAAGAAATTCTTCATCTCAACACAAAAAGTTCTTAATTCCTACGTCAAGAACCATTTCTACTTGATTCTACTTTGATCTTATTTTAAATGTCTATTCCTAAGGGGTAATTTGAAAGAGATTGAGATCTTAAGCCTCATTTTAGAGAAAACAACAATACACTTATTGAAACCACTTACGATCATCTCCAAATCTTACCATCCATGGAAGAACTTGATGTATCAACATGATTCTCCAATAACGGTGCCAAAGATGTTGTCATAGACCCACAAACACAATGACAATGAAAGGTTCACTGACATCAAGTGGTTGGATCAACCTATCAGATTGTCAAACTGAGTAGTGATCCAATAAAGTACACATAGAGATACCTTCTCATGAACCAAGAATCCAAAGAGAAGTTTTCAAGGGAAGCCATCATATCACTAAAGATGAGAAACATGCAACAAAGTATGTGCCAATACACTCTCCTTAGGTACAATATGGGTTAAGAAACCTCAAGAACAGCATGAAAGCTCAAGATGAAGAAGAGATAGGCTAGAAGAAAAACCTTTGAGTTTCATCCAAATTAATAAAAAAATGAGTACAATAGGTTTCCATGGTCTTATATGCCAAGGAAAATGTTCCTTGTCCCACTTAAAAAGTGGCCAAAACTTAAAAAATAACTAATTCTAGAGTTGATTCCTACTACATTTGAAGTTAAAAATATAAAGTTAAATGGTCAAATAGTTATGACATGTGCACCAAAGCCTCAAGGAATCCTTGGCCTTTACAAAATGGAGCTTTAATGTTGTAATTGGTCATGTGAAAGTATAAAAGTTCGGAAAACATATCATGATTTTCCCCTTGGTTGCCCTTGAGTTTAGCGATTATCTTAAAGTGTTATTGCTTGGATTCTTCATCAAGTAATCTAATAGTCATTCCAAATGAGAGTCCATTTAAATATTATGTGGGGATCCTATGCTACATCGTCTTCATCCAAAGCCTGAATTGTTCCTCTTTTGTAGTGATAAATGTGGTTGTATGGCAATCATTTGATGATTACATGTGTTTTGTGACTTTTCTAGACAATTTTTCTAGGCATGGATGAGTATATACATTCAAGAAAGAGTCCAAATTTTTTTATGTCTTCAAACAATTTATCGCTATGGAGGAAACTTATCAATATGTAAAATGGGCACCCTATGTTTTGATTGAGGGGGGGGGGTATGTATCTTCTAAGCTTAACTCATTTCTAGATAATCATGGGATAAGAACAAAATGTCATATAAGCCACATCAAAGCACTTTTTTTTTAGCAAAAATATTGGTTTTGCATGGAAATTGCAAGATAAATGGTCAAAATTTAGGCATTACCTCATAGGTTTTGGCATGAAGTCATGATATGCGCTTTATATATGTACTCAAAGAGGTGTCCCACTAAAGAATTGCAATCTATTATTGTTTATGAAGCTTTCATGGTAGCAAGCCATCTATTTCTCATTTGCATGTTTTATGTTGTTTCACCAATGCATCAATGCTTAAAAAATACTGCAAGACATTGGATGATAAGGCTATGAAATATACTTTTATTAGATATATTCTAAAAGAAAAGGTGATTGTTTGTATCATCATGGACTACATGTATCTTGGTTATTTTTAAAGGAGGATGCGTTTAGACATCTACTTTTGTGTATTAAAGAGAGTTTAATAACTTGAAGGGATGTGTATGACACTTTGCTACGTCTTTTAATTAGTGGAAATTGACATAGGCATATCTTTGGCTTATTGTACTCAAGATCCCATGGTATTTTTTTGCATTGGATTGCTATGAAATGATTATAATAGAGTTTTTGATGGGAAAGAGTTTTCTTTCTTTGATGAAACATAAAAAGTAGAAAATTGTATGGGTATTATGCAATCAAAATTTGGTGCTATCATGAATAATAGTAATTTTTATTTATGGGATTTTTCTTGTAGGAAGAAGACCAATAGAACATGGATCTTAAAGCTAAAGGGAAAGCATGATGGTAGTTTTGATGGCTATAAGTGAATAGGTACAAAAACTTACAAATAATGAACTTCATCATCTTCTCTCACAGTCACACACAAACAAATTACTACACTGATGTTATCATGTTTACTCACTATCACCAAATAGAACATAACTAAATAAAGGAAATTATGCAATGAGACAAAGTATAAATAGAATCTTCTGTTGGAGTTTGAGGTCTATGGAAGCATGCAAACAACACAAGGAAGAAGAAGAAGCTTGAAGCACAACACACAATACTGAATCTATTACCAAGAGAAATGTACAGAGATAAGTAACACGTTAGGGTTACATGCATACATACAAGCTAGGGGAAAAAACACTCCTAAAGAGGGAAAAAAGTGCCTTGGCAGTCCTAGTGTGTTCACACACATCACTACATAAATATATCAACAAATCCTCCTTGGGAGTGATGCGGTGAACAAGAAGCGGGCACTCATGTATAGGGAAGTGCCAAGCTATGTGGAATCAATCCATAAAAGGAAGTAAGCCCAAAGCTTTGCAAAAAGCTTAAAACTTTTCCCTAGGTAGAGCCTTTGTGAAAAGGTCTGCAATGTTCTCTTGTGTGGGCACATATGCCAAGTTGATCTCTCCAACAGAGAACCTCTTCCTGACATAATGATAGAGCACCTTGTTGGCAACAGCCAAAGGCATAGATGCAGAGGAAGCATGTAGAGGTGGACTAAAAAGAGTCGTGGGGAGCCATACAATCATTTTTTTCAAAGAAATATACTTTATGATGTTCTCTTCAAACACCAAACAATGATTTTCATCACTTTTGTAATATATGTATCATAGAACGCCCACTTTTCTAATTAGTAGCTCCATTTTGTGCAAGCAGAGGAGTCCTCAAGCTTGAGGAGCTTAGGTAGAATGAGCATACCAATTTTTGTAATTTTTAGATCTCGTTTAGACTTCCAAATGACCCCTAGAACCTATTTTTTAACTATACCGATCACTAGATGTAAAACCGGTCAAAGTTAGTCTAGAATCTATAAAAAAAAGCTAGAGAGCTCATTTTTGAGGTTGGTTAATGTGAGCTTAGAGATAAATTGAGATTGTAATTGTGAGAGCAATAGATTCTACCTTCTACCTTCCATTGTGTGTCGCTTGTCTCTTCCTAGTGTGTTGTATGTGTGCATGCATTTTCATGCTTCTCACCTTCACTTTCATTGGAAGGTAATTAATTTCAGTATTTGTTGATTGTTTTTGCATAGTTTTAGTGTTTTTCATCTCCCCTATACTTCCCATTCATCACCGCATCATCGTCTTCCACTCTAACAAAAATAAAAAAATTCACCATATCCACATATTCTCCCCATTTTCCTCATTTGTGCATGCGAGAGAGAGAAAGATCTATTGAGCTTGCATATGTGTGTTTTTTTTAGTTTTCTTGTAGGTAAAGCACTCCAGTAAAACACGACACAGGTGACCCTTGTGCTTGGATGAATCCACAAACACATTTTTGAAATCATCACGTTGGTGGACCATCACGATGGGCTCACACCATCACGATTGTGTCACACCATCACGATTGTTTCACACCATCATGATTGATTGGCTCATGCCATCGTGACGGCTCGATCGGACCATGGCGACAGTCTCACACCATCACGATGGTTCAGCTGGACCATCGCGACAATCCTACCGACCCCACGCCATCGCGATTGGCTCATGCCATCGCGATGACCCACTGTGACATGTGTCATTTGAACCATCGTGACGGTTCAGTTTACCATCACGATGCCTCGTTAGGACAGACCATCGGGATGGGTCACTAGACCATCATGATGACTCAATCAATTCGAACCATTGCAATGATCCAAGCATGCCATCATGAAGGGTCATTGGACCATCATGACACCTCATTCATCACGGACTATGGCGATGTTTCCAGACCATCGCGATAGTTCAACTGGACCATCGCGACAGTCCCAGACCATCGTGATTGTTGCAAACCATTGCGATTGTTCACCTAAAATGGAAAATTTAGGGTTTGAAATTTTTATCTATTTTAAGGCCAATTTGGGTGAATTTTTTAGTGATTAGGCATATTGGAGGCCCCTTAGCTCACGTTTTAAGAAAAAATTGTCTACCTATTTTAACCCTTGAGAGCTTGAACATCCATAACTTTTTCATAGGAAAGCAAGGGGGCACCATAGAATTTTGCAAAGGAGAACCGGGACCCTTAAAAGTGTATACATCAAAGTGTCTTATCATTAATTTAAAAAGTGGTCTAAACATTGGACTTTTGCAGGTCTAGCAAGAATCATCCAAGGGCATTCAAAGCAAGGTAGAGAGCAAACTAAGCAAAGCTTGGGAAGCATGACTTCTTGGACAACAGGGCATTCAACAAAGCTGACTCAAGGTTGGAAGAATACTCAATCCCCTCAATCAAATATTATCTTAGGCTAAGTGCGTGTACCATTGTGGACTGAATTAGGGTTGCGATAGGAACACATGAAGTACAAGAGAATTAATTTTCTCAAGTCCAAGAGCAAACTAAAAGTGTGTGAAAATGAAAACCCTAAAGGAAAGAACTTAACTTTGACGGAAGGAAAACATAAACATAAAACATAAAGTTGATTCCTAATGCATACTTTGAGACAAGACTAGAGTTTAAAAGGAATTAACAACAAAACAAGTGACTAAGGACAAGGAAGCATTGACAAAAAGAACATGTATTGAGGATGATAAATCTTAGATCATGCAAGCATATAGGTAAGTCAGTTCGAGGAAGGCTGAGATCATCAAAAGCAAGTGTAGGAACTAGCAGTTGAATAGCTACCCTTATGATTTGGGCTCGGATACTAGTGAGTCAGAAATGGCTTATAGAATGGAAAGAGTGGAAGGAGGGTTAAGTGTAGTGTACTTAGAAAGACGTGAAGGACCCTACAGAACCCAATTAGAATACATTCGAACCAACCACCTAGGTGCTCGCATGTACGAGGATGGTTTGAGAAGATCAATAGTTAAATTGCACAACCTTGACGAACCCATTGGATTTGAATGTCCAATGGTAAAGTTCGAGAGAGATGCATACCTAGTCAAAGAAGGAACAATGTACATCTAACTAATCAGCCTAACCACACAAATGAGTTTGGTATAGTCATTCGTGATATGGAAACAGGAACCCAAGGAAAAGAACAATTAGGAGATGAGCCTAGGACGCCTAGAGGGAAATCCAGATTGACAAGAATGATGAATCCAGAGTGGATCCCTTAGGGTAATAGAAGCATTGCATTGTTCCTAAATAAGGACACCGATGAAGTGTTTTGGAGATACAGAATGGAACAAACAAGTGAGATAGACTCAGTTACCATTTACAAATTCAAGGACCCAAATACACATGGAAAGGTAGTATACCTGGACAACACTTCATAACAAGTGTTTGTGGTACCCGATCATGCAAGACGTGCCTATATGTGGAGAGGCGAACTAGTGTTTCCCCCATCATGAGCAAATGTGAACACTAGCCATCAAGGTGCAAGGACCTCCTCAACCCATGATTCCCAAAGAGAGAAGAACAAAGAAAAGCTAGAAGTAAGTTTCACTCATCCCATAGGGAGAGATAGACCAACCATGGACACTGATAGAATGGAGAGACAAAGGAACAAAGAACGCCAGGTGGTAGAGATGACTTTCCTCTACCTAGACCCCGTGAATATCCAAGAAATATTGAGACCTACTCAATTAATGAAGTCGATGAAAAGTTACTTTGATGGGAGAGTAGACCCCTATGGCCATGTTGTTGATTTAAAACAAGTTTTGCGAGCGGAGCAAGTAGAAGACATGTTCACACAATACAATGCCTTTGGACTCACCTTAAAGAACACAGCTTTAACCTGGTTCCAACCATCACAACAAAGGCAATTTAGGGACATTCATCACTTGTTAGAGTCATTTATCACTGAATTCTCTAAAAGTGGAATCAGGCATAACACTTCCTCATTGATCCACAACTTCAAACAAACCCCCCAAGAAATAGTCAGACTAGCAAGATGTAGGTTTAGACAGTACATTGAGAGATTCCCAATGCCAAAACTGCCCTCATACGCAAAGCAAGTGTCTTTATTTTTTGACGGTCTTTTAAGCTCTAAACTACGATTCTATGTATATTTGAAGGAATCGAGAACTCTAGAGCAATGTGTAAGAATTTGTATAGACATTGAGGATAATTTAGGAGATGAGTTGGAACTTTCAAAGGTTTACAAAGACTCAGATAACTCCTCTCAATCATCCTCAAAGCATTCTAGCTAGATAGAAGAACTAGCAAAAAAAGTGGCCCAGAAACTAGGAGTCTCTAGTAAACAGATGCCTAGGTTAACAACCAACAAACATTGTTATACTTGTGCTGGTGATCACATAGCAAATGTTTGTCCTAACATAACACAACCTCAAGCCAACCCTAGTGGCCAATACTGCATGATTGAAAGGTGGTACACTAATCACACAACACAAGATTACCCATATTACAAGTAGTGTGACATAACTACCATCAAGCATACCCTCAACAACGTAGATAACAAGGTCAATACAATGCTCAGCCTCATTACTATAGACCCCCACAAAATTACCATTATCAGACTGAACAGAGACCACAACCCATTTTGGCTCAATAGCCATCTCCTCCAGCTAATGTAATCTTAGTCAAATATGCTGCTGTAGAAGAGAATCTCAGTAGGGCTTTAGTCCCTTTTTCACCCTTGATCACAAAAAGTGATCCTAATTCAAACAATTTCGACTCTACCCATGTAGATAGTCCACCCACATATTACACGGAGTCCTTAGAACACATGGAAGCATATCAATATGATAGTCCACCATTGGAACCTAGTTGGGAGCCTAACTACACAAATGTTATGTATGCTAAGCCTAACCCATGGCCCTAGTTGAGACAACTGAGACCATAGGGCCCTAAAGGACCATGCTTTAGGTGTCAAGGAGATCATTTCATAAAGGATTGCCCACATCCTCCATTACTAAGACAATCACAATATTACAACATTCAAGGCTTTTGTGCTGAATGTGGTAAAGAGCATATCATAAGAGATTGCCCTAAGAACCTTGTTAATGCCTCAAAAAGTGATGCCCATTAATGTGATAGGTATTGTACACACCTCAGGCAAATCTAATCCTATGTTTGTACCTATCCAAGCTATAACGAGAGCCTAGGAACTATTGCAAAATCAATAGCCTAATCGAAAAAAGATAGTCGAGACTAGTGAAGTCGGAGAATCTAGTGGTAGAAAGAAGAAATCTTGGAAGGACTCACAAGACGGAATCAAAAGGAAATGGAGTAAGAAGATAAATGAATTGGAAGGAAGCCTAATGGAAACTAGAGCTAAAATCCTAGAATTAACTTCACAAGGGTCAAATAAAGAGAACCTAGCTCAGAGATCAAGATCATTTTTATTTGAATCCATACCTGAATCTATCCAAGAGCAAACTTAGAAATTGAGAGAGTGAAACTTTGCATGAAGATGGTAGATTCAGTAATCCCTAGAAACACAAAAGTAATTTAAAACACTAAAGTGCAGTGTCATCTGACTTTAGAAGAATTGTTGAAGATTAAGCGAGAGTTGTGGAAGCATGTAGCAAATCCATTCCCAGAGGCCATGTCCACTCACTCTCAGGAAGGTTCACATAAGAAGGTACCAGAAATACCCATGGAAAGAATTGGAGATATGAGCAAAGGAGAGGAATGTAATACCTATCTTCCGATAACCCATCAAGGCTACACCACTAAAGCCATCTTGGATTTAGGAGCCAGATTAGGCATCGCTACCACTGCTTTATGGAAATGTTGGGGTAAGCCAACACTAAGCTCCACAAGAATGAAGCTACAAATGTCTGACAGATATATTGAGAAACCATTAGGCTTACTAGAAGGGATATCTCTCACCACTTGTGATGTAGAATTCGAGCACACTTTTGCCATTTGTGATTTTGGAAAAAATCATGCGTATGAGATGATTTTAGGATGACCATTCATGCATCAGTTTCAAATTGTACAAGATTGGGGAACTAATTTTTATACTTGCAACACTTAGGAGTGACAAATGTTGGAGCAAGTCTATGACAAGCCTAAGTATTGGCTTGAGTCCCAAAGTCATAGAAGAAGCCTTAAAATGAAGACAATGTAAAGTTCACTTGTGAACTACCTCTTGTAACTTTTGAAGAGTTTACTTAATGTAAAAGTGAGAGAATCTTAAGTGGTTGAGTCCACTTGATCAAAAAGGGAAAGAGGAGCCACGAATTCGTGATTTGTGGTGGATAGAGAATCAAATCAATCACAAATTGATTGGAGAGTGATTGAGGGAAGTTAGCCTCCCAAACTCAACTATAAATAGATGGCAATTTTAGTCGTGGTTAGAGAGACCTATGTGAAGACCTCCAAGAGCTGAGCTCTATGCCATATCAAGGTGTGATTACAAGGCACACATATGTATCACTAAGTCCATTGTATTGTACAAGCAATATACTTTCATTTTCATGATCATTTGAGTTCATATTTCCATGTTCTTGTGAAGTGTACTACTCACTCCCATATCTCTCAGTTTTCTCAGTCAGATTGCAGAGATGCTTTCTCTGATCTTGCTGCATCATTTTCAGTGATTTAACTTGGTAAAGTTAGCTCTATAAGTCTACTATATGCTCACCAATTTTCATTTCATTTGGGTGTTTCAATCTTCAGTTATGTTCAGTTGAAGTCAACACTGTCTATTCATTTTCACTTCTCTGTCAGGTACCCGACTTTTTTACTCATCTTGTCAGAGCTGTTTCTCAGTGTGTAATTACCCAAACTCAATTATTTAAAGCTTTTTGCATTCAAAATATTGTCTAGTATAAGCATACAAATTTTCATAATTCGATTCTTAAATTTGGAGTTATGTTCATTTTTCTGCTCACTGGTCTCATTACTGTAGCAGCTCGTGAAAATCGGGATGATGTCATCAGTTGTTAAACATCATTCTCAGTGTGTGGTTCATTATTTTTGATGAGATTACTCTTGAAAGTTAGCTCTTTAAGTTAAGTAGACTTCTCCAAGAGGAATTAAGCTAATTGCTTCTGTGCTCAGAGAATTATGCAAAACACTGGACATGTCTATGAACCAAAATAGCAAGTTCTTCACCTCTGAGCTAACTCCAACTTATCTGTTTTGATCTATCTTTTTGAGAGTGATCTTCCAAGGTACATAGGGTGTCTAATACATCCATTGGCAAGCTAAAAGGGCTCACCATATACTCCTCGAGTTCATTTGGCTGGTGTAGATCAAGGATTTTGTAACACCTCTTCATCTTCAAGCACATACCTATCCATCTCTTCACAGTGGTATCAGAGCAAGGTTGGACAACATGGTAGATGGATTTCGTTCATCAATTGATAAATTGGACAGAGGTAACTACTCAGCTTGGTCATTAAGAATGGAAGCTTATCTCCAAGGTAGAAGTTTATATGGTTATGTGGCTAGAGATGAATTTATGCCAAGTTTCAGGAACAAAAGTCAACCAACACAGGAAGAGCAAGAAAGATTGAGCACATGGTGCTCCAAGGATGCACTTGCAAGGTCTTATCTCCTCAACTCTATCTCAAATTTTTGTTGCCTCACATTAGAAGTTGTAAAACATCTCAAGAAGTGTGGGATGCACTTGAAGCTTTCTTTTCTGCAAGTACTAAAGGTAGGAAGCATCAACTATGGCTGGATTTCACAACTCTCAAGAAGGCTCCCAAACAAAATGTGACTGATTTTGTCACAAATCTCAAGGACATAGCAGATCAGTTGGGAAAGCATTGGAGAGGTAATAGATGAAGAGCAAATTGTAAGGCAGGTCATCAATGGCTTGAAGGTAGATGACAAGTGGGAAGCATTCACCACAGCTATGGATTTGTACATGGACATGCATGTACTTGATTTCAGGTAGAGGAAGACATAGCAGAGGTAGAGGAAGAGGAGGTAGACAAGGCAGGGGGAGATCCCAAGTCTCCAACTCATGTTCTATTTGTGGATTAACTAATCATACAACTGAAAATTGCTTTAGGAATTCCATGAATCAAAGAGGTAGAGGATACAATAGAGGAAGTTATGGCTACTCAAGAGGAAGGTTCAACAATTATCATGGAAGCTACAACAACTACAATCATTCAAACTATCAAGGAGGCTACAAAGGAAGGAGAGACTTCAATAACTACACAAATGACTCAAACAAAGAGGATTCATTATTATTGATCATGAACATGGCTATGCCACGAGGTAAATCTGATGAGCATGTTTTCTACATAGATTAAGGTTGTTCAAATCATGTGGTAGGAAATGTGGCACTCCTATCAGATTTAGAAGGTCCAAGGAATAAGCATGAGGTACAAACAGGAGATGACACAAGACATCCTGTGGAGAAAATAGGCAATGTCAAAGCACCTGATGGAAACATCAACCTACTCAGTAAGGTACTCTATGTCCCTACCATTACAAAGAATTTGATAAGTGTTGGGCACATAGTAGAGAAAGGGTTGCAAGTCAGGTTCACAAAAGCAAGAGCATTTGTTGAAGATCCAAGTCAAGGATAATTGCAAAAGGTGAAAAGGCAGGTAGATTGTTCACATTTGAATGACAAGACACTAGAAACATTGCTCTATTTAATTATGGTAGTCAAACACTCACATAATTGGAAGTATGGCACAAAAGGTTAGCACATATTGGTGAAAGGTCATTAAAGCAAATTTGCAGGGACCAAAGTGTACTTGGACTCCCTAATTTGTCAAAACAACATATGACTTATAAGTGTAGTGCATGTCAATTTGGAAAGTCTCACATGTTACCATTCATGAAGAAAGGTTATATGCATGGAGATCTCTTGGAGTTGGTTCATACAGATGTATGGGGACCTAGCAAGGAAGCTTCAATATCTGGATCAAGGTATTATGTTTCCTTTATTGATGATTGCAGCAAATGGACTATCCTATTCTTTATGAAACACAAAGATGAAGTTTTTTCATGTTTCAAAAGATATTTGGCTCTTGTGGAGAATCAAACAGGTAAATCACTAAAAACGCTAAGGTCAGATGGAGGGGGAGAATACTTCTCCCATGAGTTTGATTCTTTTCTTCAAGAAAGAGGAATCAAAAGAGAGGTAACTACAAGGTACACTCCTGAGCAAAATGGAGTGGCAGAAAGGAGGAATAGGACAATTGTTGAAGCTGCAAGGTCCATGTTAAATGAAAAGCATTTGCCTAATTATCTATGGGCTGAGGCTGTGTCTACAGCCACTTACTTGATTAACAAGTTGCCTTCAAAATCCCTTGATGGGATGACTCCATATGAGGCTTGGAATGGAAGAAGACCAAGCTTAGATCATTGTAAAATGTTTGGATGTATTGCTTTTGCTCATGTTCCTTCACAGGTTAGAGGCAAGATGGATCCAAAGGAAGAAAGGTGTGTATTTATTGGATATGACAACAATCAAAAGGGCTACAGGTTATACAACCCTACCAACAAAGGATTCTTGGTAAGCAGAGATGTAGTTTTTGATGAAAACAATTCATGGTATGAAGATTCATGCAGGAGGTCAATTTACCATATGATCTTGAAGAAGATTTTCCAAAGCTTGGTAGAGAACAACCGAAGATTGAAGAACAAGACACCTCGGAGGATGATGAAGAATCTCAGATGAAAAAGATCAAAGCATGGAAGTCTAAAGGTAAAGCAAAATTCCAGGAACTTGGACATGAGGCAGAATCATCACATCATGGCCTAAGACGATCTATGAGGGAAAAGGAAAAACCAGAAAGGTATGGGTTTGACACCTCATTAGTAACTAAACATTCTATCTACATAGCACAGGATATAAACCAAGAGGAGCCATCATCATTTGAAGAGGCCAAAGTAAAAATAGAATGGAAGCATGCAATTAAGGAAGAGATTGAAGCACTTTGAAGAACCCGTCCTAGAAGAATGCATGGAAGTGACTCAAGAACCAGATGAGAGTAGTGATGAGGACCTAGAAACCATTATCATGGAACCCTTTTGCTCAACAGAAGAGGAGTATCTTTACTTTGTAGAAGCCAATACCCTAGAGATGGACAAGGAAAATCAAATTGAAAAACTTGAGTCACTCATAGAAGATACAGAAAACAAGCAAAAAAAGAGAAAGAAATCACTTAAGACAAAAGGAGAAGAAGAACCACTCATGGAAGTACTAGAGAACGTTAAAAAGTATGAAGTAGATGATAGAAGAATCATGGTACGAATGCCCAAAAGAGAAGCAGACATTGGAGAGGCTAGCAATTATGAGATGATACTTGGAAGACCTTTCATGGGACAGCTGAAGGTAGTGCAAGATTGGGGAAAAGACGCGGTATACTTACAGCACGAAGGAACCACGACAAGGATAAATATCCATACCTATATGTATCAAGATGTTCCTACCCTACAATGGAATTTGATTCATAAGGAGGAAGACGATCAATTGATTTGCAGTATAGCTTCGAGTGACCAAACCTGGATGAACAAAGACACTCATCTATGGATATATCAGGCAGCAGAAGGGAGGAAGAAAGGATGGCAGCAAAGGCAGGGAGTTGTGAGATCTGTACAAGATCCGGCTTACATGCCCCAAATATTCCTAGATGAAGGATTCGAACCTCATGGCTGGATGGAGATTCTAGCCACTCTTGATGTATGTGTAAATGAAGAGGTAATAACCATGAATGAATGCATCGACGAGGAAGGATATGATGTGAGTTTATACGTGGTTGTTCTCCAAGAAGCCGAAGAAGGAGAGGTCATTGAAAAAGAATGGAAGGAGGATTATGAGAGCATTGAAATGGAGCATGAACAAATTGAGGCAGAAAGCAAAAATCAAAGAGTAAGTGTCATAACTAATGAGTTGAATCAAGGAATGACCAGGGAGAAGAATTTGGACTAGAGAAACAAAACGAAGAAGGAGAAAACAAGCCTCAAGATCAATTCGAAGTGCCTGCCCACTTCAAGAAATATGAGGTAGAAGAGAGGAAAATTGCTATTCAAATGCCGAAACGGGAAGCACAACCAAGAATAGCATATGAAAACAAAGAACAGACCAAGAAAATAATAGTAACTTTGGAGGAAGGAGAAGAGCGATGTACATTTATAGGATAGGATGTCTCAATGGAGGAAGAACAATAGTTAATACGACTCATAAGAGAATATAGAGACATCTTTGCGTGGACATATAAGGATTTAAAAGGAGTAAAGATCATCATTTCCGCATGACAAGAATGTCAGTGAGAATGTGCTAGAAATAGTACATACAGATGTTTGGGGTCCTGCAAAGACCACATCTATGGGCAGTTGTAGGTTTTATGTTACTTTCATAGATGACCATACACAAAAGTATGGGTATATTTCATAAAAGAGAAGAGTGAGGTGTTCACTCACTTCTAGAATTTTAAGGCTATGGTGAAAAAGAAGACAAGAAAGTATATTGAGACATTAAGGTCTGATGTAGGAGGTGAATACATGTCAAATGAGTTCAACAATTTTCTAAAAAGTCATGGAATTCGACATCAATTTTCATGCAGGTACACACCACAACAGAGTGGCATTGTTGAATGTAAAAATAGACATATTGTAGAAATAGCAGGATCCTTGATGGCTGAGAAGAACATGCCTCATTGTTAATTGGGCAGAAGCTATTCATATTGCTGTATACATCATGAACATAACTCCGACTACTATTATACATCAAGTTACACATGAAGAGAAGTTTACAGGTAAAAAGCCAAACTTATCACATCTGAAAGTTTTTGGATGTATTGCATATGTACATGTTCTAGATGAATTGAGGACGAATCTTGATCCAAATGCAGAAAAGTGTGTCTTCATTGGATACTCCCTTGAGCAAAAGGGATATAAATGTTATAACCCACTCACACGATAGGTGAAGGTGAGCAAAGATGTGGTATTTGATGAAATGTCAAGCTTCTATGCAGATGCCAAAGAAGGACTGAATCTTGAACCAAATGACAAAGAAAATGCTAAAAAATCAAGTGCAAAATCTCAAGCTTTGAGTGGACCAGATGCATCACCAAGCAATAGTTCCAACTCAAATCCATGCAGTGGAAGATTGCATGGAAATTTTAGTCCAACAAATTCATCAAATACATCCAAGAAAGGTAAAGAAAAGCTTTTTGCTAGTAGTAAAGCATGTGTAGGACATTTTGAAGTGGATTGATATCTCGGCCATCACATCGAAGCCATTGCGCATTCGCATGTAGCATTTCACTTTCCCTGTGTGGATCGCTTTACTATTCCTCAGAAACGTATTTGGTTTGGCTTATATTTAGCAAACATAGGACCTCAAACCATGGATGTTGTGCTCTCACATGAATTGTCTACATGTGTTTGGCCTATGACTTGCCAATAGAGCATGCTATGACCAGTGAGGAATTGAAAATATTTAAGGGAACCACCAAGAAGGCACAAAAATCAAGTAAAAGCAAAGCATGCAAGCACATGAGGGGTTCAATCCCATGTGTGCAAGTCCCGGAGTCACCTTTCCCACAACCATCCCCTCAACAATCTCCAATGGAACCTCCTGCACTTGTACCATCAATACGCATCTGAATCTCACACCCTATCATAATCAAAGGCACTACCAGCGCAGTAATTCCCCCGAAGGCCTCCACTGAAGCAGCTACTATGGAAGCCAGAGAGATTCCCCCCTCCATTGGTGTGGATGCTTTTACTTTTTCCGTACCCAATCTTGAGGCCGAGCCCACTACATTTTCTAGTTTGGTCTTTGCCTTGAAGTTTCTCCTTGGATCTTTTTTGAGTTTAGGCTTCATTGCTTTGGATCCTTTGGTTGGAAGTGGTCTTTCTTAAAGATAAGGTGTGATGGATCTAGATCATAGATTATGAAGTCTAGTGTGAGAGGGTTGATTATGTGCAAGGGATTTCTTTGGTACGCATATCATGGTGCAATTTGGTTGGGCTCTAAGTAATTGCTTGGCCACTCAAATTTGCTTGACATTACAAGGGAAATGTAATTTCTTCTTCTTGATGTAAGGGTCTTTTGGGCCTTCTATGTGAGTCTTTAGGGAGAACTCATCTTTACAAGGGGAATTCAACAAAGGTTGATCTTGTATACATACGACATATTCATGCAATGGATCATTGGGTTGTGTGGTTTGAGGTTGATCTAGAGATTCAGTGATACATGTATCCTTATTACACATAGAATCTCTAGATGTACAAATAAGTGATGGATTGTCATGATTGACCATAGATTTGACATCATTTTCCACATCAATGATACAAAGTATTTGTTGATCTCCTTCTTGATATTTCAAGTGTAGATCATCCCTGCTCATGGTTTCATGAGGGGAATCCAAGTTTAGAGGAAGAAAGGGCCCTTCCACATCCCCCAAGCACTTGGATTCCTCCATTTCTCCATTCACCAAGATTTCTTGTGACTTACTCAAAGAAGGTTTAGAAAAAAAAGAATGAGCGAAAAGACAATTTTGTGGATTAAAAGCACAATCTTTGAATAGATGATTATGTCCGCAATCCTTACAATGGGGCTAATCTTTAGGATTTTGAATAGACACACATGTAGGGGTGGACATACTACATGGACAAGACACTTCAAATTCTTGATGATTTTTTTAACAAACCTTTGAGTGCCAATGATCAAATATTCATCTATACCTTCCATGACAAAGAATGTTTTCGAAAATTGCATATCATCCACCATAATTGGAAACACAATTTGACCCATGCAATCATAATTTTTACCATTCATGAGGATAGAAGAATGAGTTGTTGGTTGAATGTTCTAAAACATAATAGTCACTAGATCAATATGAATCCAATTCCACTCAGAATTAGGATTGATAAAAACACTCATCCTTCTATGGTCATATCCTATTCTTAAATCCACAAAACTATTCTTATATTCTCTTGTTCCTTCAAGTATTATAGCCATTTCCTCGACTCCTTGCAATTTTTCTCTAGATGTTTCACCCTTATGTGAGATTATTTCATGCATTTCTTGTTTGTCTTCCTTCTCTTTTTCAATTTTCTCTCGCTTTCTTCTCTCTTTTGATTTATTCCTTTCCCATGTTTTGTTGAAACAATTTTTGGTTTTTTTGAGTGTTTTTAATATATGTTTGGTGTTTTTGAAAGTTGTTTAGAATTTATTTTGGGCTTTGTGTGTTTTTTAATGTTTTTGAGATTTTGTTTTTTGTTGGAAATGTAAACAATATGTGAAATAGGGGTTCACTCAACAAAGTCAATGAAGATTACATTATTGTACAATCTAAGAGAGGCCCAAAAAAGATGATTCATTATCTTCTTATGAAGCAAGCCATTCTTCCTCTTCTCAATAAAATAGAGATCTACATCATAAGAGAGAGGTATAGCCTTTTCAAGAAAACATATGCGATGTCTTTCATCCTAAAATACTTATATGGAAAGCATCAATATTTCCAAGGAGCATTATCACCTTAGCTCATAAACACTAATTATGAATATGTACATATATGATCAGGATGTGATCACCTTAAATCTCATGAGTGTCTCCCAATTTTGGCCATCGTATGTTAATGAAAATGCCGAATATAATTATTGAAACTAAAAACAGTGGACATCATACTTTAGAGCTTATGGAGTTCCAATAGTCTTTGGCCTCATCACCCTAGATACATAGATTTACAAATCCCCCTTTCTCCTTATTCTTACTACCATCACTTTATTTACTTATGAAAATACCACAAACTTTATATGAAGTAAAGAAAAGTAATGATCTTTGCTCATAACAAAAAAATCTTTAAACATTTGCGAGGGGAAATGTATCCATGTGCAAAGTAGTAAGGTAATGAATCTAAACCTTGATCTTCAATCATGCATAGCTTATTTCAAAAAAAGAAGGTTTTTAGCCCAAGCTTATTTTTCCAAGTCCTAAATAAGAGTGCACCAACTTATGGCAATGCATTAAATTAAGAATTTTTTAATAAAATAGCGATCTTAATGGGAGAATGATAGTGTCAGTCAGTGTTATTCTAAGGTATTAACCAATTTCCATATACTCATTCTTATAAAATCTTGTCTTTCTTGACAATTTCAACATCTTTTAAATGTAAATGACTGCTCCAAAAAAGTGTTCGTTATTGCATCATTTGTTTCTTAAAACAAAATATAAAAATAAAATGAAAAACAAGGCCACTGGTGCGCAAAGAATTGTCTTCGAGGC
Source organism: Ceratopteris richardii (assembly GCA_020310875.1). Lineage (NCBI taxonomy): Eukaryota > Viridiplantae > Streptophyta > Polypodiopsida > Polypodiales > Pteridaceae > Ceratopteris > Ceratopteris richardii. The sequence goes on from CM035409.1 coordinate 166,722,476, forward strand.
ATGTGAGTGACAACTGTATATACCATCCATTGTGTATAACATTTCCCCACCATCTTTGATTCCATCATTGCTGGCAGTTGTGCATAAGAAAACAAATGCCTCCAGACTAAATTCAGCAAACAAGAGTGTGACTCTACCAAAACACTTGTCCATTATGCTTATTTTCTATTTGTTAAAGTTTTGCCCCCACATTAGCACAACTAGCTATTTTAGTGTTTTTGAAATAGTATCTGCTTTTAAAAATCGTTGATGGCACCGGATTTGGGTTGTTCATTTACCAATGCAACAATGTGTTCCTGACAACTCTTAGGGGTTTTGAGCATTTAATAACAATTTGATATTGTTGAAGAGTAAAGAAGCATAGAAAAGGGAAGCCCCCAAAAATTTTCAAAGTATGTGCATAAATTTTCTTCTTCAAATTTTGATGAAACTCTCATGAAGCCATGTAAATGCACTAGAGGAGTCCTCTAGATGCAAAACACTAGTCATTGTAACATAATCCTTGTAAAATAGTAGGAAATTAGTGTTTTTCAATAAAAATGTCGATCTCTTGTGTGAAAAGGCCAATTTTAGGGCACACGTATATAAGTTGCTTGGTGACTCTTGTAAAGAAATTTTTGCCATTGTGAGAATTGAAGCTGATTTTTGAATTTGCCTCTTTCGTGCAGATTCTCTTCTTCTCCGAGAGCTTTTGTGTGTGTTGGATGCTTGGAATATGTGTGTAGGACTGTTCTCTACCCCTTCCCATCACTGTTGAACTACTCTAGTGTTTTTGTGCGAGCCTCAAGGAGTTGTGGAGCAGGTGTTGGTGTTTCTTGCCATTCACTATTTTGCTCATAACTTGAAATACGTTTTTCAGATTCAACTGAAACTACCACCATATCGAGTTTGCTTGAACCCAGAAAAATGTTTCTTTATGGTAAGACAAGGAAAGATCTTGGGACATATTGTGTCAAAGAACAGAATTTCCACAAATGAAGATAAGATTAAAGTGATCCTAGAATTGCCTAGACCTAAAAGTGCGAAGGAGGTACAAGCCTTTATGGGTCACTGTGGGTACTATCGTAGATTTATCCACATGTACACTCTAATCGCTAAACCTCTTTATGGGTTATTGAACCAATTCACTTAGAATGAAGATTGTGAAAAGGCATTTAGCAAATTAAAATGACTAGTAAGTTCAACCCCTATCTTGAAGATACCTGATTGGAATAAACCATTCCATATCCATGTGGATGCATCTAATTATGCAATAGGGTGCATACTAGCCCAACCTACAGACGAAGGAAAATTTGATCATCCTATCGCATATGTGAGTCGACCACTAAACCAGGCAGAGAGAAATTATACCACCACAAAAAGAGAAGGCCTAGGAATGGTGAACGCAGTCAAAAAATTTCAACATTACCTCCTAGCTAACCAATTTGAATTCTTTATCAACCATTATGATTTATTATATCTGGTCAATAAGCCCTGTAATATGAGAAGATTAGTGAGATGGTTTTTATTGCTGATGGAATTTGATTTTGAAGTAGTAGTCAAAAAAGAAAACACTCATGTAACAGATGATCATCTATCTCAAATGACACACAGAGAACCACCCAACGGAGTAGCTGATGACCTACCAGATATGTACCTGATCAATTTAGAAGTATGTCCAAAATGGGTGGAAATGTTGATTCCAATACTCACACATGGACCACACCATAGAATCAACAAAGATAATAGGTAAGAATTTTTGCAATCATGTAATTTTTACACATTATGACACGAAGCTTGTACTATAAAGAGCCAAATGACGTATTACTAAGATGTGTAGAAGAGGCAAAGCAAAATAACCTAATCGAGCAAGCTCATGTGAATCGATGGAAAATTCGTAAAGGAACCCATGGAACATTAAGAGAATTGAAAAGATTGGGAGTATACTGGCAAAACATGCCAAAGGATGTACACAAACACATCAACAATTGCCAAGAATGCCAGGAGAATACTCCAGAGGACCATGCATCTTTACAATTCTCTACAATAGCACCATATTGGAGTAAGGCATTGGTAAAATTCTTGAAAACACATGAGCATGAGGAAGGAGCTAATCTAGCAAGGAAGCAAACTCTAGAAGAAATGAGCAAGGACTACACCATAATTGGAAAGAAATTATTTAAAAAAGGAAAGGACAATTTGCTATGGCTATGTATCCATGAAGGAGAATATTTACCCATTTTAGAGATGGCACATGCAAGTGCCATGAGAGGATATTTTTTAGCTAAAATAGCTATAAAAATGATTCTCTTTGTAGGCTTGTGGTGGCCAACTTTACACATGGATGCTGACACGTATGTACGAAGTTGTGAGGTGTGCCAAAGAACCAAGTATCCTATAAGAAGAGATGATATGCCTCTAAGACCTATGAAATACTGGCCACAGATTATCTAACAAAATGGGTAGAAGCAAAAGTAATGAGGAAAAATGATGCGCAAACTACAGCTAAGTTTCTCTTCGAAAATATCCTTACTCGCTTTGGATTGCCAATAGAAATAGTGAGAGATAGGGGAACACACTTCATCAATGAAGTAATAGAATCACCGATGAATGAGTTTCTTGTGATTCACAAAAATCAGCCCCTTACCACTCTCAAACTAATGGTCAGGCAGAAAGTTCCAATAAGGTATTGTGCACATTTGTTGACCAAAATAGTCAACAATGGGAGGTCTGATTGGGACAAACAATTGCATCACACAATTTGGGCCTTCCATGTGGCTTACAAGACAGCCATAAGAACTACTTCTTTTAATTTATTATACGGACAGAATGCAATTCTACCAATTGATTTTTTGGTGCCTACCCTATGTGTAGCACACTAGTATGATTGGACATGCCATGAACTATCCAAACAATTGGACCAAATTGAGAAATTGTATGAAACGAGACTGCAAGCAGTAGCAAGAATTTATGTGGCTATTACGATGCACATATCAAAGATAAGGACTTAAAAGAAGGAGATTTGGTATTAGTGTACACATTGAAACAACATGCAAAGAAATTGCAGCAACAAGGATATGGACTATTATTGATAAATCGAATCTCGACAAGTGGAGCATCGAATTTATCCACATTAGACAGAGATTTTCTTCCCAACTATATTAGTGGCCGTAGAGTTAAAAAATATATGGAATCATTAACAGATAATATGTTAGCATGACTTTTGGGAGCGCAAAATTGAAAAAAAGAAGAAGAAAGGATAAGAGAAGAAGCTCGGAGGGAAGCCTTGGAGTGCATTAGAAAATGAAAAGAGTGGATGAAGCAAGGAGATGAACGATATCTACAGGGTGAGGAACCTATACCCATGGTAAAAAATTAAGTAGGTAATGCAAACAACTCAAGCAATAGTATTTCACGACCATACTTAAACCTAGGAATTGGAAACATGGAATATCAATTAGTGGATACTCTGATTGATAGAGGAGCGGCACTAAGTTTCATGCAAGTGTCATTAACCACTCACGTGAAGATGACCATGAGTCCTACTAAGGCATGTATGATAGGAATTAGAGGACAAACCATCGAATGTGTAGGAGAAATCCTAATGTCCCTTCATCTGGGAAATTCCACTATGGAGCAAAGATTCTTGGTATGTAGGAATGAGGACCTAATTGAAGATCTGATCCAAGGACAAGACTGGATCTTTGAGAATGAAGTTAGCACACATCTTACACAAGGATACATATATGCAAAAGGTAGGGCATAAAGAAGTCTTTAGTTTGTTGGAAGATCGGTCATCACAAATTTTTACTATGATCACACCTAAGGAAGAGAGCTCTGAGAAGGAAAGAAAAGATGATTCAGGAAAGGATGAGTATCAAGAGTGCCCCAACGTAGACTTGCTTGTAAATAGGGAAATATTTCATGATTGTGTGATGAATTCTTCCGTGAGACATGAGCCTGAGAGAAATAGTGAGGACATTTCTTCTCAACCTATCAACTAAGAAGGAAATCGACATGGATATGGACCGATAGAACATCAAATCCATTCAATACGTGACTACAATGGGTACGCAAGGATCGACTGACTCAACATGCCAGTACAACGTAGGAATAGGTCGACCATCTAGTAGAAACACAACAAAACAACCACCATTCGCAATCACAAAGGGATAAACCAAAATTCCTTCATGTATGGCTTCCAAAGTCATTGGTGGAGGCCCAAAAATCACAGCAACACATATCTATCCCGAAAGCAGTTCGCAGTGTAGCAAATCATGAGATAGAACAACTTAAAGAAGTGTCATATCAGTGGAGTAAAGAAAAAGCAATAGCCAAAAATAGAAGAAAAAACTAAAGGATCATGACACACAAAACCCAATCCGCAAACGAGAATAAGTCAAAGACCACATTCAAGAGCGGGGGACAAGGAATGCGGAAGAGGATCGTGCCACAAGCACAAGCTACAAAGTGGATATGGAGACTCAAGAAGCGACAAGAAATCGACCAAAAAAATCAAGAAGACTCTACTTGCACTCATGAAGCATCAATTGCATCTAGAGTATGCATGATAGGGCCGCACTACAAGGCCATGCATTCAGCACATAGCCTCTTCAATAAAAGTAGTGGTGCATATTTCCATAGTCGGAATAGGAGTTAGCTTCTATGGTCATAGGAATGATCACTATGTGTATATGAATAAATGCTTTCACTATAAACTAATGTCTTTTTTTTTCAAGATTAAAAAATTAAGTAAACTGTGGTAAGGTACCTTACTTACAAAAGGGGGCATAGAGCGGTGAAAAACAACATATTAATGAACCACACATAAACACGTGGAATTGGTTTCTTTTGTAAATTAATTATCTACTATACTGCAAGTGCAGATGGCTTCCGAAGACTTTGAAGCAAGAATTCAAGAGGAAATGCTTGAATTTCCGATGTAGAGTGGAACAAAAGCTAAAGGACATTGGTTTCGAGAAGAACAACCAACGGGAGAGCATTTGTTCTTGGTCACCATTAAGATCATGGACACCGATCATCAGTTTTTGGTCATGTCCCAAGACTTCAAGGTCTTACACGAGCTTCCATCTATTGTGGATATAATGACAAAGGCAGGAATCCATAAGTATTTTGAGCTACCAATCTATAAGCTAGATTTCTAGCGATGTACGCGAGTTCATCCACACCTAGACAAACCATCAATACCGGAAGCAAAAGTTCTTGATGCAAAAGGAGAACGGGTAACGATCCAATTGACACATGAACTAATCAAAGAAGCATTTGGATGGGTGAAGGATGGGACCACAGATCTCAAAGATGAAAGCCATGGAACAAAAACCTGAACATTCATAGACATAAACTGTGTGGATATTGAAGAGGAATTCATATTAGTACATCAACATTTTTGCTTTCCCAATATGCACAGATACACAACACCACAAAAAATAATAGTGCAACTATTATCTCATGCCATCAAACAAATTAGCAACCAGATAAACCTGACACCCTATATTTAAGAACGCTTATTCAAGGCCAAGAAGCAATGGGATCATAAGAAATTTTTGAATGGAAGTGTGGCTTAAACAATACTAATATACCATGCATTACGTATTTGTTCCTAGAACCAAAATCAAACAGTCTACACGTATCACCGAAGAGGAATTAAAGGAAGCTATGGAGAATACTCACAAATTCATGGGAGGACAGATAAATCTACCAGTTTAAGGGCACCACTACCATCGAGCTCATATAGTAGCTTTGTCGGGAAAGAGACTAACAAAGTTCCATAGATATAGAGAATTGGGATTCGTTAATTCAAGCTCTTCTTCTGAAGTCCAAGAGGAACGTCAACCATCAACTATGAATGTGGACATTAGGAGTGAATCAAACGACGATGGTAAATGGGATGAAATCAACCAACTGAAGGATTCCACTGAAGTAGAGGGTGAAAAAGCAAGATCAAATTCTGGATACGACACTCGGAGATTGTTGAGCCCATAAAAGTCATATTGTTCAAAGTCAACTATAGTCAAAGTCAACAAAGTCAAGGTCAAAGTCAATAGGTGCAAAGTCAAAGTGCTAAAGTGCAGGTGTCAAAGTGCACATGTACTGCACACTTAATTGTCCACAAAGGGTAAATTGGAGAAAATGGTTGCAGGTTGCAGAGGAATTTCTCTAATTTCCCTAAGGTTCAAAGTATTTTTAAAGTGTTTTGGAAGGTTCAGGTGAACCCTCCCTTATGTGCACATTTGAAGAGTTAAAAGGAAAATGTGAAGGTATGTGAAGTGGCAGCGTATGCACAAGTGAAAGTATGGCCCCCCAATTATTTTTTTTTGTTTTAGACTAAGGTCACTACAGGAGAAAACAGGGAGTCATTGGCTGCCACTTGTAAAGACAATCTTGGGACATCAAAGTGAGCACCAAGATACTCTTGCAGTTAGGAGCGTACGTGAATCGACACACTCAATTCAAGGCAATGACTATTCTTGGACTATCCTAAGAGTAAGCAAGAGTGAGCATAGTCTAAGTGAAGCAAGAGAGAGAAGTGCAAGAGACACAGAGTGTGCGACACAGAGAAGTGAAGTGTAAGGTGTGCATGGAGAGTGACTAAGGAAGTGTGCAGAGAAGTGCTAAGCTAGTCCCCCAAGGATCCCAAGGTCTCATTGCAATGTGTGCACGTGCCGACAGAAGGTGTCCAGCCCTCCCCCTTATTGGAAGCTTGGTGCAAGGTGTGCACAAGTGCAGGCTTGGAGAAGGTGGAGGATTGGTGCAGAGGAGTCCGACAGCAACAAGACTTCACAAGACTTTGGGTATTTGGTATTTTGTAATTGAGCACTCTATGGGATTTTGCACAGAAGCATTTTAGTGTATTGTGCATCCCCATTGTAATTGTCTTATTATAATCAATCGGCAGAGGCTTCGAGTGTGTATTTTCTCTTCTTGCCTTTCCCTTTTCTCCTACAAATACTCAAATCCCTTCTTGTCCCAGAATCCCCCAACAAAATTTGGCACGCTCGGTGGGACTTCCAAGGAGATTTGAGCATAAGAGAAGATATATTGTAGTTGGAGAGCAATATTCCAGTGTCGACAGTACTACTTTAGTGGACTAAGAGGTACATATTCTTATCAATTATCTCATATTAAGAGCAACAAAGAGAAGAAAAGCAAAGCCCTTACATGCAGCAGTGATGAAGCTACTCCAATTCATATGTCAATGGCCACTTTTTTATGGATACTGGTATGGCTATCATCTGTTATGTCAATTCTTATGATAGCAAATGCAGGGCTTTACAAGAATGGGGAAGGTGTACCTGCCAGTCTTTGGAAACAGAGGGTTCCAATTGATGAAGAAGTTGGAGTAGTGAAAATGAAATTTTGCAAATTAAGCTATATAGTTGCTGACACAAAGGTACAAAAGTTACAGTATGGAGGACACAATATTTTACTGAAGGATTTAGGGTACCCCTATCAGATGACTAGTGTGCCCAAAAAGAAGACAAATCCAATAAAGTGCAGTACAATTAGAGATTATGGAGGAGTTTCTTTAAGTCAACAATACAAGGCTCAAGGCCTATCATCATCAAAAGTGAAGATTTCTGGATCACTTGGAACCTGCAATATTTGTCCAGATTGTACATAGTCTTTTCCCGTTATTTTTGCTTAAGTTTTAGTAGTTTTGTTTATCCATTTCATGCTTGTTTCTTGAGTTTTTAGCAAATTAAGCAGCCATTTCATAAAATTTGCAAAGGTACATTTTTTGGAATTTTTTGGAATTTTTTTTGGAATTTTTCAAGCATTTTGGCTCCAGTGTGTATTTTCTCTTCTTGCCTTTCCCTTTTCTCCTACAAATACTAAAATCCCTTCTTGTCCAAGAATCCCCCAACAGAGATGGACAAAAAGATGAGGAAAAGAAATAAGAGGATGTACATACATTGCAAATGAATGATACTACAGAGGTTCACATCACTGAGACCCACTTGGATAGTCAGGTTATAATGAAGATTCCCAAAGAAGAGAAAGCTCAAGAAGAAATGGACGGACCTGAACCATTCACACCTATAAGGGTCATAGCAGAGCCTTCCCCTTGTGACATTTCAAGGAAGTGCTACTAAGTCTATTCCACATACAAAAGAAGAACCTCAAATCCAGCTACAAATTAGACAACCACATAATGAGACAACACATGTGGAAAAGGGAAAAGAGGTACAAATAGGCGAAGAACCAAGCATAACAAAAACCTCGCGCAATGTGGATGTGGCAAAGCTAAAGCCAGTGGTAAAGCAAATGATACAAACAACCATGAATACACAACAACAGCTCACGGAAGCAGATAGTGATTATGATAGAGTTTTAGTAGAAAGAAATCAATTCAAAACACTCAGTGAAGAATTATATGCCAAGGTAATGCAATCTCAACATGCACTTACAACTAAAGAACAGAAAACAAAGGAAGCTATGGAAAGATGCAACCTACTCACTGATAAAAATCAAAAGATGCAAGATTAGCTTAAAGAGCTTCAAAGTAAGTATGAGACCAGCAAAGTGGAAAAGGCACATTTGATAAATCGAACCAATATCTTAGAAAGTCATATCAAGGTGTACATGTATGAGGCCGATAACCTGAGGAACAGAAATAAAGAATTAATGAGTGCAATTTCACTTAATCAACCTATGGAGGTGCAAGAAAATGAATGAAATAATACTTAGGAATTAGAAACTCAAATAGCTAAGTATGTAAATCAGCTATAGCAAGAGCAAGAGTTAAGAGAAGAATGGGAGAAAAAGTATATGTATGATACAAATGAGCTCAGAAAAAGGTGGAAAGCTGTAGATGCCACAATTATAGAGCAATGTAAAGAAGATGCAGATCAAGTAGCAGTACTTGGTGAACAAATCTTGCAGAGTAGGGAAACACTCACAACAACGAATAATGAAATCATTAAGAAAGATGAGATCATTGAAAGCCTATGGGCTCAATTATTACATAATAATCAAGTGGTGACACCAGTAGTTCAAAACTCTCAAGTGCCTACTGTGGAGAGTGAGGTACATCCTCCTTCCCCCCCATACATTATTCACCAATAAGTCAAGAAGAAGTAGGAAGGGTGCTGATAGACATAAATGAACTATTGCGGAACTAAGCCATAATGAGAGGACCCTACTGGTATTCCAACTTATAGAACAATTTGAAGATCAAGTCGTAAAATTAATGAAGGAAGCTCTTGCCTATAGATTCTCTTCTTCTCCAAGAGTTTTTGTGTGTGTTGGATGCTTAGAATATGTGTGTAGGACTATTGTCTACCCCTTCCCATCGCTGTTGAACTACTGTAGTGTGTGTGCGAGCCTCGAGGAGTTGTGGAGCATGTATTGGTCTTTCCCCCCATTCACTATTTTGCTTATAAATTGAAGTACATTTGTAAGATTTGACTGAGAATACCAGCATTAGATGTGTCTCATCAAGAGCTTAAAGAAAACACGATATTGACCATATTTGGAGTTCTGAGCTGAGAGAAAAGTTCAAATTTGTGCTTACTACTGTAATTGGTATCGCAACGTGCATTTTCTAAGAATTAGTGAGTTGGAGATGTAGCTGAGACAAGTCACATGCATTCTAGCATTGATACTTCACTTATCATCATGTGTGCACATGTCTTCATACACTTGGTACATCTAATCTCTCATATTGATAATTAAACATGTATTAATCCACAAATATATGCACTTGTGGGGAGATTGAGGTATAGTCTAATCGACACAAGTCCCTAAGGCTTCACGACTTAGGTACACAGATATCCATCACAAGTTTAGCTCATTGGGAGAACAGTACCATTGCAATTGTGGATTCCAATGCACTTTCTCTTACAACAATCTAAAGAGACCGACCTACTATATGATGAATGTGCTATTGGGTATTTATCCAATGCAGATGTTTGATGCAATATTGCCACACATTGGATTGTTTCTCATTTCCTATTAGCTTGATTGCCACCTCCAATGATAATTCCTCCGTGATTCGAGAATTTTTGGTAGGGTAAGCAAGGAGGTTCTAGAATTAGGAGTTTCATACATGAGTGGCTCTAAATGCTATATTAACATTCATGGTAATAACTTGGCCTTGAGATTCATCCCCCATAGCTAATATATTCTAAAAAAAATCTGATCATGTGTCCTCTATAGAGCGTCACTCTAACGGACCCAAAGAATTTGGCCTTGCACTTCATTGGATAGACATCATCCGACATAACATTCCATTGAACACTGCTAAGAACATTATATAAGTCAATGTTGGAGAACCAATCACAAATTGGACATAAAGTTGAAGGTCAAAGTATAAGAGGAAAAGCACAGGCCTATGTGAAGGGACAATTTCACACATGTACTATATTTGTAAAGTTAGACTTAACTTTAGTTCTAGAGTTTTCAAAAGTCACGAGATTGAGAAAATCTATATAAGTTAGTTTGTATCAACAGACGTGGAGTGAGGGAAAGAGAGAGAGAGAGTGAGAGAATGTGAGAAGAGTTCATTTTGTATGGGTGAGAAATAGTCAAGCTTTTCTGAATGAGAAAACACTTGTAAAGTTTTTGAGTTTCCATAGCTATCAGAAGAAATAACAGAAGTTCTGTGTATGAGACTCTCTCATCCATTATCATGCTTTGCCTATTTGTGGTAATGAGTTCAAAAGTTCAATTTTTGTAAGCAACTCGATGCCTGGCATCGAGTTTGTGCGGATAAGTCCTTGTTTTATTCTCTGAGTTTTATCTACTATTAAATCTTCTTGAGAACATGAGGTTTCTGAAGCAACTCAATGCCACGCATCGAGTTTCATCATAAAGACAATGACTGGCATTGAATTCCCACATAAAATTGGTTTTCTTCATACCTGTGGTTCACGAGGGTATTTCAAGTGCTAAAAAAGTGGCCAAAAACACACCAATTTGATACCTCGCATCAAATTCTTGCTGCAAGTCGATGCTGAGTTGAAAAATTTTATATTTAGATAGCCACTTTTACTAAAACAGGCAAGATTTCTAGTTTTTGCAGCTCATATAGGGTCATCTTGTGAAGGCCCTAACTTGGCATGTAATCTAGTGCAAAGTTTTTAGCAAATAATAGCTTGTTGGAAATATCTTCTCTTCTACTTTCTTCCACCAAAAGATCGTGACAAAATAATATTTGTGCTAAGAGAAATAAGCAAAATATGCAAAACATTGAAGGTATGTCATTTTAGTGACTAGAAATTTTTGCAGAAGCAAAGTTCTTAGTTTAAGAAATCATTTCTCAAAGCTTGGAGAAGCATTGAGTAAATTGTGACCATAGAGGTTGTCTAGTGTCACATTAATTCATTTCTTGTGATGTTTCATACATCAACAAGTGGTATCAGAGCAAAAAGGTTCTAGAGAGCAGAAGGCATCACAGGTACGAGAAGTTTTGGAAAGTTTTCATTAAAGGTTGAAAGCTGAAGCATTCAAGGACACAAGGCATCGAAAGATTATTTTAAACGTATCTTCATACGTAAAGAACTCCAAAAGGTACTATTCTTTATCCTTTAAACTCAGAGGTTCAAGTAGAAGCAAAGAATTATGGCAAATCATATCTCCATTGACAGCCTTACTTTGACTAAGGATCTCATGGTGTACATAACAGGTGAAGAAGAGAAGATAGTATTTGAAGATGAAAGCCGACCAAAGAAAGAGGAATTGGATGCTTTAAAGCATTGGTAGAAGAAGGATGCAAGTGCAAAGGCCTACATCTATAATACAATTTCAGATCATTTGTTACCACACATCAGAGGATTGGAAACAGCTGAAGATATATGGAATGCATTGAAATATCATTTCCAAAGTACTACCAAAGCAAGGAAAGCAAGTCTATGGTCAGAATTTACTACATTCAAGAAGAAGCCAAGTCAAAGTATTAGTGATTATGTCACTAAGATGAAGGATCTAGTAGATAGTCTTGGATCCATAGATGAAGATATTGAAGATTGCAGATTGATTGCTCAATTGCTTGCAGGTTTGAGAATGTTCCAGACTTGAAGAGAGATTGAGATAAAGGACAAAGTTCTGCAATGTACATGAAGAACAAGAAGAAAGGAGATAAAGGTAAAGCAAATGATGAAGAGGAATCAAGTTCTCAAGTTTATTATGCAAGAGGTATAAGCATTGGTAGAGGAAGAGCAAGAGGCTTTGGAAGAGGAAGAGGTAATCAGAATAACAATTAGAAGGCTTGTTGGATCTGTGGATTGAGTAATCATTTGGCTCATGATTGTTGGCATAATAAGCAAGGATCAAATCAAAATTACAATAACAATAGCAGAAGCATAGGTGGAAGATATCAAATTTATTCTCAGAGAAGTAGACAAAGTCAAAGAGGAGGCTATGGTAGAGGTGGAGGAAGAAGTTGGGGACAGAATCAATCCGACAACACCACCTACTACAATTATACAAATGACACACAGAATGAAAGTCATACATCATTGATGATGAATTCAATCAACACATTAGATAAAGAAGATCTAAAGGTATTTTATATTGACTCAGGATGTTCTAATCATTTGTCAGAAAACATAGAATTGATGTCAGAATTGGAAAAAGGCATTTCTAGTAATAAATTTCAAACAGGTGATAATACAAGTCATAGTGTACATTCAATTGGAAAAGTGAAATGCAAGAGTGGAGCAGATTTGCTAACCAATGTTTTGTATGTTCCCACATTACCTAAGAACTTGATTAGTGTGGGACAAATAGTTGAAAAAGGTTGTCAAGTTAGGTTTACAAATGAAGGAGGATTTGTTGAAGATCCAGAGAATAGATATAATCAGATTGTCTGTGGTAAGAAAGAAGGTAGACTCTTTACTTTAAGAGTGCAAGGGAACATTGGTCAAGCTTTGCTCACACATGGTGAAGGAGTGATTACAGAACTTGATCTCAGGCATAAGAGATTAGGTCATTTCAATGAAAGAGGAATTAACGCTATGGTTGAAAATCCATTTGTACTAGGATTACCAAATGTACAGAGTCAACATATGATTTAAAATGATGGGAAAAGCACATAAGTTAACATTTTAGAAGAAAGGATTCAAACATGATGGGGTACTAGAGCTTATTCATATAGATCTATGGGGACCAACAAAAGAAGGATCTATGAGTGGCTCAAGGTTTTATGCTCTTTTCATTGATGATGCTACAAGATGGATAACCTTGTATGTTTTGAAGGAAAGATCAAAAGTGTTTGGAGGTTTCAAGCATTTTAATGCATGTGCAGAGAGAATCATAGGTCAAAAGCTTAAAAGATTGAGGTCTGATGGAGGGGGAGAATAGTTCTCCCAAGAGTTCAATGATTATCTTTGGAATGTAGGTATTAAGAGGGGAATAGCCTACAGGTAGCCACAATGAAATGGTGTAGCAGAAAGAAAAAACAGGACATTGGTTGAGTTTGCTAGGGCTATGCTGAAGGAGAAGAAGTGTCCAAAGTATCTTTGGGCTCAGGCTATAATACAGCTACATTGTTGACATGGCAAGAGCTTGTAATTAAGCTGCAGAATTTGCCACACCACAAGAACCAAGCCAAAGTGATGTTAGAACACCTCTATAATCATCAATAGCTTAACAACCTTCTGAAACTGAAAACTTAATTACTCTGTTTAGTGAAATCTGGAAATTCACTTTACAGAAAACTTCGCCTGTTTTGCAGGCTTCAATTTTGATCTTATTTACTTCAATCTTCACAATTGTTTGTTTGCTTACTATTAGATATTCTTTTCGCCACTTAAATGAGCTAAAACTGTGTTTAAAACTCACTAAAATATCATCGGAACTCCATCGGACTATTACCGAATTGTCACCGTAATTGCATCGTAATTGTACCAGAATGTTACCGGAATCAACTGCAATTCTGTTTGTAGTTACTTCAAATGGTTGTAAATGAAGTAAGGAAATAATACTTGAGTTTCCTTCAGTTTATGAACTCTATCTGAAGTTTAAGAAAAAACTTCATCAGTTCTAGATGTCTTTACGGTCAGACACTGTACCATGTATACATGTCCCGTTTCACAAAATTCTTTGATCAGTTTGTAGTTGAGACTACTAGCTTCAAGATGAGCTATCACTTATGAAAAACTTTACACTAAACTGTGAGATCTAACTTGTAGATGTACCGTAAAATGTGCACTGACAAAACAGTAACTGTTAAGTAACTTTCACAGTAACATGAAATGACTTAGATTTCTTCACACAAGAAGAATTCACTCAGATCTTTCCACATGAACATGTGTTTTCTATTAGAGAAGATATGTAAAAAATGACTTGGCCTCACTTCGCTCATAGTCATGGAAAACTCTCCTATGCTGAGTAGTTTTTCCTTACCATCTCTCTCTCAGATGAATGCCTGACTGTTCAGGTTCTATTATTCATCTCTACATATGCACTCTTGCATCTACTTCATCTATTGCGCACCTAAGCTCTCTAAGCTCATTCTCTATTTCAACACTCTCTCAACTCTCTTATATACCATTTTTATCCGAGATTCAAAACTCGTAATTCTGGAAGTTTCTGTGAACTATATTACAGTCGTGAATTTGTCCCTTCACTAAGGCTTGATTTTCTGACTGCTTTGTTTCTGCTTCTCTTCCTCTTTCTTTGTCCTTCATATATCTTCATGTCTTTATGTCTAATTAGTGAGTGAATCTCCAACAGCTCCCCCTCAATCACTAATTAGCATCGTCTGGTCTTTCATATATTCTTCTTTTCTTTTATTCTTGCCATTTCTTTGAATCTGCTTGTCTTTACTCCATCCAAGCTCTTTGTCAAAATATCTACAATCTGATCTTTTGTAGGAGTGAATACTATTTCAATCTCCTTCTCCATTACCTTTTCCCTTAGGAAATGATATTGAATCTCTTTGTGCTTTGTTCTTTCATGAAATACTGGATTTGCTGCAAGATACAACAAACTCATATTATCTCCATGTATGATAGGTATACCTTGATCAATACCCATGCTTTTGAACAAGGTCTGCATCCATATCACTTCTTTAGCTGCTTCCACAAGTCCTTTATACTCAGCTTTAATTGATGATAAAGCCACTATATGCTGCTTCTTTGAACACCAGCTCATAAGCTTATCTCCTAGGTTTATCATATACCCATGTGTCGATCTTCTGTCATCTTGATTTCCTGCCCAGTCTGAGTCACTGTATGCTCTCAGCTATATATCTGATGTAAAAGGATAATATAATCCTTCCTTTATAGTTCTTTTGATATATCTAAGAACACTTTGTCCTGCAACCCAATGTTGATCCTTCGGACAATGCATAAATTGTGAGAGAACTCCTACTGCATAACTAAGATCTGGTCTTGTTAGCGTAGCATAAATCAAGCATCCCACTAACGATTGATACTTCCTCATATCTTTAAACTCTGCACCATCATATTTGCTGAGTTTATGATTGACCTCAAGTGGTGTTGAGGCTTCTCTGCAATTCTCCATGTTAAACTTCTTCAGTAAGTTTAGAAGATACCTTTCTTGCGAAACATATACACCATGATCTGTATATGTAACTTCCATTCCAAGAAAGTATGATAACTTTCCTAGATCACTGATCTTGAACTCTTTTTCAAGCAATCTCTTTACCTATTTGATTCCTTCATCTAAGATACCTTTGATTATAATGTCATCTACATAAATACAAATATAGATCATACCTTCATCTATTCTCTTAATGAGTAGACTTGCATCTGCCTTTGAACTTTGGTATCCAAGATTATTGAGATACTTCACAAGTCTGTAATTCCAAGCTCTTGGAGCTTGCTTCAATCCATAGAGTGCTCTTCTTAATCTGCAAACATGATTTGGGTAATCGGAACTTAAAAACCCTTCATGTTGTTCCATGTAGACTTCATCTGAGATATATCCATTTAGAAATGCATTCTTTATATCCAATTGACTTAGCTTCCATCCTTTTGATGTTGTTATAGCAATCACTATCCTTATGGTTGACATCTTTGCCATCGGACTGAATGTCTCATCATAGTCTATGCCATGCATCTGAGCATAACCTTTTACTACCAGTCTAGCTTTGTATCTGGCTATTCTTCCATCTGCAAGCTTTTTAACTTTGTAAACCCGTTTATTTCCAATTACTTTCTCACCATTTGGTTTTGGAACAAGTTCCCAAGTCTTGTTCTCCTCAAGTGCATTAAACTCTTCCTTCATTGCTTCTTCCCATTTTTCCTTACCTTTTGCTTCACTGTAATTTTGAGGTTCTTCATCTTCCTTTACTAAGTAAGCATAGTTTTTCTGAGTCAAATAAGAAATATCATAGGAATACCTTGTTGGTTGTTTCCTTACTCTGTTTGACCTTCTTGGTTCATATTCTTCATTTGTAACTGAATACACTTCTTCATCATACCTCGATCCATCTTCATTTCTTATAATTGATCCGATCCTGGATGTACTTGCCTGCATATGATCTTCATCTCCATTCACCTGCATATGTGATTTACCTTTTTCAATTCTTCTTACCTCTTCTTCAATTGTTTCATCATTATGCTCTTTATCTGCATACCAGCTCTTTCCTTGATCAAATGTCACATCTCTGGAAACAGTAAACTGTTTGGTTAAAGGACTTCATAACCTATAACCCATCTGTTTTTCATCATATCCGATGAACACGTATTTTGCAGCTTTTGGTTCAAGTTTATGTCTAAGTTGTGATGGTACATAAGCATAAGCGACTGATCCAAACACTTTGCAATGATCAAGTGTTGGTTTCTTTCCCCACCAAGCTTCATAAGGGGTCATTCCATTTAAAGCTGCACATGGTAATCTGTTAACAAGATATGTGGCTGTATTTACAACCTCGGCCCAAAGATAGTTTGGACAATTCTTCTCCTTTAACATTGCTCTTGCAAACTCAACCAGAGTTCGGTTTCTTCTTTCTGCTACTCCATTTTGTTGTGGTGTATACCTGCAAGTTATTTCTCTTTTGATACCTGCATTCCACAGATAATCATTGAATTCTCGAGAAAAATATTCTCCTCCTCCATCAGACCTTAGTCGTTTGAGTTTTTTTCCTGTAAGTCTTTCAGCATATGCATGAAAATGCTTGAAAGATCCAAATACTTCTGACTTCTCTTTTAAAACATAAAGTGTTATCCACCTTGTCGCATCATCAATAAAAAGAACATAATACCTTGAGCCACTGATATTCCTTCCTTTGTTGGCCCCCATACATCTGTATGTATGAGTTCTAGCAAACCATCATGTTTGTAACCATTTTTCTGAAATGGTAACCTGTGTGCTTTTCCCATCTGACAGGCTTCGCATTTATGAATCATATGTTGATTCTTCATATTTGGTAATCCACTTACGGATTGTTTCTTCACCATAGTTTTGATTCCTTTTTCATTAAAATGTCCTAACCTCTTATGCTAGAGGTCAAATTCTATAAACACTTCATCACCATGTGTGATCAATGCTTGACCAACATTCCCTTGTACTTTAAGAGTAAAAAGTCTACCTTCCTTTTTACCATGGACAATTTGATTGTATCCATTCTCTGGATCTTCAACAAATACTCTTTCATTTGTAAACCTGACTTGAAAACCTTTTTCTACTATTTGTCCCACACTGATCAGATTCTTTGGGATTGTTGGAAAATACAAAACATTTGTTAGTAGGTCAGCTCCATTCTTGCACTTCACCTTTCCAATTGACCTCACATTATGTTTTGTATTATCACCTGTTTGTATTGTATGATTTGAAATACCTCCTTCTAGTTCTGATAACAATTCTATATTTCCTGACAAATGATTTGAACAACCAGAGTCAATATAGAATACCTTGAGATTTTCATTCTCTGACATGCTTATCGAATTCATCATCAACGTTGTATGATTGTCATTCTGTGTATCATTTGCATAGTTGTAGTAGGTAGTGTTGTGAGACTGATTCTGTCCCCAACTTCTTGCTCCACCTCTACCATATCCGCTTCTTTGGCTTTGTCTACCTCTTTAATATCTTCCGCTTCTACCTCTGCTATTATTATTTTGATTCTGACTTGATCCTTGAGAATTATGCCAGCAATCATGAGCCAAATGATTGCTTAATCCACAGATCCAACAAGACTTCTTGTTGTTATTCTGATTTCCTCTTCCTTTTGTATTACCTCTATTTTTACTTCTGACATTACCTCTTCCTCTTGCAAAATTTGCTTGAGTAGTCATCTCTTCTTCATCTTTTTCTTTACCTTTATCACCTTTCTTCTTATTCTTTGCGTAGATAGCAGAATTATATCCTTTATCTCCATCTGTCTTCAAATCTTGCTCAAATGTTAGCATTAGTCCAAGCAACTGATTTAAATCTGGTACAAAATGATTTAATGAAAGTTCAATTGAGAGTACGAAAGGTTTCCACCTTTCATCACGTCTCAGTCCTACAAGCACTTGTGCTATCAACCTGTGGTCTTCGATATCTTCATCAATAGATCCAAGACAATTTGCCAAGTCCTTCATCTTAGTGACATAATCACTAATGCTTTGACTTTTCTTTTTCTTGAACGTTGTAAACTCTGACCATAAGCTAGCCTTCCTAGCTTTGGTAGTATTTTGGAAATGATCTTCCAATGCACTCCATATGTCTTCCGCTTTCTCCTGACCTCTAATATGTGGTAGTAGATGATATGTAATGGTATTATAGATATACGCTCTTGCCGTTGCATCTTTCTTTTGCCACAGCTTCAAAGCTTCTAACTCTTCTTTCTTTGGTTGACTATCGTCTTCAAAAGTCGGCTTCTTTTCTTCTCTTGTCACATATATCATTAAGTCCTTACTCATAAGTAAGGCTTCCATTCGCATTACCCATGCGGGATAATTATCTCTATCCAATTTGTCAATAAAAATGTGATCTGCCATGATCTTCTTATTTCTGTTACTGTCGGTGAGTATAACTTTAAAAGATTTTACCTTTCATAAACCTTTACCCTTGAGAATGACTTCAGAATGCTTCTTTGATGCCGTTTGTCGTTGATCACCTCAACTTTCACCTTCCTTGTGAAGAATTCTTCAAATTCTCTTGTATCTTTACTTCCGTTTACTCTTGAGGACCTTTCTGTTCTGATACCACTTGTTGACGCGGCAAGAGCTTGTAATTAAGCTGCGGAATTTACCACGCCACAAGAACCAAGCTAAAGTGATGTTAGAACACCTTTATAATCATCAATAGCTTAGCAACCTTCTGAAACTGAAAACTTTATTACTGTGTTTAGTGAAATCTGGAAATTCACTTTACAAAAAACTTTGCCTTTTCTTCAGGCTTCAATTCCGATCTGATTTACTTCAATCTTTACAATTCTTTGTTTGCTTACTGTTAGATATTCTTTTTGCCACTTAAATGAGCCAAAACTGTGTTTGAAACTCACTGAAATATCACCGGAACTCCACCGAACTGTTACCGGACTGTCACCGTAATTGCACCGTAATTGTATCGGAATGTTACCGGAATCAACTACAATTCTATTTGTAGTTACTTCAAATGGTTATAAATGAAGTAAGGAAATAATACCTGAGATTCCTTCAGTAAATGAACTCTATCTGAAGTTTAAGAGAAAAATTCATCAGTTCTAAATGTCTTTACGGTCAGACACTATACAATGTATACATGTCCCGTTTCACAAAATTCTTTGATCATTTTGTAGTTGAGACTACTAGCTTCAAGACGAGCTATCACTTATGAAAAACTTTACACTAAACTGTGAGATCTAACTTGTAGATGTACCGTAAAATGTGCACTGACAAAACAGTAACTGTTAACTAACTTTCATAGTAACATGAAATGACTTAGATTTCTTCACACAAGAAGAATGCGCTCAGATCTTTCCACATGAACACGTGTTTTCTATTAGAGAAGATGTGTACAAAATGACTTGGCCTCACTTCGCTCATAGTCATGGAAAACTCTCCTATGCTGAGTAGTTTTTCCTTACCATCTCTCTCTCAGATGAATGCCTCACTATTCAGGTTCTATTATTCATCTCTACATATGCACTCTTGCATCTACTACGTCTATTGCACACCTAAGCTCTCTAAGCTCTCTAAGCTCATTCTCTATTTCAGCACTCTCTCAACTCTCTTATATACAATTTTTATCCGAGATTCAAAACTCGTAATTCTGGAAGTTTCTGTGAACTATATTACAGTTGTGAATCTGTCCCTTCACTAAGGCTTGATTTTCTGACTACTTTTTCTACTTCTCTTCGTCTTTCTTTGTCCTTCATATATCTTCATGTCTTTATGTCTAATTAGTGAGTGAATCTCCAACATACATATCTTGTGAATAGATTACCATGTACAACTCTAAATGGAATGACTCCATATGAAGCTTTGTGGGGTAAGAAACCAACACTAGATCATTGTAAAGTATTTGGATCAAATTGCATATGCTTATGTGCAATCAAAATTTAGACATAAACTTGAACCAAATGCAAAAAAATATGTGTTTATTGGTTATGATGAAAAGCAGATGGGTTACAGTTTGTGGAGTCCTCTAACCAAACAATTTCTTGTTTCTAGAGATGTTACATTTGATGAACAGAAAAGTTGGTATGCAGATCAAAGTCATACAGTTGAAGAATTTGAAGAAGAGGTAAGAAGATGTGAGAAAGGAAAATCAAGTGTGCAGGTGATAGGGGATGAAGAGTATATGCAAGCAAGTACATCCAAAAGTGGATTAACAAGAAGAAATGAAGAAGCTCCTATATTTGATGAAGAGGTGTATGGAGACACACATGAAGAATGTGAACCAAGGAGGTCAAGTAGGACAAGAAGACAACCTGAAAGGTATTCTTATGATACTTCTTACATAACTCAAAAGAACTATGCATATATGGTCAAAGATGATGAAGAACCTCATAACTATGATGAAGCAAAAGGCAAGAAGCAATGGGAAGAAGCAATGAAGGAAGAATTCAATGCACTAGAGGAGAAAAAGACTTGGGAACTTGTTCCTTAACCGAATAGTAAGAAGGTAATAGGAAATAAATGGGTTTATAAAGTGAAGAAGCTTGCAGATGGAAGTATAACCAGATACAAAGCTAGACTGGTGGTGAAAGGCTATGCCTAAAGTTATGGCATAGATTATGATGAGACATTTAGTCTCGTAGCTAAGACGTCAACTATAAGGACAATCATTGCTATTGCAACTTCAAAAGGATGGATATAAAGAATGCATTCTTGAATGGATACATATTAGATGAGGTATACATGGAACAACCTCAAGGATTTATAGATTGGATTCTCTCAGTCAATTGGATATAAAGAATGCATTTTTGAATGGATACATATCAAATGAGGTAAACATGGAACAACCTCAAGGATTTATAGATTCCAGGTATCTTGATTTTGTCTACAGATTGAGAAGAGCACTCTATGGATTGAAGAAAGCTCTAAGAGCATGGAACTATAGATTGGTGAAGTATCTCAATGATCTTGGATATCAATGTTCAAAAATAGATTTAAATCTAATCATCAAAAGATCAGAGGAAGGTACAATCTACATTTATATTTATGTAGATGACATTATAATCACAGGTACTTCAGATGAAGGAAGTAAGGAGGTAAAGAGATTACTTGAGAAAGAGTTCAACATCAGTGATCGAGGAAACTTATCATACTTTCTTGGTATGGAAGTCACTTATACAGATCATGGTGCAGAATACAAAGATATGAGGAAGTATCAATCTCTTGTGGGTAGTTTGATTTATGCTACACTAACAAGACCTGATATTAGTTATGTAGTAGGAGTTTTGTCACAATTCATGCATTGTCCAAAGGATCCACATTAGATTGCAGGTCAAAGAGTTCTCAGATACATCAAAGTAACCATAAAGAAAGGATGCTATTATCCTTTTACTTCAGATTTGAAGTTGAGAGCATATAGTGACTCAGATTGGGCAAGTAATCAAGATGATAGAAGATCAACTCATGGCTACATGATATACATTGGCGATAAGCTTGTAAGTTGGTGTTCAAAGAAACAACATACAGTACCATTATCATCAACTAAAGCTGAGTACAAAGGACTTGTAGAAGCAGCTAAGATGTAGACATTATTCAAAAACTTGGGCATTAATCAAGGTATACCCACAATACATGGAGATAACATGAGTTTACTTTATCTTGTAGCAAATCCAGTATTTCATGCAAGAACAAAACATATAGAGATACATTATCATTTTCTGAGAGAAAAAGTAATGGAGAAAGAAATTGAAGTGGAGTACATTTGTATAAAGCATCAGATAGCAGATATAATGACAAAGAGCTTGGATCGTGTGAAGACCAACATATTCAAAAGTATGGCAGGAGTAAAAGGAAAGAAGAAGATATGAAGAAACAGAGAATGTCAATTAGTGATTGAGCGGGAGCTGTTGGAGAACCGATCACAAATTGGACATAAAGTTGAAGGTCAAAGTATAAGAAGAAAAGCACATGCCTATGTGAAGGGACAATTTCGCACATGTACTATATTTGTAAAGTTAGACTTAACTTTAGTTCTAGAGCTTTCAAAAGTCATGAGATTGAGAAAATCTATATAAGTTAGTTTGTATCAATAGACATGGAGTGAGAAAGACAGAGAGAGTGAGATAATGTGAGAAAGATTTCATTTTGTATGATTGAGAAATAGTCAAGCTTTTTTTAGTGAGAAAGCACTTGTAAAGTTTTTTAGTTTCCATAGTTATCAGAAGAAATAATAGAAGTTCTATGTATGAGACTCTCTCCTCCATCTTCATGCTTTGCCTATTGTGCTAATGAGTTCAAAAGTTCACGTTTTCTAAGCGTCTCGATGCATGGCATCGAGTTTGTGCTGATAAGTCCTTATTTTATGCTATGAGTTTTATCTACTGTTAAATCTTCTTGAAAACATGAGGTTTCTAAAGCAACTCAATGCCTGGCATCGCGTTTCAGGGTAAAGTCGATGCCTTGTATCGAATTCCCACATAAAAGTGGTTTTCTTCGTACCTGTGGTTCATGGGGGTATTTTAGATGCTAAAAAAGTGACGAAAAACACACCAATTTGATGCTTGGCCTCAAATTCTTGTTGCAGGTCGATGCTAAGTTGAAAACTTTTATATTTAGATAGGCACTTTTACTACAATAGGCAAGATTTCGAGTTTTGGCATCTCATACAGGGTCATCTTGTGCATAAGTTGAATGGCCTTGTATCCCAGCTTCTCAAACCGTGGTAAGACCTCATCATAGACATTCACATAATTGTTAATCTTTGGCTCTCTGCTGCTCATGCCAACACATGCTTCATAAATCCTTGAGCGCTCCAATAAGTCATTCATACTAAACCAAAAAATATGGTTGAATACCTTGACAATAGTTTTTACGTTTTTCGAGGAGCTTTGCTGGCCCATGACTCTTAGTACACACACATGGGATGTGTCTAGAGCTGTAGATTAGACAAGCACTGATGAGAGGATGTTGTCCAACTCTGTCATAAAACATTCCCTTAAGCATTCCTAGCTGAAGATGAGGCCAAAGAGAACCCTCTCTCTAGGTCTACCGCTGCTTCTAATAGAGGTGCGACTTACAGTCTTATGACCTGTGCATCCTCTCTGCTGCCCATGCTTGCTAAAAATTTACACTTCAACATGCCAGTACCTCTTGCAGAAGCATTTGATCCTTCTTTCTTGGTCCACATCCCATACAACTCTGCTTTACCCAAACGATATTTCTCCCACTCCTTACTCATGAGCATCTCAGACCCATTATTGATAACCTCTTGTGGGTCCTTATTGATAACTTCTTGCGATAGTAGACAAGTGTGTTCATCCTTGCATGCAATCAAGACTGTTGAATCATCAATCATTCTGATAAGTTGAATCTCACACATTTCCTCTCCTCCAGCATCTCATGCAAAACCTTCCCTTTGAGCATCTCCTTAATTGATACAACTGCATAATCATCTTGTGGTGTACCTCCTACTTGTTTCATGGAAGGACCTTTGCTTGCCTTACATGACCCTTCTACGCTACCCTTATTAGCTTTTCTTCTTTCCTCATTCCTATCCGATGCATGGTTGTGTCTACCATGGTCTTCTTCTTCCCACCTTCACCCTTCACATGCATTCTTCATGGCGAACGGGAGATGAAAGTGGACGAAGAGAATCTGCAGGAGAACTCTATATTGAAGTTTCAACACCGAAGGAGGTAGGCATAAAACAATTAGACTCAAAGCGAATAGGACTAAGGTGCCTTGATTAATCATTCTTCCACTCTATCTCTCTTCCAAAATTCGAGCAATTGCTCTGTGTGCCATATTCGCATCTCCCAGATACTCTGATTCCCTACCATGCTCGGAGGAGCCTGTATCCACCCTCTCAAGTCCTAACTCTCCTTTCACTTTCACACTTTCTCCCCCTCATTTTCTTCACATCCATCTTTCCTTCCTTCATCATTAGAATCCCTATCCTCAAATTTAGCAGGAGTACTTCCAACGTGAAACTATCCTACCCTTTACTTTTCCACACTCCCACCCCTTGTCAAGGTTACTACGACAGTTTGCATATCTATCATCCCTCTACTCATTAGGTTTAGGTATAGAGATTCTATATCAAACATGAACAAATGAGAGGGCAATCGTGCATAGTCAATGGGAAATCTACAAAGAGGATAAAAATGAGGAGTGCACATAGAAAAGAAATAAGAATGCCTCCTTGCCATACTAGCTCAAAGAGTTCGTTCTCATGTATGTGAAGAGTATAAAAATGCACCATCCCTTTCAAAGCTTTTACGAGATCCTTGTTGCTTGCTCTATTGTTCCGAGTTTTTTGATGGTCTTCCATGTTCCACTCCATTATTTTCTTTTTGTAGTTGGTGAACCCCTGAAAAGCACTTATTCACACATGATAAAGAAAAGACCTAATTTTTAACAATTCCAATGTGCACAAAAAACTAAAAATCTAATCTACTCGTTTTTTTATCATTTTCTTGTAACTTGATGGATCACTATATGTGAGTGGTTAAGCATCCAAAAAGGAGATTCCTACCACCACAATTAGCTCATCCCATAGTAATTATTGTAAATCTTGCAAGCTGCAAATGCTCACAAGAGCGTAATGAAACAAAGAACTCAAAAAATTATCATGAAAAACTTGCACACACGTCACTTTCACACCATAAACCATCACATAAGTGACAAGAGAATGTTGCTTGGTAATGAAGCCAAAAGTTTTTGATGTTGTAGCATGAAAACTCATATTTGTCAAACCGAGGAGCATCTCACGAGACGCAAATGTCATGTAGAAGCATTAGTAGACGTAATGGTGCCTCGTTAGCACAAGATTTACGACTAAACTATATGTGAAATAAGAAGAAAGCATCATTAATGATACACACACTTAATTACATGCATAATCACATCATTAATCTACAAACTAATGCATCACAAGCATGATCCAACAAAGGAACAAATACACAAGCACATCATAACGATAACATGAGCTCTCCAAGCATTATACAAACTAGCATAATCTCATTATATCTAGGAATGATCCTCAAAATGAGAGGTAGTGCCTCTTTATATACAAAATGGGAAAAAATCCATGCTATATGGGATTTGTAAACTGAAACGAATCTCACTTATTCTTGTTAGTATATGATCAATGTCTACCCCTCATGATTGTGTGCACATTTTGTAAGGCCCCCATTATGAGGAGAAGCCAAGCGTGCATTACCCAATTGATGGGAATCCCAACTTGCATGTTGGATGAAGGTCATATTGGACCATGTAAGGTATTGTAAGGAAAGGGAGTTACCAGGATCCCCAATTGGGGGGTCCGGGGCAGCGGGGAGCAGCCCCGGCTGGGGGGTCCAAGGGGGCCAGCGGGCCCCCTGGCTGGGTGGTCCCAGGGGGCCAGCGGGCCCCCTATTGGGGGTCTGGGGGCAGCGCCCCTGACGCGACAATAAAGGAAATATTCCATAGAATATTCCCTGTCAGAGTCAGAAATCATTTATATTTGTTAGGTCGGTTCAACTGGTCTAAGCCGTGTATGGCAATTACGCGGGCGGTGGCCGCCCACGCTCTATTGCCCATGTATAGCCGTCCACGGAAGGCCACCCATGATCCTATATATACATGACTTCTACACTACCTGAGACATCAAGTTGAGCCAGCATACCTCTACCTTGTATCTCCCTATCTAGAGTTGTCTAGATCGCCATTTAAGCTCTACCTTGAGAGCGCACGGGTGGACAATGCCATCATCTTGTACTTGCTGCTAGTAGAAAATGTTGGAGAAACAATCACTAATTGGACATACATTTGAAGATCAAAACTTTAGAATAAAACTACATGCCTATGTGAAGGGAAAAATTCACAAGTGTATTATATTTGTAAAGTTAGTTCACTTTAGTTCTAGAAGTTTTTTAAAAGTCACGGGAATGAGAAAATCTATATAAGTTAGTTTGTATCAACTGACGCGATGAGAGAAGAAGTAGAAGAGAGTGATAGAATGTGAGAAGGAGTTCATTTTGTACGACTGAGTATAGTCGGGCTTCTCTGAGTGAGAAAGCATCTGTAAACTTCTGAGTTTTTCATAGTTATGAGAAGAAATAGTTAAAGTTCTGTGTATGAGACTCTCTCCATCATCTCCATGCTTGTCTTCTGTGAAATGATTTCAAAAGTTCAAGTTTTCCAAGCAACTCGATGCCTAGCATCGAGTTTGTGCTGATAAGTCTGTGTTTTATTTTCTGAGTTCCAACTTATGCTAAATCTTTTTGAAAAGATGATGTTTGTGGAGCAACTCGATGCCTGGCATCGAGTTTCAGCATAAAGTCGATGCCTGGCATCGACTTCCCACATAAAAGTGGTCTTGTCCATGTGTGTGTTCAAGGGGTAATTCTGGTGCTGAAAAAGTGGCTAAAAAAGCTCAAAGTCGATGCTTGGCATTGACTTTTGGTTGCAAGTCGATGCTAGGCATCGAATTTTCATTTTTAGACAGTCAAGATTACTAAAACAAGCAAAATTTCCACTTTTGGAAGTCATACAAGATCATCTTGTGAAGGCCATAACTTGAGTTTTAGAGATCCATTTCAAGCATATGATAGCTTGTTGGAAAGCTCTACTCTTCTAATTTCATCGACTAAAAGATCATGGAGAAATAATATTTGAGCTAAGGGAAATTAGCAAAATACTGAAGGTATGTCATTTCAGTGACTAAAAAAATCTGAAGAAGCAAAGTTCTTGGTTTCGGCTATCATTTCTCAAAGTTTGGAGTAGCAATGAGTTAATGGTGACCATAGAGGTGTTCTAGTGTCACATTAATTCATTTCTTCTGGTGTTTCATACATCAACAAGTGATATCAGAGCAGAAAGGTCCTGAAGATTAGAAGGTGGCAAAGGTACGAGAAGTTTTGGAAAGTTTTCCATTAAAGTTTGAAAGGTGAAGCATTTGAAGACACAAGGCATCAAAAGTTTACTTCAAAAGTATCTTCATACACAAAGAACTCCAAAAGGTATTATTCTTTATCCTTTAAGCTCAAAGGTTGCAGCAGAAGGAAAGGAGTATGGCAGATCATATCTCCATTGACAAACTGGACAGAGATAATTACCCCGCATGAGTAATGAGAATGGAAGCCTTACTTATGAGTAAGGATCTCATGATATATGTTACAGGTGAAGAAGAGAAGCCAATATTTGAAGATGAAAGCCAACCAAAGAAAGAAGAACTAGATGCTTTAAAGCATTGGCAGAAGAAGGATGCAAGTGCAAAAGCCTACATTTACAATACAATCTCTGATCATTTGCTACCACACATCAGAGGATTGGAATCATCTGAAGATATATGGAATGCATTGGAGTATCATTTCTAGAGCACTACTAAAGCACGGAAAGCAAGTCTATGGTCAGAGTTTACAACATTCAAGAAGAAGCCAAGTCAAAGTATTAGTGATTATGTCACTAAGATGAAGGATCTAGCAGATAGTCTTGGATCCATAGATGAAGATATTGAGGATCACAAGTTGATTGCTCAATTACTTACAGATTTGAGAGGGGATGAAAGGTGGAAACCTTTTGTCTTATCAACAAAACTTTCATTAAATCATTATGTTCCAGATTTGAACCAGTTGCTTGGTTTGATGCTCACATATGAACAAGACTTGAAGGGAGATGGAGATAAAGGACAAAGTTCTGCAATGTACATGAAGAACAAGAAGAAAGGAGATAAAGGTAAAGCAAAGGATGAAGAAGAGTCGAGTTCTCAAGTTTATTATGCAAGAGGTAAAGGCACAGGCAGAGGAAGAGCAAGAGGCTTTGGAAGAGGTAGAGGTAATCAAAATAACAATAAGAAGGCTTGTTGGATCTGTGGATTGAGTAATCATTTGGCTCATGACTGTTGGCACAATCAACAAGGATCAAATCAAAATCAGAATAACAATAGCAGAGGCCGAGGTGGAAGATATCAAAGTAGTTTTCAAAGAGGTAGACAAAGTCAAAGAGGAGGCTATGGTAGAGGTGGAGGAAGAAGTTGGGGACAGAATCAATCCTACAACACCACTTACTACAACTATGCAAATGACACACAGAATGAAAGTCATACATCATTGATGATGAATTCAATCAGCACATCAGATAAAGAAGATCTAAAGGTATTTTACATTGACTCTGGATGTTCTAATCATCTGTCAGGAAACATAGAATTGATGTAAGAATTGGAAAAAGGCATTTCTAGTCATAGTGTTCAAACAGGTGATAATACAAGACATAGTGTACATTCAATTGGAAAAGTGAAATGCAAGAGTGGAGCAGATTTGCTAACCAATGTTTTGTATGTTCCTAGAATACCTAAAAACTTGATTAGTGTGGGACAGATAGTTGAAAGAGGTTGTCAAGTTAGGTTTACAAATGACGGAGTATTTGTTGAAGATCCAAAGAATGGATATAATCAGATTGTTTGTGGTAAGAAAGAAGGTAGACTCTTTACTTTAAGAGTGCAAGGGAACATTGGTCAAGCTTTGCTCACACATGGTGAAGGAGTGATTACAGAACTTGATCTCTGGCATAAGAGATTAGGTCATATCAATGAAAGAGGAATTAAAGCTATGGTTGCTAAACAGTCTGTACTAGGATTACCAAATGTGCAAAGTCAACATATGGTTTATAAATGTGAAGCATGTCAAATGGGTAAAGCACACAGGTTACCATTTCAGAGGAAAGGATTCAAACATGATGGATTACTAGAGCTCATTCATACAGATGTATGGGGACCAACAAAAGAAGGATCTATCAGTGGCTCAAGGTATTATGTTCTTTTCTTTGATGATGCTACAAGATGGATAACATTATATGTTTTAAAGGAAAGATCAGAAGGTTTTGGAGCCTTCAAGCATTTTCATGCATATGCAGAGAGAGTCACAGGTCAAAAGCTTAAAAGACTGAGGTCTGATGGAGGGGGAGAATACTTCTCCCAAGCGTTCAATGATTATCTTTGGAATGCAGGTATTGAGAGAGAAATAACTTGCAGGTATACACCACAACAAAATGGTGTAGCAGAAAGAAGGAACAGGACTCTAGTTGAGTTTGCTAGAGCTATGCTGAAGGAGAAGAATTGTCCAAATTATCTTTGGGCTGAGGCTGTAAATACAGCTACATATCTTGTGAATAGATTACCATGTGCAGCTCTAAATGGAAAGACTCCATATGAAGCTTGGTGGGGTAAGAAACCAACACTAGATCATTGTAGAGTGTTTGGATCGATTGCATATGCTTATGTACCATCACAACTTAGACATAAACTTGAACCAAAGGCAGAAAAATATGTGTTCATTGGTTATGATGAAAAGCAGATGGGTTACAGGTTGTGGAATCCTTTAACCAAACAATTTCTTCTTTCTAGAGATGTTACATTTGATGAACAGAAAAGTTGGTATGCAGATCAAAGTCATACAACTGAAGAATTTGAAGAAGAGGTAAGAAGGTGTGAGAAAGGAAAATCAATTGTGCAGGTGAATAGAGATGAAGACTATATGCAAGCAAGTACATCCAGAAGTGGATTAACAAGAAGAAATGAAGAAGCTCCTATATTTGATGAAGAGGTGTATCCGGACACATATGAAGAATGTGAACCAAGAAGATCAAGCAAGACTAGAAGACAACCAGAAAGGTATTCTTATGATACTTCTTACATAACTCAGAAGAACTATGCATATATGGTCAAAGATGATGAAGAACCCCAGAACTATGATGAAGCTAAAGGTAAGAAGCAATGGGAAGAAGCCATGAAGGAAGAATTCAATGCACTGGAGGAGAACAAGACATGGGAACTTGTTCCTAAACCAAATGGTAAGAAAGTAATTGGAAATAAATGGGTTTATAAAGTGAAGAAGCTTGCAGATGGAAGTATAGCCAGATACAAAGCTAGACTGGTGGTGAAAGGCTATGCCCAAACCTATGGCATAGATTATGATGAGACATTCAGTCCTGTAGCTAAGATGTCAACTATAAGGACAATCATTGCTATTGTAGCTTCAAAAGGATGGACCCCAAGTCAATTGGATATAAAGAATGATTTTTGAATGGATACATATCAGATGAGGTATACATGGAACAACCTCAAGGGTTTATAGATTCCAGGTATCCAAATTTTGTTTGCAGGTTGAGGGAAGAGCACTCTATGGATTGAACAAAGCTCTAAGAGCATGGAACTATAGACTCGTGAAGTATCTGAAAGATCTTGGATATCAAAGTTCAAAAGCAGATCCAAGTCTACTTATCAAAAGAACAGAGGAAGGTACAATCTACATTTGTATTTATGTAGATGACATTATAATCACAGGTACTTCAGATGAAGGAATCAAGGAGGTAAAGAGATTACTTGAAAAAAAATTCAAGATCAGTGATCTAGGAAAGTTATCATACTTTCTTGGAATGGAAATTACTTATACAGATCATGGCATATATGTATCACAAGAAAGGTATCTTCTGAATCTATTGAAGAAGTTTGATATGGAAAATTGCAGAGAAGCTTCAACTCCACTTGAAGTTAATCACAAGCTCAGTAAATATGATGGTGCAGAATACAAAGATATGAGGAAGTATCAATCTCTTGTGGGTAGTTTGATTTATGCTACACTAACAAGACCTGATCTTAGTTATGCATTGGGAGTTTTGTCACAATTCATGCATTGTCCAAAGGACCCACATTGGATTGCAGGTCAAAGAGTTCTCAGATATATCAAAGGAACTATAAAGGAAGGATTATATTATCCTTTTACATCAGATTTAAAGTTGAGAGCCTATAGTGACTCAGATTGGGTAGGTAACCAGGATGACAGAAGATCAACTCATGGTTACATGATATACATTGGTGATAAGCTTGTAAGTTGGTGTTCAAAGAAACAACATACAGTAGCATTATCATCAACTGAAGCTGAGTACCAAGGACTTGTGGAAGCAGCTAAGGAGGTCATATGGATGCAGACATTCTTCAAAAGCTTGGGCATTGATCAAGGTACACCTACAATACATGGAGATAATATGAGCTCACTTTATCTTGCAGCAAATCCAGTTTTTCATGAAAGGACAAAGCACATAGAGATACATTATCGTTTTCTGAGAGAAAAGGTAATGGAGAAAGAAATTGAAGTAGAGTACATTTCTACAAAAGATCAGATAGCATACATAATGACAAAGAGCTTGGATGATGTGAAGACCAGTAGATTCAAAAGCATGGCAGGAGTAAAAGAAAAGAAGAAGATATGAAGGAACAGAGAATGTCAATTAGTGATTGAGGGGGAGCTGTTGGAGAAACAATCACTAATTGGACATACATTTGAAGATCAAAACTTTAGAATAAAACTACATGCCTATGTGAAGGGACAAATTCACAAGTGTATTATATTTGTAAAGTTAGTTCACTTTAGTTCTAGACGTTTTTTAAAAGTCACGGGAATGAGAAAATCTATATAAGTTAGTTTGTATCAACTGACGCGATGAGAGAAGAAGTAGAAGAGAGTGATAGAATGTGAGAAGGAGTTCATTTTGTACGACTGAGTATAGTCGGGCTTCTCTGAGTGAGAAAGCATCTGTAAACTTCTGAGTTTTTCATAGTTATGAGAAGAAATAGTTAAAGTTTTGTGTATGAGACTCTCTCCATCATCTCCATGCTTGTCTTCTGTGAAATGATTTCAAAAGTTCAAGTTTTCCAAGCAACTCGATGCCTGGCATCGAGTTTGTGCTGATAAGTCTGTGTTCTATTTTCTGAGTTCCAACTTCTGCTAAATCTTTTTGAAAAGATGATGTTTGTGGAGCAACTCCATGCTTGGCATCGAGTTTCAGCATAAAGTCGATGCCTGACATCGACTTCCCACATAAAAGTGGTCTTGTCCATGTGTGTGTTCAAGGGGGTAATTCTGGTGCTAAAAAAGTGGCTGAAAAAGCTCAAAGTCAATGCCCGGCATCGACTTTTGGTTGCAAGTCGATGCTATGCATCGAATTTTCATTTTTAGACACTCAAGATTACTAAAACAGGCAAAATTTCCACTTTTGGAAGTCATACAGGGTCATCTTGTGAAGGCCATAACTTGAGTTCTAGAGATCTGTTTCAAGCATATCATAGCTTGTTGGAAATCTCTACTCTTCTACTTTCATCCACTTAAAGATCATGGAGAAATAATATTTGAGCTAAGAGAAATTAGCAAAATACTGAAGGTATGTCATTTCAGTGACTAGAAAAATCTGAAGAAGCAAAGTTCTTGGTTTCGGCTATCATTTCTCAAAGTTTGGAGTAGCAATGAGTTAATGGTGACCATAGAGGTGTTCTAGTGTCACATTAATTCATTTCTTGTGGTGTTTCATACATCAACAGAAAATTGTTGAGATTCTCCTATATCTGTTATCTTCGCTGCTATCGCTCCTGTGTTATATTGCGTAACTATTGTCTTACATGGTATCAGAGCTGTAAGGTTCGAATAGCTTGAGAAGTATCATTATTTTAGCCTACTAGCAGACTAGAATATTAGTAGATTATTTGAGTGATTAGATGATGCCTTCATTGTCGAACACTAGTCTTGGTGCTTCAGCTAATGTTAATGCTGCACCTATTCGAATTCGTCCACCTGCATTCATTGAAGGGAAGCTGGACGGAACCAACTATACACTCTGGAAGTTCAAAATTTCTGCAATTTTGGACTCCTATGAATTACTTGACACTGTCATTGGACCGAGGGGATTGGATCCAGAGCCTATACGAGTTGAAGATCCAGCAAATTCAAGATTGGTGATTCAGCCAGATCTAGATCTTCTATGAGCTTGGAAGAGGCGGAATGCTGATGCATTATGTACGATTGTCACTAGTGTAAGTGATTCTGTGCTTACTTTAGTTCAACATACTACTAAAGCACATGAGGCTTGGGGCATATTGGCTCGACAATATGAGACCAAGAACCACACTAGGATACAGAATTTAGAAAATCAGTTGGCAAATGAAAAGCATTCTGATTATGAAAAGGCTGAAGATTTTATCAAACGGATAAAGCATCTTCAAGATCAATTGGCTACAGTTGGTGTTGTTATAACACCAGAAGAGCTGGTTCAAAGATCTGTACGTGTTCTTCAGCAAAGTATGATGGATTAGTAACAGCCCTTAACACTTAGGTAAGGCCAACTCCTCTTACATTTGAAGAGTTTTGTGCGATGCTTTTAGAAGAAGAGATGCGGCTGAAGAATCGGCAAAGTACAACTGATGCTGCATTCTCAGCAAATGCAAAAGGTAAAGGCTCTTCTGAGGGATCAAAGAAGAAGACAAAGAAGAAAAAGTTCACAGGAAGTTGGTTCTATTGTGAAAAGAAAGGCCATGCCATCAAGGATTGCAGAAAGAAGCAAGCTGATGAACGGAATGGGACTGTAAAATCATCATGGAAGAACAAAGAGTCTGCAAACAACACAGAGCTGGAACTTTGGGTAGCTATTGAAGAGGTATGTTCATCTACTCAAGCTCGTGTTGATGAGCCATGGATTTTAGATAGTGGAGCTTCTCGCCATATGACCAGTAAAAAGGATTGGTATAGTTCCCTAGTGCCTCTACGAGAATCCATCAATGTAGTGGTGGGAAATGACTCCAAGTGTCCAGCTGAAGGAACTGGAACCATCTCTTTTATCACTTCTCTAGGTGTAGAGAAAAAGTTATCCGATGTTCTCTATGTACCTACACTCAAAAGAAATTTGCTGTCAGTTTCTACAATAACAGATCGTGGACTCGAAGTTCACTTCAATAAGAGTGGTGCGGAAATCATGGATTCATCAGGTAATGTTGTAGGTAAAGGCATACGACGAGATAACTTGTATGAGTTAAGTGCTTTAACTGCTACAGAATATAAAGATGTAAGCAGGTTATGGCACCAACGATTTGGGCATCTTGGATTTGCAGTTTTGAAGGAGATGCAACGAACAGGGATGGTTGCTCATTTACCTGCATTTTCAGAGTTGCAGGAACGTTGTGAAGCTTGTATGATGGGAAAGCAACAACGAAAGGCATTTCCAAGAGAGACCAGCAATCGATCTCAAGCTCCTCTAGAGTTGGTACATGCTGATCTCTGCGGTAAAATGTCTACACCTGCTTTAGGAGGATCTTTCTACTTCTTGCTATTAGTCGACGATTATAGTAGAAAGACGTGGGTTTATTTTATCCGAGAGAAGGTTGATGCTTTTGAAAAATTTAAAGCGTGGCATAAGTATGTAGAAAATGAATCAGGAAGGAAACTGAAGAAATTTAGAACAGATAGAGGAGGTGAATTCTTGTCAACAGAATTCAACAATTACTGTAAGGAGCATGGTGTGAAAAGGCAACTTACCACAGCTCATACACCTCAACAAAATGGCGTTGTTGAGCGCAAGAACAGGACAGTAGTTGAAATGGCTCGTTGTATGTTAAAGGCTCAAGACATGCCTGATTCATTCTGGGCAGAAGCAGTCAATACAACAATCTACATCCTCAATCGAAGCTACACAAAAGCTCTGAAGGGGATGACTCCTCAAGAAGCATATTCTGGTAAAAAGCCTTCTATCACATAATCCTAGTAGGAGATGGTTGAACCACGCCTTAAGAGAGAGGATTAGGAAGTAATCCTCAACCATGGGTTTTGGGGCAAGTGGTTAGCCCATCGCACTCCTAACCGGGAGGTTGTGAGTTCAATTCCCAACATTGGTATCAGAGCCTAGTTGAGAAATTGGGCGAGACGGAGGTTAGCGCCTCATTCGTGGGCACTTGGAAAAAGCACTTATGTGTGGTGAGTGTGAAACTGGCCTTGGATGAAGGCGCATGGGCATTTGGGCACCCACGGAGGGTGGGATAGGTCCGAATTTGGTCCATGTGCTGGAGTTTGAGGTTGGTGGAAGCGCTCATGCATGGAAAGTGGGTCCAAGAGATTCAGAAGGGTCCATAAGTGAGCATTGAGGGCAATGCTCAGTCTAAGGGGGGAGGAATATCACATAATCCTAGTAGGAGATGG
The DNA here is from genome assembly GCA_020310875.1 of Ceratopteris richardii. Classification (NCBI taxonomy): domain Eukaryota; kingdom Viridiplantae; phylum Streptophyta; class Polypodiopsida; order Polypodiales; family Pteridaceae; genus Ceratopteris; species Ceratopteris richardii. Next base: position 166,757,964 of record CM035409.1, read on the forward strand.
TTGAACCACGCCTTAAGAGAGAGGATTAGGAAGTAATCCTCAACCATGGCTTTTGGGGCAAGTGGTTAGCCCATCGCACTCCTAACCGGGAGGTTGTGAGTTCAATTCCCAACACCTTCAGTTTTGCATTTTAGAATTTTTGGTTGTCTCTATTATGCACATATTCCTGATTCAACAAGATCAAAGTTGGATTTAAAAAGAAAAAAGTGTGTCTTCCTAGGATATAGTGAAGAGTCTAAAGCATACAGGTTGTGGGATCCTGAGGCAAGGAAGATTTTTGTCAGCCGAGATGTGGTGTTTGATGAACGACCACACTTAGTAGAAGATAAAGGTAAATCTACTATCTCATCAAATGGAGAAATATCTCACCTTGTGCCTATCAAAAGACAGGTTAAAGTTGAGGAGGAGGAAATATCTGATGGAGAAATTTCCTCAATAAACAGCCAACCAGTTGTAGCTGCACAGCGTAAGCCACTACCAAAGTGGGCACAACAGATCTTTGATGATCACAATCCACATGTAGATGTACCAGAATCATCATCGGATGGATTACGAAGATCAAAGAGAATAGAGGAGCAAAGAAGAGGCTCAGAACACATTGTTAACATGCCTCTAATGGCAGATATCATGGGCTCAATAAAGGAACCTACCACCATTGAAGAAGCCCTTGATGATCCAAGTTGGAGAGCGGCAATGCAGTCGGAGTATGATAGTATACTAAAAAATGATACATGGGATCTAGTCGACTTGCCGCCAAAGAAGAAGGTAATAGGTACTAAATGGATTTGGAAAGCTAAGTATAAAGCAGATGGAACATTAGAAAAGTATAAGGCAAGATTAGTTGCACAGGGTTTTTTACAGATCGAAGGATTTGATGTTCAAGAAACTTTTGCACCAACAGCACGCATGACAACTATTCGGACGGTACTTGCAGTAGCTGCACAAAAGGCCTGGCCTATTTTCCAGATGGATGTCAAATCTGCATTTTTGAATGGTCACCTCAAGGAGGAGGTATATGTATCTCAACCACCAGGTTTTGAGGTGCCCAATTCAGAAAATAAAGTTTGCAGGTTGAAGAAAGCTTTGTATGGACTTAAGCAAGCTCCACGGGCTTGGTACCAACGAATAGATCATTTTTTCAAAAATATGGGTTTTGAAAGAAGTAATTCTGATGCTAACTTGTATGTAACGAAAAGGGATAGCAAGCTAGTTGTTGTCATTTTATATGTAGATGATTTGATCATTACAGGAGATCATCAGGAACTCATCAATCAAACTCGGATCAGCTTGGGAACTGAGTTTGAAATGACAGACTTAGGTCTACTCCATTTTTGTCTGGGAATTGAAGTATGGCAAAGGAAGGATGGCATTTTCATCTCACAACAAAAATATGCCAAAGAGATTCTCAAGGCATTTGGAATGATGGACTGCAAGCCAACTAGCACACCTATGGAGGTAAATCATAAGCTATCTATGGATGATAACATGCTTGATGTAGATGCTAAGAAGTATAGGAAGCTCGTTGGAAGTCTTATTTTTCTGTGCAACACTAGACCAGACATTTGCTATGCCGTTGGAGTATTAAGCAGGTTTTCCAACAAACCTAAGGAGAGTCACTGGAATGCTGGAATGCTTTTTCTAAGGTACATTGTAGGAACCTTGGATTTTGGTATTTTTTATACCACAGGTGATACACTCCAAGGATATTGTGATTCAGATTGGGCTGGAGATTGTGATTCTAGAAAATCAGTTTCTGGATATTGTTTCTCACTTGGTTCAGGAATATTTTCTTGGGTAAGTAGAAAGCAACCAACTCTCGCACTCTCCTCCACTGAAGCAGAGTACAAAGAAGCTTGTTTTGCTTCTTGTGAGGCAGTCTGGTTAAGGAGAATTCTTACAGATCTAGGCTTTCGATCAAATATGGCGACTGTACTCAAGTGTGATAATCAAAGTTGTATGGCTATTGCAAAGAACCCAGTATTTCATGCTCGCACCAAGCACATAGAAGTACAGTACCATTACATTCGTGAGCTAATTGAAGATGAAATTGTGGAGCTAGAATATTGTCCAACAGAGGCAAATTGTGCTGATATATTCACTAAAGCACTTGGAAGAGAGCAACTCAACAGACATCTTCAATAGATGGGCATAGGACCGAAACCTACTTGATTTTTCATCGGTAAACATTGAGGGGGGGTGTTAGTATATGATCAATGTCTACCCCTCATGATTGTATGCACATTTTGTAAGGCCCCCGTTATGAGGAGAAGCCAAGCATGCATTACCCAATTGATGGGAATCCCAACTTGCATGTTGGATGGTCATATTGGACCATGTAAGGTATTGTAAGGAAAGGGAGTTACCAGGATCCCCAATTGGGAGGTCTGGGGCAGCAGGGAGCAGCCCCGGCTGGGGGGTCCAAGGGGGCCAACGGACCCCCTAGTGGGGGTCCGGGGGCAGTGCCCCCGGCGTGACGATAAAGGGAATATTCCATAGAATATTCCCTATCAGAGTCAGAAATCATTTATATTTGTTAGGTCGGTTCGATCGGTCTAAGACGTGTATGGCAATTACGCGGGCGGTGGCCGCCCACGCTCTACCGCCCATGTATAGCCGTCCACGGAAGGCCACCCATGATCCTATATATACATGACTTCTGCACTACCTGAGACATCAAGTTGAGCCAACATACCTCTACCTTGTATCTCCCTATCTAGAGTTTTCTAGATCGCCATTTAAGCTCTACCTTGAGAGCGCACGGATGGACAACGCCATCATCTTTGTACTTGCTGCTAGTAGAAAATTGTTGAGATTCTCCTATATCTGTTATCTTCTCTGCTATCGCTCCTATGTTATATTGCATAACTATTGTCTTACAATTCTCTAGTGTGACACTCACACACACCTATACAAGAGTGCTTATTAAACTAGATGAAACATAGAAAAAAGGTACAAATAATTATAAGAAAGAGTGGATCCAAGAATTATATGTTGTCTTGTCAACATCATTCCCAAAAGATGGTTGAGTTTGAGTTACTCAGAAATTGCAGCTTGTTTATAGTGATGTCTATGGTCCTATGCAGACACCCTCTTTTGGAAACTATCTATGGTTCGAAGTGTTTATGTGCTTCAAACAGTTTCTAGTTTTGGCTGAAAATCTATCAGCATGTAAAATGGGCACCCTCTGTTTTGATCGAAGGGAGGAATATATGTCTTCTGATTTTAATGCACTCGCTAAACATGGGATAAAACATCAGTTTACAGTGCCATATACACCTCAATAGAATGGAGTTGCTGAACGAAAGAATAGGTCACTTATGGAGAGGGCAAGGTGTATGGTCAAGAGCCAAGATTTACCACATAGCTTCTGGCTTGAGGTTGTTATGTGTGCAACATATTTACTTAACAAGTGTCCCACTAAAACATTGTAGTCTATCACTCCATATGAGGCTTCGCATGGTTGCAAGCCATATGTTGCTCACCTACATTTTTTTGGTTGTCTCGCATATGCAGTAATGCTAGAACAAAAATGCACGAAATTGGATGATAAAGCAATGAAATGTATTTTTGTTGAGTACAATTCTGAAAGAAAAGGCTATTGTCTGTATCATTCACATACTAAAAGCATTTTGGTTAGCCATGATGTTTTTTATTATGGAAGATGCTATTCAGCCATTACTTTCATGTACTAAGGAGACATCTGTTAGCTCCAAAGATATGTATGATACTTTGTTACCTCTTTTTACAAATGGATAATTTAGTTTTGGTCCAAATGAGGTAATTTCTTAGCCTTTATAGTTTTCATGTGATGCTGCAGATCATTCCATTTTTTATGCAGATTTACATGATGCACTAGTTTATGAGAGAGTGGATATTGAGGAGGCAAAAACTATGCCTCAATGGCTGGTGTAGACTTTGCGAGATAGAAAATTAGATGCAGCTATGCCATATCATACTCATTTAGGCTTTTAGAGTGCTTCTTTTCCATCAAATTGCAATGCTATGGCTACCTCTAGTCTCTGTGATTAGAATGAGCCTGTTTCATTTGATGAAGCACAAAATTCAAAAAATTGGATGGCTGCTATGCAATCCAAATATGATGCTATTATGAAAAATGGTACATGGTCTTTATGTGACTTGCCTCTTGCCAAGAAGGCACTGGCACTAAGGGGGTATACAAGTTGAAGTGTAAGCTTGATGGAACAATTGATAGGTATAAGGCTAGGCTTGTTGCAAAGGGTTATGCTCAAGAAAGAGGCATTGATTCTGATGAGACCTTTGCTCCTACATGCTGACTGACTACTATTCGTAGCATATGTGCACTTGTAGCTCATCATGGTTGGAATGTACATCAATCGGACAGTAAAACTACCTTTCTAAATGGTGATTTTCATGAAGAAGTGTATCTTTTTCAGCCCCATGCCTTTGTGTAGAAAGGGCATGAAAACCGAGTGTGCAGGTTGAAAAAGGCATTATATGGTTTGAAACAAGCACCACATGCTTGGTATGAAAATATACATGCCTATTTGATTGCACATGGTTTTGAGAATAGTTCAACTGCGAGCACCTTATATGTTAAGCATGCAAATGATGTGCTTCTTATCATTGTTGTGTATGTTGATGACATGCTGCTCACTGGTCCTCATGAGAAGCATATTGCTGATTTTAAGGTTGATTTGCATGCCTCATTTGAGACATCAAATTTATGGAATTTGCATCATTATTTAGGCATTCAGTTTATGCAAGTTGAGGGTCGAATAGCTTTGTGTCAAACAAAATATACGTTGACACATTATTTCAACATTTTGGCCTTGAAGATTGCAAACCTATTGCCACTCCTATGGAGATAGGTTTATGATTGAGTCTTCATGATGCTAGAGATGCATTTGATGCTATTCTCTATGAGCAAGATGTTGGATGCTTGATTTACTTATGCAATACTCGACCAGATATTCACTTTGTTGTCTCACATATGAACATGTTTATGCATTGCCCAGGTGTCAAGCATTTGCTGATGTTTAAGCACATCTTTCGCTACTTGAGTGGTGGTCGACTACTTGGATTGTTTTATCCCAAGGGTGGATCGCTATCGCCAAATTTACATGCTTCTTTTGACTCTGAGTGGGTTGGTTGCTATGACACTCGTGTGTCCACTAGTGGCTTTTGCTTCATGATTGGTAGCTCATCTATATCTTGGTTGAGCAAGAAGTTGCCTACTATGGCCACTTCTAGTTGTGAGGCTGCGTATAGGGTAGCTTTCACAATGACTACTAAGTGTATGTGGCTTAGATGCCTTGTGGCTAATTCGGATGTTGGTCAATCTTCTCGCACCACCATCTTCACTGATAGTGAGAGCGCATTGGAAGTTGTGAGGAACCTTGTGATCCATGCTCGCATTAAGCATATTGAGGTGCACTATCATTATGTTAGGGAGAGGTTCTCTGCTGGAGAGATGTGTTTGGCATATGTGCCCACACAGGAGAACATTGCTGACCTTTTCAAAAAGGTTGTGCCTAGGGAGAAGTTTGAAGCTTGTTGCAAAGCTTTGGGCTTACTTCCTTTTATGGATTGATTCCACCTAGCTTGGCACTTCTTTATACCTGAGTGCCATCTCCTTGTTCACCGCATCACTCCTAGGGGAGATTTGTTGATATATTTAGGTAGTGATGTGTGTGAACACATTACGACCATCGAGGCACTTTCTTTTTCCACTGGCTTGTATATATGCCTATAACCCTAATAGGCCACTTATCGTTTTACATTCTAGTGGTCATACATTGAGTATTGTGTGTTGTGCTCCAATCTTCTTCTTCTTGCTTGTGTTGTGTTGTTCACGTGCTTCCGTAGACCTCAAACTCCAACAGCCATGGGGTTGAAAAACATACACTTCTACATGCAAATCACCATTTAGATATGTATTTTAAATGTCCAACTGATGTAAATTCCAACCGTGATGAGCTCCAAGTTCACAGATACTATGAACAACTGTCATTTGGCATTTAGGAGCGAAGGTCTCATCAAAATAAATACCTCTTTCTTGAGCATAACCCTTTGCAAAAGGCCTAGCCTTATGCCTACCAATTGATCCATCAAGCTTATGCTTCACCTTATATACCCACTTAGTGACAATGGCCTTCTTGCTAGGAAGCAAGTCATGTATAGACCATGTATCATTTTTCATAATAGCATCATATGCTGATTGCATAGCAGCCATCTAATTTTTTGAATTTTGTGCTTCATCATATGAAACAAGCTCATTCTCATCCTACAGACTAGAGGTAGCCATAGCATAGCACTATGATGCAAAAGAAGCACTATGCGAGCCTGAACGAGTATGATATGATAGAGATGCATCTAATTTGCTATCATGAAAAGTCCGCACCAACCATTTTGGCATGGTTTTTTCCTCCTTAATATCACTCCTCTCATCAACAAGTGCATCATGTAAATATGCATCAAAATGGAATGGTATGCATCATCACATGAAACCTATAAAGGCTGAGAAATTTCCTCATTTGGACCAACACTAGAATGTCCACCTGTAAAAAGAGGCATCAAAGTATCATACATATCTTTGGAGCTAGCAGATGTCTACTTAGTACATGAACATAATGGTTGAATAGAATCTTCCACAAAAACAACATCATGGATAAATAGAATGCATTTGTTCTATGGATGATACAGTGATAGCCTTTGCTTTTAGAATTGTACCCAACAAAAAAACATTTCATTACTTTATCATCTGATTTCTTACGTTGTTTTTCAGGCACTAATGCATATGCCAGACAACCAAAGACATGTAGGTGAGCAATAGATGGCGTGCAACCATGCCAAGCCTCATATGGAGTGATAGAGTGCAATGCTTTAGTGGAACACATGTTAAGTATATATGTTGTACACATAAGAGCCTCAAGCGAGAAACTATGTGGTAACACCTGAATCTTGACCATACACCTTGCCATCTCCATGAGTGACTTGTTCTTCCTTTCAACAACTCCATTTTGTTGAGGTGTATAAGACACTGTACACTCGTGTTTTATCCCAAGTTTAGCCAGAAATGCATTGAAGTCAGAAGAAATATATCCCCCCCCCTCAATCACAGTGGAGGGTGCCCAATTTACATGCTGATAGATTTTTAGCCAAAATTAAAAACTTTTTGAAGCACATAAACACTTCGGACTTTGCATTGCATCTGACATAGCCTGAGAATCATGTGCTACACATGTTGAATCATTCACAAATTTTTCATAGTCTATGAGATTATACAACCCATGTCATTAAATGTGAGATGCAATAATGACATCACCATTTGACAAATCATGAACCCTACATCTGTCATAAAAAAATTTCACAACCAAGCTGATCTTGGTTAATGCTGAAACTGATAACATATTTTTCTTGATCCCTGACACAAATAAAGCATCTGACAATGTAAAAGAACTACCATCAGCAGTAGTCAAAATGATCTTACCAACTCCCATGACAAGATAAGAGGAGTTGCTAGTGCATAGGAGAGTATTCCCTATAGGGGCAGGCTCGAGTGAAGTGAACAAACTGTGCTGCTTTGGTTTCCCCACTCTTAGAGTACCAAACATCCAAGTCTACTATAGACATACATTGTTGATGAGAAGATGGTTCATGACATACATTAGTAAATGCCCATTCTTCATTCTGCACAAGATTAGCAGACTGTTTTGGGTGTAGGGGCCTCTACGATAACCATTTCAGCCTCTTTCTTCCTTGCCTCTTTAGCAGCCAATTTTGGACAACTCTTTATGACATTATCATTTCCTTTACAGTATTTGCAAAATAGTTTCTACTTTTCTCTTTTCTTCTCATCTCTATCATCCTTCTTTGGTTGTGTAGAATTAGAAGATTTTTGTTTACTAGTAGAAGAGCTCTATTTACCTTTGCCCTTCTAGCTAGCCAGATCTACAACACACATAATGGACCTGTTCTGCCCAGAATGATCTTTTAGCAATAGAACAGAGACTAACTCCTCAAATATTAAGGCATTTGGATTGCCTTTCATCATCAAATGAAGAGTAGAAGCAAAAATCTGATATGAATTGGGAAGACCATTCATGACAATCTGCACAAGTGAGCTGTCAGGCAAGACCATCAAAGGACATCAACTATTCCTTCAAATATTTGATCTTTGTCAGAAAACTATCCATAAAATCTTTTCATTGATGTGCTCACTCTCCAACTGTTTTCATAGGTAAGAACATGAGCCTCATTCCTTGCCTAGTATAAATTGGTAAGTGTATCCCAATCATCCGTTGTTGTTCAGTAGGATCAAATGTGAGGAATAATGGCACGGTTGATAGACAACGCTATCAATGCATGTGCTTGAGCATCTCTATCATCCTAATGAAGTTGCTCTGTAGTAGGCGTAGCAAGAACTGCAACACAAATAGGAACTTGAAGAATATCACCATCTTCAATGCCATCTACATCAACTTCAAAAAGTGTGTTGTAGGTGTAATAGGATGTTTTTCAACACCCTACACAAGTTTCCATAGTCCTTTTGCAACTATTACATGATGCATCATGTTGGCGGCAGTCAGGGCGTCTCAAGACAAGGGAGCTGACATAAGAAATCAGAGCAAATAGAAGGGCCAAGCAGGAAAAGCGGTCAAAGAAGATCCGACAAGTAGGCCATTCAATTTTTTCGACCTAATCCCTTTTTAACAATGATTTTCATCACTACATGAACTTTGTACATATTGTTTTTGGTAGTTTCGCCTCCATTTTGTTCAAGCCAAGGAGTCCTCTAGCTTGAGGAGTATTAGAAGTATTTATGTACCAATTTTCATAATTTTTAGAGCTTGTTTGAGCCTCCAAAGTAGCCTGGGAACCTAATTTTTAACTAGGCCGGACACTAGGTCTAGAGAGCTCATTTTTGGGAGAACAAATTTTTAGTTTGAACTAAAGAAGAGCTTGTAATTGTGTTTTTGATCTTAATCAAAGCTTCCATTGTCTCACTCTTTGTTGTTACGTGTGTATGTGTGTGCATGCTTGTGTGCTTCTCCATCACCACTTGTGCACAACACTTGCTCGAGGTCTTCATACCATCCTCATGTCTTCCCGGATTGACATTCAAGGAGGTGCTACTCATCACTGAGCTACACCAAATTTCGGCACTATTGCTGGGGATTGAGCTTTTCGGATGAGCGTGTGATGGTAAGATGTAGATTAGAGATATTGGAAGAGTAGGTAACCATTTCTTTTACTTGTTTTTACTTTCCTCTTCACTTCCACACACCATATCCACTCATCATCATTTTCACCACCCCGGCCATATACCTCCATCTCCATTCATTTCCTCATTTCCACTTGAGAGCGAGAGCGAGAGAGAGCTTGTTTGTGCCTTTGTTTTCTGTGTTCTCTTGAGTGTTCTTGCAGGTACCAGCTTCCTTTGCAGCTGCAACAGCTCCAACAGGTGAGAAAATTGTCTGTGCAGATCCCGAGGCATTGACCTCTGTCGATCACGATCGACAAAAAATTTCAACCATTGGTAAAACTAAGTGCACCACCACAAAGCACATGATGAGCACATTCCAAATCACTAATGACAGTTAAAAAATTCCTTGATTTCCTATCAATCGCGACCAACAGACCCTGTCAATCGCGATAGACAGACCCTGTCAATCGCGATAGACAGACCCTGTCAATCGCGATCGATAGACCGCGACGGATTGCCATGTAGGACTCAATCAATCGCGATTGATACCATCGATCGTGATCAACTAAAACTTCGTGATTGACACAATAAACAGCATGTCCATGTGTCCATCGTGATGGACACACCCCCGATCGATTGAAATCATGTCGGACTTTGTGGAAAAAGTGTCGATCATCATTGACACCATCAATCCCGATTGATAGCCCTCACGACCGACTCTGTCGATTGCGATTGACACCATCAATCTCGATTGACGTGTCGATCTCAATTGACAGGCCATGACGGACACCTCTGTCAATCGCGATTGACAGCCCTGTCGATCACGATTGACAGCCCTGTCGATCACGATTGACATACATTTTTGGCAAATTTTTAGGGTTTTTTATTTCAAATTTTGGGGTAATTGTGGGCATAAATATCAAGTAATAAGTGTATTGTGAGGCCCGTACACAAGTAAATTGAGAAATCCAATTTGCATGTTAGCCTGTTTTAACCGTGTTTTAATCCTAGAACCCTGAACTATCATAACTTCCTCATAGAAAATCCAATTGGAGTGATCTCTAGGATTTCTTTCCATAAGGACTAGAGCAATTTGGTCTCTAAAGTACATGAATGAAAATGGTTTGTTATGTCATTTGAGTTTAAATTTTGTTATGTCATTTGGGACTTTTACAGGTCCATTGAGAGCATCGAAGGGCGTCTAGAGCACTAGCACATTGCAAGCTCGAGAGTGGGGTTCTTGAGCACCAAAGAGCAAGGGATAAGCAAGTGAGGTTGGATCATTCTCAACTCCCTTCGTCAATTCCTAGCTTAGGCTAAGTGCGAGTCGTGCTAGAAGTAAGTTAGGGTGACGATAGGCATCTGTAAAGTTGAAGACTCTTAAATACTCAAGTTCAAGCAAGAATATAATCTCTCTATGATCGATAACCTTAAAGAAAAGAATTTAACGTGGTTCGAGCAACTAAAAGTGCGACAACTTACTCAAATATTCCTGATGATGTGATACCAGACAAGAGCATAAACATGATAACCAACTAAAAAAGAACCAAGTGACTAATACAAATTGAGCTGAAATGAGGTTGTACTTGGGGTAAATTGGGGTTATTCAATCAGGCATATGAACCTTAGATCAGGATGACATCTAGGGAGAGATATACAAAGCCTTAGGTCTTCAAAGGCTAGTGTCAATCACACTGCTAGGTCTTAGGCCTAGCAGTTGAGTGCTTATCCTCACTACCCTAGCTCTGAAACTAGTGAATCAGAGATTTCTTATGGTATGGAGAGACCCACAAGAAGTTCAGGTGTGGCTTACTTAGAGAAACATGAAGGTCCTTACAAAATGCAATTGGAATATATCAAGACAAACCGATTAGCTACTCGCATCTATGAGGACGGTCTAAAAAGATCTGTTGTCCAGATTAAAAACCCAGATCAACCCATTAGACTACAACATCCAGTTGTCAAATTTGAGAATGGTGCATACCTAGATAAGGAAGGAACAATGTACGTAGTCACCACCCAACCAGATAGAACATATGAATTTGGTAATGTGATCCCAGAGGCAGACATAGGGGACATAGGGCAAGGGAACTTAGGAAAAGAGCCTAGCATTCCCCAAGGCAAATCAATCTTGACTAGAATAATCACTCCAAAATGGATTCCTCAAGACAATAAGAGCATACATCTGCTCTTAAACCGAGAGACTGACGAGGACTTTTGGAGGTATAATACTGACCAATCTAATGAAGCAGGAATGCTCACAAATCTATGATTTTAAAGATCCTAATAGCATAGGCAAAGTGACCTATTTAGACAATAGTTCAGAGAGGATCTTTGGGGACTCAAAACATGGTAGGCATGCCTACACTTGGAAGGTTGAATTTGTTTTTTCCCAACCACGATCTAATGTCTCTTATGGGTTCCAAGGAGCTGGGACATCCCACGCTCATGGAGCTCAAAAGGACAAGAGTAGAGATATGTCAGAAGTGACCTTTGCTAACCCACTGGGAAGAGAAAGAACGAGAACATAGACAGATAGAATGAAAACCGAGAGACCTAGAGACCCAAGGAATCAAAGAAATGCAAACAAATTTCCTCTGCCAAGGCCTAGAGAACACACAAGGACCTTGAGGCCTACACAACTAGTTAAGCCCATGAAGAATTGCTTCGATGGCACGGGAGACCCATATCATCGTGGTAGAATTTAGGCAAGATTTGAGAATTGAACAAGTTGAAGACTTGTTCACTCAATATAATGCCTTCGGACTAACTCTCAAGAACACAACCCTTACATGGTTTCAACCGCTTCACCAAGGCCAGTTCAGGAATATAGACCAACTTCTAGAGGCTTTCATCATAGAATTTCTAAGAGTGGCATCAGACACAACACCTCCTCACTGATACATAGCTTCAAGCAGACACCTCAAGAGATAGTTAGACTTGTAGGAAGAAGATTTAGGCATTACCTGGAGAGATGCCCCGTTCCTAAGTTACCCACACCAGCCAAACAAGTGGCTTTATTCTTGGACGGCTTGCTAAGTACCAAAGCGAGATCATATGTGGACTTGAAGGACCCTAGGACCATAGAAGAGTGTGTATGCATGTGCATAGACATTGAGGATAACCTAGGGGAAGAATTAGAGCTTTCAAAACTCTACAGAGATTCAGATAGCTATACTAGCCTCAATTCAAATCCATCCACATCCATTGAGGAACTTGCTGAGAAAGTAGCTCAGAAGTTAGGAGTCTCTAGCAAACAGATACCCAAATTTGCCTTAGCGAAAATATGATATACTTATGGAGGTGACCATGTGGTGAATGTATGTGCCATTATGGCTCAACCCCAAGTGAACCCTAGCAGCCAATACTCCACCATAGAGCAAAGATACACTAACCACACTGCACAAGACTGTCCCTATAACAAACAAACTATCAGATAAAATTATCCTCAGCCATATCCACAACAGGGAAGATACCAGAATCAGTACCCACCACAACAATATGGCAGACCACAACAACCCTATCAGCAAACCTACCAAACCCAACAAAGGCCTCAGCCTCTGTTAGCTCAGCAACCTCCAACTCCAGCCAATGTGATTCCAGTAAAGTACGCAGCTGCAGAAGGAGATATGAATAGAGATTTAGTGCCAGTAACTCCATTACTTTCAAAAAGTGACCCTAATGAACATAGCTTCGGCTCTACTCATATTGATAGCCCCCAGGCTTACTACATGCAGTCACCTGAGCATAATGAGTCCTATTATTATGAAGACCCGAGTGAACCTAGTTGGGAGCCAGAGTATGCAAATATCATGTACACAAAGCCTAACCCTAGACCTCAACCTAGGCAAGTAAGACCCCCATTTCCTAGAGGACCATGCTACCAATGTCAGGGAGATCACCTCATTCGTGATTGCCCTATGCCTGCACCTACACAACCCCAATCTGTGACAATTCAGGGTTTTTATCCCGAATGTGGGAAAGAGCATCTCTTGCAGGATTGTCCTAAGAACCCCAACAATATGCCAAAAATCACTCCTATCAACGTTATTAGGTTAGTAGTAGACTCTAGAGGAAGTGTAACTTCCACTACACCAGTGCAAGTGGTCACTAGAGCTCAAGCTTTGCAGCAAAACCAAGGTTTAGTTCAGGAAAAGAGTTCCGAGGTTAGTGAAACTGAGAGCATAACCAAGAAGAGGACCAGATCTTGGAAGGATAGTTGAGAAAGAATGAAAAGGCCATGGGCAAAGAAGATGAGTGAACTCAAGGAAAGTATAAGAGAAACGAAAACCAAGATAATTGAACTCACATCTCACACTACCCCACACCCACCATTCCGATCCCCATCCTATCCACCACCTTCCAACCCACCTCACACAATCCCACCACCCCCTAGAGTAGGATTCTTCTTAGTAGATCCCACTTCCGAGGACCTAGACATGATGCTTAAGGCATATCAGGCCAGAATCCAAGAAGGGCCAAATGTAGCAGATCATGAAAAGTTTTACCCTAGAGCTGAACTAGAGCTCGAACGAACTAAAATTTGTGCTAAGATAGTGGAATTGGCTCAAACAATGTTTGAAGCCAGTCACCTCTTTAACTTCTCTAGTTTAGCTAAGACACAATTGCACTTTGATGCACTGGTAGAAAGATTGGAGAGGCTAATTGCAAAATCTGAAAAGGAACCCGCCTCTCAAAGTAGGGACAAGGTAAGTGAAAGGATAAGCCTCACTGCCCAGGAAGCTTATGTGCCTAACTCCACAGAACCCGACACATCTTCTTCTATGAATCGATATTCCCCAGAATTTCTGAGAGAGATTCAAGAGGAGAAACGGGCTAAAGAAAGTCAAGCTCCTCCTCCCATTGAACTTGTGGATGACTTGCATGATCAATTCCCACAAGAAATTCCTTCCATTTATGGAGAGCAAGAGAGCATCCGATCTCACGAGAGATTAGACTTTGAGTCTAATTCCTTATAGGAACTACCCCATTTAACAGGCCCATGGGAAGCTAAGTCCACTTATATGAGAACACCCACGATCATCATTAGAAACAAAGATTCAGTCATACCTAGGAACACGGAGGTAGTAAAAAACACTAAAGTGCAGTGCAATCTCACTTTAGAGGAGCTACTCAAGGTTAGGCCAGAACTATGGAAACATGTAGCCAATCAAGTGCCAGAAGTAGCAAAACCTCGTTCCCACATAGGCTCTCATAGAACAGTGGCAGAAATACCCTTGGACAAGATAGGTGACATGAGCAAAGGAGAAGAAGGAAACATCTTGGAACACCTATCTTCCCATTACCCATCAAGGTTACACCACCAAGACAATTTTGGACTCATGCGCAGGAGTCGCAATTGCTACCACTTCCCTATGGAAGCGATGGGGCAAGCCAACACTCAGGCCAACGAGAATGAAATTGCAGATGGCCGATGGTCACATAGAAAGGCCCTTAGGACTGTTAGAAGGAATAACTCTCACTACATGTGGTGTCGAGTTCGAGCATACTCTTGCCGTATGTAACTTTAGCAAGAATCAGGCCTATGAGATGATTTTGGGAAGACCATTTATGTGACAGTTGCAAGTGGTACAAGATTCGGGAACCAATTCTTTGTATTTGCAACACTTAGGTGTTACAATCAAATTCAATCTCAAGGATTACTCTCATAGAGATGTACCCCCTATTCAATGGAATCCCATCCATAGAGCTAAGGATGATACACAATCAGTGCATTCCATAGGATCAGGATCCTCATGGATGCATGAAGACACCCACTTATGAATGTGCAAAGTAGTTGTAGAAGAAGAGAAGAGAGAAAAAGCCAGAGAGGTAGGTGCGAAGGAAACTCATAGATCAATTCAAGACTCAACCTATGCACCTATAGTATTTCTAGACCAAGACTTTGAACCTCATGATTGGGCTAAAATTTTAGCAACAATGGATGTAGCCATCAATGAAGAACAATGGACACCCCACTATGACGAGGATGGCTATGACATTTCAATCTTCACAATAGAGCCAATCATGTGTGATTTGGTTATTGAAGAATGTGAACCTATCACTGATGCATTCGAGGATGCAAGTGACTCCGATCTAGAGTCAATCATTATGGACCCACCTTTTGCATCAGATGAGGAATATTTTTATGAAGCGGAGGCTCACCCACAAAGACATGAAGAACTTACACGTGATGTGAGGTTAACCACACAAGTGACCACCAAGAGTGAAGGCAAGAAAAGGAAGAAGAAAGAAGCCACATCAGAGGAGGAAGAATCTTTGTTTGAGGTCCCAGAAAATTTTAAAAAGTATGAGATAGAAGATAGGAGAGTCATGATAAGAATGCCTAAACATGATGCACAAGCCGAAGAGGCCTATGATAACAAAGAAACCACCAAGAAAATTGTTGTAACCATAGAAGAAGGAGAAGAAAGATGCTCATGCATAGGACATGACCTGACTGAGGAAGAAGAGCACGAGCTGATAGCCTTGTTATGAGAATATAGAGATGTTTTTGCTTGGAGTTATAAGGACTTGAAAGGTGTAGACCCTGACATATGCTCACATATGATTCCCATGACCTCCGATGCCAAATCCTCTAAGAAGAAGCCATATACATATAATGATGACTATGCTGCCAAAATCAAGGAAGAGATAGATCATTTGGTTTGAAGCTAGATTCATCTATGAAATTGAGCACACTGAGTGGGTATCCCCCATCGTAGTGGTGCCCAAGAAGAATGGAAAGTTATGTGTATGCATTAACTTGAAGAAAGTTAATGTAGCCACTATTAGAGATACTTATCCGCTTCCTATCACTGAGCATCTCTTAGAAAGAGTAGTAGGCAAGGAAGTATACAGCTTCCTTGATGTCTTCTCTAGCTACAATCAAGTAGCCATAGCTCCAGAAGATCAGCATAAGACAACTTTTTCCACACAGTGGGGCATATTTGCTTTTTGGGTAATGCCATTTGACGTTACCAATGCACCAGCTACCTTTCAAAGGCTGATGTGCCATGTGTTTCAAGAGTTCTTAAGGAAAAATTTGGAAGTCTATGTTGATGATCTCTGTGCACATTCCAACATGAGACAAACCCATATCCCTGAGCTGAGAGCTATCCTTGACAAATGTAGAGAATATCAAGTCTGCTTGAACGCAGAAAAGTGTGTTTTCATGGTTAGGCAAGGCAAGATTCTAGGACACATAGTGTCAAATAATGGCATATCTACGGATTAGGAAAAAGTGAGAGCTATTGCAGAGCTACCTAGGCCCAAGAATGTCAAGGAAGTACAGGACTTCATGGGCCATTGTGGCTATTATCACTGATTCATTCATATGTATGCGGTCATTGCAAAGCCTTTGTACTCCCTTTTGAGTAACTTTGAGTGGACGGAAGAATGTGAGAACTCTTTCAATGAGCTTAAATGATGATTATATTCAGCACCAATCTTGACCACACCAAATTGGAACAAACCCTTTCATGTTCACGTGGATGCATCCAATTATGCTATTGGGTGTGTACTTGCACAACCTACTTGTGAAGGTAATATGGATCTCCCAATAGCTTATGCTAGTAGACATTTGAATGCGACTGAGCGGAACTATACCACGACCGAAAGAGAAGGATTAGGCATGGTATATGTTGTAAAAAATTTCAGACACTATTTGCTTGCAAATAAGTTTAAATTTTTTAATGATCATCAAGCTCTACTGTTCTTGGTAAACAAGCCATGCAATACAAGTAGATTAGTAAGATGGTTCCTCTTACTAATGGAATATGACTTTGAGGTAGTGGTGAGGAAAGGTAAGACTCAGTTGAGAGCAGATCATCTCTCAAGGCTCACATCCGGAGAGGCCCCACAAGGAGTATCAGATGATCTTCCTGATGCGTACTTGTTTAATTTGGAAGTTGTATCGTAGTGGGCCAAGACATTAGTGCCAATATTCACGTATGGGCCTTAACACCCAGTGATAAACACTCAAGATAAGGAGGTAGTAAAAGCCCAAGAGTGCAATATCATGGCAGGAAGTATGTACAAGCATACAGATCAAGGGATATTAGCTTGTTGTACGGAAGAGGAGGAGTACGCAAAATGGTTGCAATTAGCACATGTGGGTGCATTAGAGCAACACTACTCAAGGCAAAGAACTTTACAGACACTAAGGAGACTCAGAGTGCATTGGCCGACTATGGAAGCAGATGTCCATAAGTTGTGTAAGGAATGCCCAATCTATCATATTAGACCACTCGTGGAGCACGCTACACTATACCAAGTGTCTCTAATACCAGATTGGTGTGAACCATTGGTAGCCTTCTTGAGGAAAAAAACGTTCCCTCAAGATATGACCCTGGCTAGGCAAAGAAGTTTATAACAATAAGCCCTAAATCATGCACTCATTGGTGATAATCTATACAAGCGTGGAAAGGTGGATCCCTGAGACTATGTGTCCATGAGAGTGAATATCTTAAGATCTTGGAAACTGCTCACCAAGGTGTAGTAGGAGGACACTTTGGACCAGACCGTGTGATTAAGGAAATCCTATTTGCAGGCTTGTGGTGGCCAACACTTTACATGGATGCACATACCTATGTGAAGCGGTGTGACATTTGTCAGCGAATTCAATATCCCATACGTAAAATGAGATGCCATTGAAACCTATGATGAATGGACGTGCATTCTCTAAGCGGGGAATAGACTTTGTGAGTTCCATTAATCCCCCAACTAAGAGTTCCCATGTGGAGTATATCATTGTTGCCACTGATTATCTGACTAAATGCGTAGAAGTGAAAGCCACAACGAAGAACGATGCTCAAATGACAACTAAGTTCTTATTTGAGAATGTGTTCACTAGATATGGGCTACCTATAGAGCTAGTAAGTGATAGAGGCACTCACTTCTTGAATGAATTTATTGAAAACCTTATCCAAGAGTTCTTGGTGATACACAAGAAGTCTGCCCCTATCATCCACAAGCTAATGAGCAAGCTGAAAGCACCAATAATATTCTATGTAATGTGTTGACCAAATTAGTGAATAATAAATGCTCTGATTGGGACAAACAGCTACACCATGTTGTTTGGGCATATAGAGTTTCCTATAAAATAGTACTCCAAGCCACACCCTTTCAGATGGTATTTGGCCAAAATGCAATGCTACCATTGGACTTCTTGATACCTACACTGAAAGTGGCACATGAGCATGAGTGGACAGCGCATGAACTCTCTTCAAGGATCTTTGATCTTGAATGGCTAGGTGAAACAAGACTGAGAGCTGCCACAGGGATTTATGCAGCTAAGAAAAGACAAAAGGCATACTTTGATGCCCATGTGAAGGATAAAGGCTTGAAGGCCGGAGACTTAGTTTTGGTGTATACCCTGAAACAACATGCAAGAAAGCTAGAGAAGCGTGGATATGGACCCATTATTATTAACAGAATATCAACAAGTGGGACAGTTCAATTAGCCACCTTAGAAGGCGATATCCTACCAAGCTACATTAGAGGATGCCGATTCACATTATATCAAGAATCCCTCATGGAGGAAATGCATATTGACTTAATACTACCAAGAAACGCAAAGAAGAAGAAAAACGAATCCAAGAAGAAGCGCAGGTAGCGGCTTTGGAACGTATCGAAAGAATGAAATTGAGAAGACAAGGTAGAGATCAGCCTAGTACAGAGGCCTATGAAGCTCTAGGATATCACATGGCTATGTGTGAAGTCTCAGGTGTAAGTTCCCATAGAATAATTGACCGATCCTTTTGTGATGTTAGAAATAGGACGAGGAAATAGTGCAAGGACTGTATGGTCCTTGATTGACTCAGGTGCAACCATTAGTGCTGTTAAACTTTCTTACTATCAAGAATTGAAATTAAGTATCAATCCTATAGAAGCATACCTCATAGGATTTGAAGGTGTGGAAACCCCTTGCATGGGCGAGGTGGAACTTCCCCTCTACATTCAAGATGTTCACTTGACACTTAAAGTGCTAGTGTGTCAGAAAGAGGATCTCACTGAACCTCTTGTCTTGGGTCAAGACTGGATCTACGATCATGAAGTCAACCTAAACCTAAGAAGTGGACTTCCTCAGGTCTAGGTAAATCAAAATCCCATTACAATTGAGTTAGAAAATGAAGCACTCAAGGAACTAGGAAAGGCACCAACTCTTGGTCCTCCCAGGAGTACACATGAAGATGATGATCCTATTCTTGTCCAAAACTATGTGATGCAGAGGGATGGTGTTCTCAACAAAGAAGCCAAGGATACGATGGAACTCCCTTCTTTTGCAGAAGTGATAGGGACACGAAAACCAAAGGAGTACAAAACGCAGACGAAGTAGACAATCTACATTCAAAACCAAAGGAGAGTACAAAGCAAGGTGTCTCAGCCACCGAAACAAGTATGGGTACGGAAAGGCGAGCATCCTGTTGCGAACAAGTTACAACCACTGACTAATTTAAATACCATGCTAGTGATCGACAATAGGACATGAATAAGAAGTCTTTCAAAGATTCGCTTATGGAAGTAAAGTCTATCTGGGTACCCAAGAAGTCACCGAAGGCCGACCCACAATCAAGACAAATTTGGGTGCCTAAGGCTTGTTTGCGGGCTCAAATAGCCATACAAAAACCACGCACTGTGAATCAATACTCACACACTCAAACAGCCGATACCCATAATTGTTTGGCACGCACAGTCACATATCCATCCACATGCTCGAGCAAGATCATTGGTAAAAGGGTCCCTCAAAAGCCTCATTGCCAAGTAGACACTCTTGTAGAGTCTTCTAAAGTCCCCATGAAATCAAAATGTAAAGCCACACATTATCTTTCGCAACTCAAATCTTGTAATAAACCCCCTAACCCCACTGTGTAAACCCACCCCACATACTAACTGCATCCATACACCATTACACCACTCCATGTAGCATCCAGGAACCCATCATCCACTAATCACACTTCACACTTGTTAAAAAATCAAGCTTCAAAGTACAAATTCGCGGGCAAACTAATTTGTACAAGTGGACCAATGTATGAGGGCCTCAAGTCACGAGATTTCCCCAAAAGGAATCACTCAATCACTCCCCAAATCATTGCAATCAATTCCTCTAACTTAGAGAGGAGCAATTTTAGGAAAAGAGGTTCCTAGATTGTAGGAGTCTACTTGCTCTATTTAAAATAGGCTTGGATCACGACTTTTTGTGTGATCCCGTGTGTTTCTTTGGTGTATTGGAGTGTTCTTAGAGTGCTGGAACTCCAGCAAGCAACCCCCTAGCTTAAGCAAGCCCCCTTCTTGCTTCCATCCCAAGTTTGGGTTAGGATATCTCTCTATCTATGCTAGCAGTGACTAGTCTCTATTTCTCTGAGTTGTATCCATTGGTTCTCCTATTGTAGAAATGCATTTGCTTACTCTTGTTGGATAGCTAATATAGTCCTCTAATTTTGGTTCAAATCTCCGGATCTTTCTCTGCATTTTATTTGAGTTATTGTATCTGGAGTGAAGGTATGTCTCTGCACAGGTCTGTGAGAGTGTTGACAAAGTAGCCTAACTTGCAGACATTGCCATTTCATGTGTGAGAATCCATTTTAGATGAAATTTTTCTTGTTAGAAAGCTCTCTAAGTCTACTTTGAGTGGTTAAAATATCTCTAGAAATCTCTGTACCAGCTCTGAGAAATAACCAAAACACTAGAACAGTGTCCAGTTGAGTGTACCTTGAGAGGTCACATTTCGCTTCTAGTTGCATAGGGAGTTGTCAAATCTCCCAACAGTGGTATCAAAGCATTTTGAAGTTCTTGGAGGGCATCCATTACAAAGCAAAAGAGCTATTTGAGTTTGAGTTTAAAAGGTTTCTTCACCAAAGGAAGCTGGACAAAGATTTTCATCAAGGGAGAGCACTCGATCCTCGTCAAGTGAAGCATACTTGGAGTTTATCAAAGGAGATCTAATCTTGGAGGTAACATCAGTTTACTTTTGCAGCACTAGCACTTCAAGGAGGTATTGGAAGAGTTCCAAATCTTAGGGAAAGCAAGATATGGCTGAGTTCAACACTCAAATAGAGAAACTTGACAAAGGCAACTATCAGCCTTGGAAGTTTCGGATGTCAAACTATCTCATGGGCAAGGGTCTTTGGGGTTTGATCAGTGGGACTGATCCAAGACCTAGGTTGGGGGATAATCCAACCAATGACCAGCTGAGAGCATTTAGGGAATGGAATGAGCGTGACAAAAGAGTTATTTTCATTCTTTCACAACACATTAGCAACAGTATGATAGGACACATTCAAGACCTAGACTCAAGCATGAGAGTTTGGGAAACTTTGGAGAGGCTCTACTCTACGAGTACTAAAGCAAGGAAGATTCAACTTAAAAATGAGTTAAACAATCTAAAGAAGACCTCAGGGAGTAGCATCAACGACTTCATTCTCAAAGTCAAGGAACTTTCAGATGCATTGGGATCTATTGGCAACCACATAGATGATGATGATCTAGTGGCGTATACCCTCAATGGTTTGAGGGATGATGAAAAGTGGAAACCATTCACCACTTCAGCTTATGTAAGGGACACACTTCCAGATTTTGAGCAACTAGTTTCTCTTATGGTAACCGAAGAAATGAATATAAATGGAGGTTCATCAAAGGGCAAGGATGCCCAAGTGTTTTATGCAGGAAACTCAAGGGGCAAAGCACAAAGAGGCAACCAAAGTAGGGGAAGAGGAAGATTTGGAGGAAGACAAAGCAATCAAGGACATGACCAAGAAGGCTCTTCATATAAAGGAAGAGGAAGGACAAGAGGAAGAGGAGGAAGACATCAACAATCAAGAAGCCAAGATGGTCAAGGATGCTACATATGTGGACGACATGGACATTATGCAAGGGATTGCTATCAAGGGAGCAACCAAAGGAGTTACAACAAAGCCTCAACATACAAAGGGCAAGGTAATTATGCATCCACTAGCTCTGAGAATGAAAATATCCTTATGATGCATATGTATGGAAGCTCAAACAATGTAGATACTACATGGTATATCGATAGCGGTTGCAGCAACCATATGAGTTGCGACCAAACTTTGTTCACTAATCTACATGCTCCAAGTGGTAAAGGGCATGTGGAAACAGGGGATGATACAGCCCATAAGATCACACACATAGGTGATGTGGTTTTGAATGACAAAGAGCAAGGAAGGTGTCTCAAAGATGTGCTTCATGTACCTACAATCACCAAGAACTTGGTATCTATGGGACAAATGGTGGACAGAGGCTACCAAGTGAGATTCAACAAAGGAGGATGCTTTGTGGAGAACCCAAAACAAGGTTACAAGCTGGTTGCAAGAGGAAAGAAGCAAGGAAGATTGTTTACATTAGAGGTAAAACCAAATCCTTCACATCATGTATACTTTACTTTTGGTAATAAGCATATTGCGGAGTTGGACTTGTGGCACAAAAGAATTGGCCACATCAACATTCAAAGGATGAAGGAGATGCAGCAAAAGAGGCTGGTAGAAGGTCTACCAAGTTTTCAAGGTCAAGGAATGAAGAACTTATGTGAAGCTTGTCAGATGGTTAAGCAATCAAGACTTCCCTTCAAGAAGAGTGGATACATCAGTCAACATCCACTTGGATTGGTTCACACAGATGTATGGGGACCAACCAAGGAGCCATACCTAGGAGGGAATAGGTATTTTGTGACTTTTATAGATGATTGTACTCGCATGGTTTGGATCTATTTCATAAAGCAAAAATCAGATGTGTTTCAATGCTTTAAAATGTTCAAAGCTATGGTTGAGAAGGAGACAGGTAACTACATAAAGAAGCTAAGGTCCGATGGAGGGGGAGAGTACTTCTCAAATGAATTTTCAGATTTTCTTTGGGAGCAAGGCATCAAAAGGCAAGTAACATGCAGGTATACACCTCAACAAAATGGGGTTGAAGAAAGGAAGAACAGGTACATTGCAGAGATAGCTAGGACAATGTTGAATGAAATGAATATGCCCAACCATTTTTGGAGTGATGCAGCCAATACAGCCATATACCTCATGAATAGGGCTCCAACATCAGGAATACACACCTCAACACCTTATCAAGCTTGGTATGGTAAGAAGCCAAACCTCTCCCACCTCAAAATATTTGGTTGTACATGCTATGTTCATGTTCCTAGTGAGCTAAGGCATAAGTTGCAAGCAAAGTCAGAAAAGTGTGTCTTCATTGGCTATGCAAATGATCAAAAGGGTTTTAGGTGCTTCAATCCAAATACAAAGGAGCTCAAAGTATCAAGAGATGTAGCTTTTGATGAGCTACTTCCATGGTACAAGAAGGTAGAGTATTTGCAGGAACATGAAGATGATGGATCTAGGCATGAAGAAGCTCAAAGACAAACAAGTATTGAACTAAGTGGTCATCAAAGCTCAAGTTCAGAGGATGAAGATCAGATTTCATCACCTTGGAAAGGGGGAGCAAGAGGAAATTCAGCATCAAGTCATTCAACAAAAGGGAGAGCAAAGCTTGTGGAGCTAGACGATGATGGAGTTGAAGTGAGTGGTGAAGACCATGGAGAATCTTCACATGTACCAAAGCATAAACCAAGAAATAGAAGGTTCATACCTCCAAAAGGTGAAGAGAGGAAGTCCTTAAGGCCAAGGTATCAAGTAGATAGGCTCACATATGATTCATTTATGGCAACTCATTATGCTTATATGAATAAAGTTGTAGAAGATCGTGAACCTACATGTTTTGAAGAAGCAAATAGGTATAAAGAATGGAAGGAAGCTATGAAGGAAGAGATTGAAGCTCTTGAAGAAAACAAGACTTGGAGTCTTGTGCCCAAGAAGGATGGCTTGAAAGTGATAGGAAGCAAGTGGGTCTACAAGGTAAAGAGGAAAGCAGATGGGACTATCTCTAGG
This sequence comes from Ceratopteris richardii, assembly GCA_020310875.1. Lineage (NCBI taxonomy): Eukaryota > Viridiplantae > Streptophyta > Polypodiopsida > Polypodiales > Pteridaceae > Ceratopteris > Ceratopteris richardii. The sequence goes on from CM035409.1 coordinate 166,782,048, forward strand.
TACAAAGCAAGGCTTGTTGCAAAAGGCTTTGCACAAACATATGGAGTGGATTTTGAAGAAACTTTCAGCCCTGTGGCTAAAATGAGCACCATCAGATCCTTAATAGCTATGGCAGCCACCAAAGGATGGAAATTATACCAATTGGACATCAAGAATGCATTCCTCAATGGAGACTTGGAAGAAGAAGTGTATATGGAGCAACCACAAGGTTTTGTAAGTAGTAAATTTCCTACACATTTTTGTAGGTTGAAAAAGGCTCTTTATGGCCTAAAACAAGCACCAAGGGCCTGGAATCATAGATTGGTGGAATATCTTATCAAGTGTGGATACAAACAAAGTGATGCAGATCACTCTCTCTTCATGAAGCAAAGAGGTGAACTAGCTGCCTACATTTGTGTTTATGTCGATGATCTTATTATCACAGGTAATTACATAAAGGGAATTGAAGACATCAAATCCAAGCTAGGTAAAGAATTTAAGATTTCAGATCTTGGGGAATTGAGGTACTTTCTTGGCATTGAAGTTGTTTACAAACAAGATGAAATCATGTTGATGCAAAGGAAGTACATTGTAGATGTACTTGAGAAGTTTGGAATGATAAATTGCAAGCCAATCTCCAATCCAATGGAGGTTAATTTGAAGCTGAGCTCTAGTGATGGTAATCCTCTTGAAGATGACACTTTGTATACGTCTATTGTTGGATCACTTAATTATGCAACCATCACAAGACCCAATATAGCTTATGGAGTAGGCCTCTTGTCACAATTTATGCATAGTCCAAGGACTACTCACTTGTTCGCAGCAAGAAGAATGCTTAGGTACTTAAAGGGTACTATAAATGAAGGATTATGCTATGCATATGATGATGATTTGCAGATCAAGGCATACTCTGATGCGGATTGGGCCGGATCCAAAGAAGATAGAAGAAGCACTAGTGGTTATCTAGTGATGCTTGGAAGCAAAGTTATATCTTGGATGTCAAAGAAGCAACCGACAGTTGCTTTATCATCTACAAAGGCTGAGTATAGAGCACTTGCACAAGTCACATGTGAACTTATGTGGCTTAAGAAGTTGTTTATGGACTCGAATTTGCAGGTTGATACATATCCTATCTATTGTGATAACTTGAGTAGCATACACCTCGCTTCAAACCCTGTTTTCCATGCAAGAACCAAGCACATTGAAGTGCATTACCACTTCATAAGGGAAAAGGTATTGACAAAGGAGATTTCAGTGATTCATATAGGTACAAAAGACCAAGTTGCTGATATGTTTACAAAGGCATTGGATGGCACAAAGCTCATGAAGTTCAAGAAAGGCATTAGCATGAAGGACCTTGGATGAAGATGAAGATTGAAGCTTGAGGAGGAGTGTTAAAAAATCAAGCTTCAAAGTACAAATTCGTGGGCAAACTAATTTGTACAAGTGGAGCAATGTATGAAGGCCTCAAGTCACGAGATTTCCCAAAAAGGAATCACTCAACCACTCCCCAAATCATTGCAATCAATTCCTCTAACTTAGAGAGGAGCAATTTTAGGAAAAGAGGTTCCTAGATTGTAGGAGTCTACTTGCTCTATTTAAAATAGGCTTGGATCATGACTTTTTGTGTGATCCTGTGTGTTTCTTTGGTGTATTGGAGTAGTACATATCATACCCATTCAAAATCCTCCCTAGGGGCACACATCGCCAGTTAGCAAGAACTCCCATTGGTTCAGTGAAGTCATAGGACCCCTTGAGGATGGCACCTATTTATGGGAGGTTGAGATAGAGTTTAACAGACGGTGGGGAAGATACGATTTCTTTACATGAGAGTTCAAAAAGCTTCAAAACAGCGAAGGATTGCAACCACTATGGAAGAAGGCCGGATTGGATGACTACTTCTGCACTCACTTACCAAAGCCTGACTTCCTGAGGTGTTCATACCTAGTTAGCACACTCACTCCCAGCAAAGATAAGAAGGGGGCGAGCACCTTTGTTCTTCCTTCTCTTACCCGAGGAAATGAACTGAAGTGTTTTAAATTAACCAACAATTTGGTAAGGGAAGCTCTAGAAATGAGAGGTATGCACATCCCTACTGAAAAGGAGACGATGATCCCGGACAATATGAAGAACAACAACCCAATTAAGCTAAAGGACATGGTGGCAATGACCCCAACTATGGCTATGGACCTCCGAATGTGCATGCAACACTTTGCATTCCCTACCCAAGAAAGATTTACAATGCCGCCCAAGAAGATTTGGTTTAGTTTATACTTGGTAGATATGCTGATCCTGACAATCAATATGCCACATTGGATTATAGACCACATCCATCTTACACATCAATGTTGGTACAAGAAACAGAAGTTAGTGCTCTATGGATGTTGTGCACTTACTAGAATTGTATATCGATGCCTGGTGTATGATGTGCTAATTCAAAGGGCATTCATTTGGACTAGGGTGCAGGACTTTCAGCGCAAAGTATCTGCCACACGACCCCATCAAAGAAAATGAGAGGAGCTGTTCAGATGCCATGTGCACAGGCTCAGGGTGCTACATTGACATCGGACCTGACTCCACCACCCCAAAGGCAAGTACAACCATTCACCATCAGATAACCAAGGCACAGTGTAGAAGGACCTAATATGATCTGCCCACCGATCCGCACAGATTTAGAGTTTCCTCACAACTTCATTCTTGAGGATCGAACATGATGAGGAAGTAGCCAGGATAATCAATGCAACTAACTTGGAAATTGAGATAGGGCAATTAAGTGGAAAACAAATAGTCACAGACCTGTCCGACCAAACTCAACCAGTGATTGTCGAAGTAGAGGAAGATGAGGAGGAGACTGAAGAAGAGGAACAAGATGAGGATCAGGAAGGACCATCTGATGAACAGGAGCATGAATATGAGCAACACATTATACCGGAACTCGTTGGAGCCCCAGCATACACAACGCAAATAAAGAGATTGTATGATACTATGAACCAGGTCCAAGAACAACATAGACTATCTTTGGCATCAAGGAAGGCATTAATGAACCAAATACTTGAAGAAGAAGGTATGGATGATCAATTCAGAGCTTCCCTCAACATGATCGCGGATGCATTGGGGGTGCCAAAGGCTGTGCACACTACCCTCACCCACTCCCAAAGATTTGAATGAAGGCACGAGAAACACCCTCCAAGATCAGGGAAGCATATACATATTATAGTATCAGAACCACATGGCACCACCTCTGCAACCACTGACATGGCACACTCCATCCAACACACTGAAGAACCCCACACGTCAATTGCACCCCCATCACCCCCCCTACCACCCTCCCCTCCAACTCCACCCCCCTCACCTCATACCACCATTGTCGCCCCTATTGTCATGACCATTGTCTCCATCTCCCTTAGTGAAGCACACAATGTGATTCAACCATCACAACTCTCACAATTTGACACCACCACTGTTGTAACTGCCCTCATGGGAAATAGAACTCTAACCATGGTTACCAAAAATCCAATTCCTCCTATCACATTTCTAGGTGGCCCACATGCATACAAACACACCATTGTACACCTTCACTACCATCAACACACCTACCATTCCATTGTACATGGTAACTCCCATGACTGCATCCAGGCACGACCTCATGAACATATCACCCACATCTACACCCCTCCCTCCCCCCATATTCCCACAATCTCCCATTCCCCCATGTTGTTGTAGTATGCCCTTGGGGAGCCAAGACCCACACCACCATGCATGGAAGTAAGAAGGAAGGCTCAAGAAGGACTCTCCTTTCATCCACCCCAACCTCCATCCTGTTCAAGCCATTGGCCACCAGCCCACAGCTATGCCACATGCTTGAAAACATGGAGAGAAGGGAGTCAAGGATCCTAGTCACATATGTAAAATACAAGAAAGTTGCAACACTCTACTTACACACATAGGAAATGCTAGCATGCACACACACCTCACTCTCTCACACTCTAAGACTAAATACATATATGCACAAAGCCTTAAGAGAAAAGAGAGGTGTTCCATTCAAAGGATATATACATGAGAGAATGTCGACCAAAAGCTCCCCTCTTTACAAAAATGAGCCTCTATATATAGGCTAAGCACAATTCCCCATGTGTTCCTTTTGAAAAGTCAAAAAAGGAACATGTGCTCATATCTCTCTAAATCTTGGCAAATATTCCTTCTAAACAACCCACTCTAAGGAAATAAATGTGTGGGAAATTCTACATGGGATTTTGGTCATGTGTGCCAAAAAGCTATTTTATTTAGGAGGCTTCATAACCATAGCCTAAGGGAAATATCAAAAAAGGGCTTAGGAGAGTGTTCATATGGACACAACTCCTAAATACAAGAAAGGGGTATTTTTATGAGTACTAGAGGGTGCCATTACATAAGCGAAATTGTGGGCAACCCTTATAACCCAACACTCTTCTCCCTCTAGACTTTGTCGTCCTCGACAAAGCTAAAATAGGAGAAGCATACATTACACAATCCCCTTGGGGGGCAATCAGCCCAACCATGTAAACAGAAGCCTCTGTTGCCAAAAATGCAACAATCTGTTAGCCGCCGGATTGGATCTCTATGTAATTTTATTTTCTATATTCGCACGCACTGAAAAGGCGTGGCGAAAAAATGTAACCCTCTTTTGAGTAATGAAAAGGCAAGCATGGCATTCTTCAAGCAAAAGGAATCGCCAGACTGTCTGTCTGGGCGATAGCGCTAGAGATGCTGTGTTGCAAATTTTGAAGAACTCTGAGTACTGTGTTTGATTGTTACGTTCAATAAATAATCATTAATTACCGTACATTGCGATTAACCTTAATAGTTCTGTGCGAATCTGTAAGTGTTTGATACATATGGTAGATGCATTGCGCAGTGATAAGTGTTGACTCGAAAAGTAGTTGGTTGTTAATTGAATGATTGAATTGGGAAAATTAAAAAGGGCCTTTGTACTATCAGACCCTTGTCCATCCCAAGAACCCAAAAACGAGATTAAAAGGGCTTAACCAAAAGAACTTAACACTGGTGATTTCAGTCACGGTCCAAGCAGATGCAGTCACGATCCAAGCAGATGCAGTCACGCATCTGACTGGAAATGCAGCAGCCATGATCGAAATCGCCCGTCAGTACCCTCGATTGAGACCAGAATAGTTTTGATGCCGATGGCCCTTATCCCTCCTCCACCTACCATTCATGATATTGTTGCAGTTCTTTCTGATGCACCTTCAGTTGCCATTCATGAGGCATCCGCCCCTCTTCTATCCTCTCCAGATTATTCTCCATCCTCCTCCCCTCATCTAATTGCCACCTCATCATCACAACCCCCTCCTTCTCTTCCCCCTCCAGCGGTAATGTTCACAGAATTGGCATCCACGGGCCAACTTCTTATCCAATTTTCCAAGCAATTGCCCCTCCAAATGAAGACAACTCAGAACATTCAGCAGGAGTTGCAGAGGAAGGTTGACTTGCTCGAAGCCGATATTGCCCCGCTCCAAGAAGAAGCACTTGCGATCAAAGCCGAGAATCATGCATTGCAGATTCAACTCCAACAACTCCAAGAACGGTTAGCAGAATAAGACAATATTCTTGCTCAACGAGACACTGCACTTGCTGAATTGAAGAAGACAAAGGTTCTCCTTACTGCTCGTGATGAAGAAATTGTTCAATTAAAACAATTGGTGACTGACAAAGAAGATGCTCGTGTTGCGCTAGGAAATCTGTTGGAGGAGACACGCGCAGATCTTGCTGTGGTAGAGCAGAAAGGATAGGAAATGGCAGACCTTGCCATGCAAACCACTGTCGAGTTAAAGACGGTGTCCGAAGATCTTTTCCAGAAAAGCCGTGACCTGGAAGCAGAGATTGGCCGGAAAATTCAGTTAAAGAAAGAGATGGAAGCCATTCAAAAAGAGCGCGATGCTTATTACAAAACTATTCAAATTCAAGCTCAGGAGCTGGAACGACGAGAAAAACAACTAGGCATTCAAGCAGATAGGCTTTCTCGGATTGATGCAGAGATTTTTGACATGAAGCCGGCAAGAGATGCTGCCATCGCCAATGAGTTCTACCTTCAAGAATCATTTTTGCAGACAAAGATAGATTTACTAATGAGTCACATCATTGCTGCCAGTTCTGTTCGATCTGATGCCCAACTTATTGAGCCTACCATTTTGAAGGATATGTTAGATTCTTTAAAACAGATTACCCGAACCTTTAAATTAGCTCGCACTCTGCATATCCAGGGCATTATTGATGAGCCGTAATTGTAATTTTCATTTTTGGGTTCGAGTCCACCATGCATGCCAGTGTGAGCCGCCAGATTGGATCTCTATGTAATTTTATTTTCTATATTCGCACGCACTGAAAAGGCGTGGCAAAAAGATGTAACCCTCTTTTGAGTAATGAAAAGGCAAGCATGGCATTCTTCGGGCAAGAGGAATCGCCAAACTGTCTGTCTAGGCGATAGCGTTAGAGATGCTGTGTTGTAGATTTTGAAGAACTTTGAGTACTGTGTTTGATTGTTACGTTCAGTAAATAATCATTAATTATCATACATTGCGATTAACCTTAATAGTTCTATGCGAATCCATAAGTGCTTGATACATATGGTAGACGCATTGCGTAGTGATAAGTGTTGACTCGAAAAGTAGTTAGTTGTTAATTGAATGATTGAATTGGGAAAATTAAAAAGGGTCTTTGTACTATCAGACCCCTGTCCATCCCAAGAACCCAGAAACGAGATTAAAAGGGCTTAACCAAAAGAACTTTTAACAAATTCCTCTGAGCAAGTCTTTAGAGGAACTGAAAATTGCAAGTCTAAAAACTCCATGTGCATTCACAACCATTGCAAACAAGACAGAGCAAGAAAGGGCACATCATACACAACACTTAGGATAGCAGTCCTAGCATTAAAGATGTACCAGCTTCCCACACGATGGCTGGGAAATTGGACACAATCCCTAAAATAGGGCAGTCACTCATCCAAAAACAGCAAGCTCCCTAACAATCCCTTTTTCTTTTTCATGATAACCATGCTTGTTCTTTGTAGCTCAAGTCTTATATTTAATAGCACACCCTGAGTAAGAATTAGATTGACAGGGCACCACCAGTTTCGTCATCCATCAAGCTTCCTGATTGGCACCATCACGAACATATAGAAAGCACTTTTAGTATCTTGTTGTGTGTAGATAGGACTTGAGACATAGTTCCCCAGAAGGGACAGTCACAAAAGAAAGTCACAATCAGATCTTGATTGTCATCCCTAACCATATGAACATACACGATCATACCAGAGTGACGAGCCACTCTGAGAATCTGAGGAACAACCATCTGTACATAGCAAAGCATCCACATATAATGCAGATCATCTTCTCCAAGCAAGGGCAAAGGCAACGGACACAATCCCCACTTGCGGCAGTCACAAAAAACCCCAAATCCCTTGTGTCACCCAATTGTTATAACAATCGTTGCTAAACATCAAACAACAATAGAGCAATGAGCTTGAATCATTTGAAAGACACAAGCACACCAACACTTTAATCTTAGTTTCTTGAGGCATTGGAAGCCACCAATAGAGTGGTGAGGAGCAACCAAGATCCGAGCAACCTGGTGAGGAGCAACCTGCAACATAGTGATTGGAAAACCAATCAATAGGCTCTGACACCCAGGAGCCACCTCTATCCATTCGCTTTATGCATATGCTTGGTCTATAAATGATGTGCAGCAACCTCAAAAAGCACATTAAAAATGAGAGCAAATAAAGCTCCAAAATAAAGATTAGCTGGTTCACCTGCATAGTGCCCTTGCACTCCAGCCTGTGCTATGTTGCTTGATTTAGTACTATTATCCAGAGGAGTTGGGCTGAGCTACAATGATTCAGTGCCCAAGATTCACATGGGAGTCTCAAGACATGGTCAGTAGCTGCCTTATGTGGAAGCATGGGTTGTACAGACACGACAACCAACATTAGTTGTGGATGTGATTCCAGCCTAAGCACTATCCTTTAGTACCAGGATCTCTAAACAAGGTCCCCAGACCACAGCATCCATCATCTTTAAGTTTGCAAAGACCCAAAGGAATTTCGTTGGATCTAGTATCCCGTTTAAAGAACTTACCAAAAGCATAAAGGAAATGAGCAGCACAAGTAACCCCGACACTTGCTTTGCCATTTGGATCCACTAGCTTGACCTATACTCTGATCGTATCCATGTGTAGGTATGATCCATCTTTTTTTTTTATGGGCCCTCAGAAGCTCAGCAGATGGTGGAGATGGTGCCAAAAAAGTTTTTTTCATACTTACTATGTGATGTGGCTTGTACCTCCCTCAATCATTAGCTACAATCAGTAAAGTAGAAAATCAGCAGTATAAGTGATTTAATAATTGCAACTGAGAGCCCAATCTGGCCAAAAGTTGCAATGCCACTCCACCACACTTCTCGAGGTGTTTCTTCTCCTGGTTCACTTAGTTTTGATAGAATGCCCTCATTTAGTGATCATCCCCATATCGTTGACCCCTTAGTCTTCATGACAACAATTTCACATGGCATGAACAGGTGGTCAGAGAAGGCCACAGAGAACATCAGATCCATAATTGCATCAAGCACAGAAATATTTCAGAGCAAGGAAATTACACAAATCATGGAGCACTCAAGACCAGTTTCTGTAGTAATATTTCTAGCAGATCTGTTGCTGCATCTTTTGTTGAACCTTGACCATATGCCAACAAATGTGTCTGGTATATTCCTCCTGCTCCCTATGAGCCATGGTGTTTGAGAAGTAGTCGGAGGACTCAGAAATGGTGCCTTCTGACCACCAGCCACCTGTGTACTCATAATGCTCTAGTTAGTAGTTAGTACACAACAGCACATAAAGCTCACAATGTATTTTGGGATGAAAACTTTGAACCGACACCAAGTTCCCACTACCCTACAAATAAATACTTTAAAAGAGCCATTCGGAGCTGCATTCACACTTATGTGAGCATTCACATCTGTAGCTAGCCACCAGCCGAGGGCAACCACAATAAAATGATACCTAGAGATGGTGTTTCAGTTATATATCACTCTCCATCCATGGTGCCTAAGAGCAAGCTGAATGAGTCGGTCCACAGGTATCCTTGTATATTCAATCATTTTTGTTGTACCAGACATGGAGGCTATCAAAAACTTCCCTTTTCTGACATTTTTCTTCATAAGGGATACATATTAGAAGTTGTTGATGGCCATACTTCCTGACTGTTATAGATGAAACATTATGGGACAGTTCTAATGTGGATCTTTTTATTCTGTTGCAGCACATGGCACAAGCCTGAAAAAAGATTCTTATCCTACATGATGCATTCCACCATGGTATTGTCCGGACAAAAGAGGACTTCCTCTAGAAAGAGCTGCTGGCTGATGACTTCTGACAGAGCTTCACCTTGGTTCTCTATCCTGTTGGTTGCAAACTGTAAAACGTATGTGTTTGTTGTACCATCCGAGTTATGATTGAATGAATCAATCAGCCTCTCTGCATGCATTGGAGATGGCAGCAGACCTATTTTTTATTAGTTTCTTTTAATAAGGTAGTCTTTCCTGCCCTATCGTTCCTTAGTATCAATGCATGGACATTTGGTTTATTGAAGAGATATTTCCATATAAGAAAGAGAACAGATCTTTATCTTCTGTTGTGCTTGATCATTTTAGTTCAATTGAGATCTGACACAAAAATTGAACACCAAACCTTAGGCTGCTCTTAGGCCATGCAAAACAACAACAAAGTAGTCCATGAGCTCGTAGATCCTCCATTTTCACCAAGAAGGCCTTGTAGTCACATGAACAGAGGTAAAGAAGTCTCCTTAGTTTAAACATTTGGGTGATCTTGAGAGCATCTCTTGATAGATTGAGTGCAGTCCAAGAGTGGCCTTTGGTCTTGGAATGCAACAGTTGACACCTTAGAATCATTGACAAAATCTGGAATCATTGCAGCTTTCAGCCATAGGAGGTCCTTTACACTTCATATATTGCAAAATTCAGTCATGTCGAGCTTGATACCAAGCCTTGGCTCCCTCTCGATTGCAAATCACACGCGGACAAAGGAGAGAGTAAGTAGTGTGTCGTCACCCCCATTTGGCACCAAAATGCAGTACAGAGAGTGGTTTACTGAACTCTTGTATAGTTCCCAGGTCATGCCTCTGGCTTCGACATGTTGGAGTGAGGTTAACAGATCCACAACTTCATATATTCTGAAATCATAACACGTATGCAGGTATGTACGATGCAACAGGTGAGCCTCCATCTTCAAGGCTTGTTGATAGTCCAGCAGATATAAGAACCCTAGCAAAATCACTCATGAAGATGGCATGATGGGACCGCTTCTCACCCAAGCTATTATTGACCAATCAACATGGATTAGTCATCATCCAGCATCATCTTTATATCTTCGAAAGGTAATAGGCTAAATAGATATAGGAGCCTTCAAGGATGGATAATCTTCTCTTATCTATAATAGAAGATATGATAGCATACATTAGACGGTCAAAGGATCAATGCCCCCTCAAGGCTAAGAGAGTGTGATGTGACAACATCCCTTCATAGTAGTACTTCGTCTCCTACAGGGTGATCCAAAAAGGGTTGCATCATAAAGACATTGTCGTACACCAAGAGCTTGAGACACTGGTAGCATATTGGTGGAGCTGGATCTAAATTTTCCCCTCTGTTCGAGCAGCCAGAATCATAGAGATGGATCAGCATTTGCGTTCGGTTGAAGATTGAGTGTCATGCCCTGTTCAAAATTTCTAGATACTAGAGAGGGAATGAGAATTCCGTTTTGTTTTTTTTTTACAACTGATAGCTTTTTCGATTACATGCCCTATTGCGACTTGGCCATATCATATGTCATACCATGAATATCAATGTTTGCATCTACTTCAAAAAGTTATACGTTCTGGCAGGGGTTGAGCCTCAAGCCTTCCTGCACCTCAGCTTCCTTTGACAGTACTACCTTCATATGATCAATTTGAGAGTATCCAAACATCACGATGGCCTCAATGTTTCCATTTCTCGTTCTTAACAGGGACTACATCCTTACACTAGTTTAAAAGAATGGAGGGGAAAGAGGGATTCGATCCTTCCCTTAGAGAAATTGACAAGCAGCATGCCACCACGGGCTGGTCCATCGAAAAATAGATACACACTCCAAATTGAAGTGTACAACAGCTACATATCTTGGAGTACCACCCATCGAGCAAGAAATGGACAGTTAGAGGAGCCTCCTATGTGCCGCAGCGTCAATACAATATTATAGCCCCTTGAAGAAGAGGTGAGGCTTTTTGAGCTGAGATTATGCCTCCATCAAATGTTGTTTGAGGCAGAATCAGAGTCATCAATAGGGACAGAGCACATAGCTTGATCACAATGTAGAGCAAGTCCGGGCACCAACTGAATACGGAGTGATAGGCATTGAACAGCTCCCTCTGGTAAGTTATAGATAGGGAGATCAATGGGTAGGAGGGTAAACAGCCCCGAAATTGGAGTAGCTTCGAAAAATAGTGTCTACATATGCTCCTTCATGAAGGGTTCACCATTTCTTTTGTTGTCAGCACCGATAATATTCCCTTCAAGCAATCAAAGGGCCAACATACATGCCATAGTGCCCATCAGGTGGCAAGCCTGTGCGAGTATCTCCAAGCCTTATCTGGTACCTGGCTGCATCAAAATTCTGATGGCCTCCCTCCCGCATTGTGCATAGTTGAAGCCAGCTGCTACCATCTGCAGAGGAGGGGAAACACCCGAGGAGTTCACCCCAGCATGTAGAGAAGACCTCCGGCAAGGGACGTGGAGCTTTACCCATGTCAAGCTTCCACAGTAGGGTTCATAGGGGGGAGCAATAAGCCCAACGAAGGGAATCTCCAAGCTCATTTTTGCAATTAGTGAAGTTTGGATAGAGAACTGTGTGCCTCATCCCTTAGTTTTGCATTCATAGGAGAGCAAGGGGCACCATGGCTCAATCCAAGGACAAAGGAGAACAAAGAGTGTATCAACTCGTGATCACTGTGTACAGATCTCGATCTTCAAACGGTTACTTGAGTTGAACAGGGAGCAAAGAAAAGTAGTTCTCATTTGCATAGAGTGGACCATCACACCACCAACTCTACTTCTTGAAGGGTACAATGATATCCAGCACTGACGTTGTCTGTCGCCCCTTCATCTGCACTGTAGGCATCCAGCCTCTCAAAGTCTCAGGTGGCGCATTACAAATTAGTTCCTGGGATTGAGATAATAGGGAGGACGAGCATGAGCTCACTCAACCCAAGGGAGAAGCACCACAAAGTGCACATCCACTGTATCCAAGAGTGCGGAGTATGAGAAGCGTCCTCCTATTTTCTCATGTCTAGCCTGTGATCAGACTCCCTTGCTTGCACACCTTTCAGCATCAGCATGCTCAGTACCTGTATAGACCTGCTCTCTCTATAGTCCTTGCTACTAGGCTGTTTGTAAACTGAGATAGGAAAGCCCTTTTCATCATCCTCAGCTTCATGGAAGTATCCCGTTACAATGTCTACCTACTGCCTCCCGTCGCAATTGCAAAAGACCCCTCCCTAGAATGATGAAAGAACAACCACATGAATGTTGCCTCCTTTCTGTTTTTTCTAGCCTCCCCACAGTAGCACCTGCAATGAGCAAGGTGTGTAATCGACTTGGTTGAGAAAGAGGACAAAGAGTTGAGCTGCACTTGTCAATGAAAATGAATAGGCAGCCAAAACCCTCCTAACATTCTTTGTCAGGCATGGACCCATCTGCCAACTTCTTGCAGGTAGCCGCTGGTGCATTCGAGCTTGCCATTTTCATGACATGTCATCAGGGAGTTATGCTGCACCTGATGAAGTCAGACATACGACCTATACGGGATGCACACGAGCTAGGAGAAGTGGGTGTAAGCACACAGAAGCGAGGTGAAGAGTTCACTAGATAAGTTGAGTCAGTAAGCATCGCTTGAATCATTGCAGTAATTATTTGGAAGGATCCTGTGTTGTAGGAGGGACCATTGAGATGCATGTTGGACCCCGACACAAGAAGGCTCATATCTCTCTAAATCTTGGCAAATATTCCTTCTAACAACCCACTCTAAGGAAATAAAGGCGTGGGAAATTCTACGTGGGATTTTGTACATGTGCGCCAAAAAGATATTTTATTTAGGAGGCTTCATAACCATAGCCTAAGGGAAATATCAAAAAAGGGCTTAGGAGAGTGTTCATATGGACACAACTCTTAAATACAAGAAAGGGGTATTTTTATGAGTACTATAGGGTGCCATTACATTAGAGAAATTGTGGGCACCCTTATAACCCAACACCCCACCACCCACTTCACCATTCTCAAGCACAACATCCACCATCCCTTTCCCTTTTCCCTACCCGCCTGCATTGCAAACCTTCCCAACACCCACCCCTGTAAATAATGTATTCAATACTTTATATCAATGTTTGTCTGAGTTATAGCAGAATTACCAACATTTAGATGCTCAACATACGAACCTATTAAGAGTCCATGAGACACTACAAGAATGACTCACAAACTTGAAGAAGGACAAGTGGCTACTACAACATAATTATGATACCTTGCAGACATAATATGAAGAATTAGTGGCCAATCCCCCCCACTAGATTCACAGGCACAACAACACCTCGAGGAAATGTTACATGTCCAACAAGCGGACAATCTCAAAATCCACTGTAACCTCGCATTGCTCAGGAAACACATGTCAGCAGCACTAGAAGAAAATAAAAGACTACAAAGACAGAATGAGGAAAATCTAGAAGCGGTGATGGAAGGATCACCAAAAGAGACTGACCCGAAGCGGTTCAAAGCCCTCCTGTCAGCCAACATGCAGATCATATTGGACACCCATGCTGACCTATTAGAGGCATATGATGCCTTAGAAAAAGAACTAGATGACCTAGGGAAGCAATTGGCCAATCAACGACAGCAATCGAAAGAAGTAGCACCTACAAATGTCACATCAGAAGAGGTGATCGAATTAAAAGCACAACTGACAACTTTGCAAGATAAGCTTCTCTAATATGAACGTCAACGTTCCCCCCTGGTGGAGCCCGAGCCTGAAGAACTCTAATATGCAAAGGTTAGAAAAGGGAGGCCCAAATCATGATGACAGAGTAGCAGTGCAGATACAGTCGATGTCTCGACTGGAAGACATCGTCATCAAATCAGACTACTTCAAGAAGCTATCTCATCATAGATGGATTGGTGCTTTCGATGATTTCTATGTCCCTTTTTGGGTACTATTAGTAGATTATAATGCGGAGATCAAGCACCATACCATGAAAGAGCCAACCTCTGCAACCCGATTGCCCCAGATGACATTCTTGAGAGTGTTGCACAGGGCAACATATTTCAACCTACATGGAGAATATGGTTACTCAAAATCTACCCCAAAATGGTATGCACATGGAACAACATGCCCTTGTACATTAAGTATAACCCTTTCTATTGTCCTCTTTTTCAACAAAGATCATGGCTTGAGTCCACTCAAATTGTGAAGAACGTCAAAGGATGTGACAAATGGTTGAACTATGTATATCTGGCACTGCCTCGTGGCCCACCGACAATAGCATATATGATTTCAACCATTCGACATTGGGGCATTAGATTCAAGAATGTACCAGACATCATGGCACAAATGTGCCTAAATATATTCGAACTCATGCTTGTCACATTCTAAACCTTCAAAAATGTCAAAGAACCTCACCTCTCGGCATTAGGCTTTAATGAAGGCAACCTCGACCTCGTCTATGATATGAGCACCACACCATCCATCAATGTTGTGTATGTGTGGCACGCTCATATCAAATATCTCCCAGCATGCTTCAAACAAATGTTTGAAGAAATGTTTATCACAGGAGTCTGGGAGTATCACTCAGAAATATTCATACCCGGACACTCTCATCTGCTACACTTATTTGTTGTGGAACAGGCCCTACACTCAGACAAGTTGTGCATGCCACATCCAGAGGTACCCGCGCCAGCTGATTGGGATGCCTTACTCACAGATTCACTAAGAGGGATCAAGCACAATTCGTCATCCTTACTACATAGTTTCAAACAAGCTCCTAATGAGACAGTAAAAAATGAAGCACAAAGATTTAATCAATATGTACACCGATGCCCTGTGACAGAGAGACCTTCTCAATAGAAAATGATATCCCTAATTTTAGAATGTCTAACCAACGAAATATTGAGAATCTTAGTATATGTAAAATGGTTGCAAACCCTAAGTGTGTGTCTTGAGAAGTGCATAGATTTGGAAGACAAATTAGCTAAGGATCTCAAAACCACACAAGATCCTACCAAATCAGAGGATACAAGGAGCAATGAGACTTCTAGTTCGAGTAATGTGGAGGAAGTGGTAGAGTTAGTGACCAAGAAATTAGGAGTACAAGGACAAAGGAACTACCAGAACTTCTCCTTGAGAGTGCCAATGTTAGGAAGTTGCACACTTTGTGGTCGAGATCACCCATATCATGTCTGCACCATGGAAGGATTAGGGTTATCACAACCGTACCCTCACAATAGACAACCAACTCAGAAGCCTAACATGTGCTCTTATAGTGAGCAAAAGTACCCTAACCACAACACCAAAAACTATCCAATGAATGGACAGCCACAACCATTTGTACCACCCCAATGTAGACCATACTGGTACCCTCCTAGAGAACAAGGCAGAGAAGTTACTAGGTATAACCCATGTCCAGGACCACGAGGAGAAATTAGACCGTATGAACATGGAGGATATGGCCAACCTCAACCTATACTAGGACAACAACCACCCCTCCCACAGAATGT
Organism: Ceratopteris richardii; assembly: GCA_020310875.1. NCBI lineage: Eukaryota > Viridiplantae > Streptophyta > Polypodiopsida > Polypodiales > Pteridaceae > Ceratopteris > Ceratopteris richardii. The sequence goes on from CM035409.1 coordinate 166,797,881, forward strand.
TGTTCCGGTAAGGTACGCCCAATTGGAAGGGAACCTAGAAAAAGCCCTAGTACCAGTGACACCTTTGATCAGTTCCAAAACATCGAATCAAGGTTTTAATCAGATCCAAGGAGATTCTCCCTGTTATGAGGCAAGCCTGATGGAATATGACCAAAGCTAGATGAAGCAGTACTATGATTATGAGGGACATGCAAACCCTTATGGGCCAGAACATGCAAATCTCATGTATACGAGTCCTCACCCTAGGCCCAAAGTGAAACAAACAGGACCACAAGTCCTTAGAGAACTATGTTTTAGATATCAGGGCAACCATGTCATTCGTGAATGGCCCCACCCACCAACTTCAGGACAAGGGCAGAACCTCACAATACAAGGCTTTTGTCTTGAGTGTGGCAAAGAACAACTCCCGAGAGATTGTCCAAGGAATCCCTCTAGTGCACCAAAGTGTTAGGCCGTCGGATTGGCACAATGTAATTTTATATTTTCATATACTGCACACACCGAAAGGGCATAGCAAAGTGATGTAACCTTTTTACTCATTAATGAAGAGACATTATGGTGTTCTCCGGTGGTAGAGGAGACGGGATCGCCAGACTGTCTGTTTGGGTGACTTACGACCTTGCGGAGACGTCGTAGTGCAAAGTTTGCAAATATCTGAAGTACTATTAAGTCTGTTCTTATTGAATTGTCGTAATTTACTATTACACAGTAATACTGTCATAACATCAATAAGTCTATTTGATCATGTGATTGAACAACTGCATGATAATCTACTATATGAGGATACCATAAACGGAGGATTATAACTGTGTAACAGAAGTATTGCCTTGACGTATAGTTACTGTGTGTTTAATTGAGTATACTTTGGGAAAATAGATAAAGGGCCTCTGCATTGCCAGACCCCTACCATCCCCAAGAACCCGAAAAGAGATTAAAAGTAGATGTGACGGAAGTCCCTTTTTAACAATGGCACCGTCTGTGGGAAGATGGCAATAGATTGAGAATAATCAGTAAAGGTAGAGCAATGCATAATGCAAGTGGTGCAGAGGTGATATATGCCAGTTACTTGGTCCGGCGAATCTTATCCGAAGTATAGGAGAGACCAGCATCCCTGGGTAGTTCCAAATCTATTAGGGACACCCCCAGGTGGTAGAAGTGCAGGCCATTTGAGCGCAGTTGTTGAAGGATCGGAGCCAGTTAGCAGTGATTTCGGTACCAGTTTGGTGACACATGATGAGATTCTGATAGATTCTGGTGTGATTTCGGTACGTTCTGAAGAAGGTACAGTGACTTCTGAGTGTACTGAGACGCAGTGCACAGTTGGTTCGATATTATCTGGTCAGAATCCGACTATTTTCGGTGATAAAGTTGTGTTACCAAGTGAGACCATTTTTGGTGAAAAGATAACCTGGTGCGATGAAAGTTTGATAACTTCCGGTGGGAGTTCGGTACCATTCAGTGGGAATTTGAAGTTTTTCATTGATAGTGCAGTACTACCTGGTGGACCTTTATTACGTTCTCCATTGTTTGGGGCAAGCCTCTCTAGTTTCGATACCAAGGCTGAGGACAGGTTATTCGATTTGGAGATAAGTAAGAGATTCAACACCATCTTTGAATCGGAAGGTGAGAAGTCTGACAATACGGATTCTAAAGGACAAGAGACACCTCCTCCACAGACAGATAGCAACAACATTACTCACAATAGCACCCCCACAGCCGCAACCGCAGTTTAAGCAGCAGCAACAGCAGCAGCCGCAACCAATTATACATGTTCGACCGGTCCCAACAGAAGTGACTTACACAATGTTTGGTGGATTTCCAGGTGACGACCCTGATGCACATGTGCGCACCTTTGAGATCAGTTATGCCGTATTAAACCACCCACCTGACCCGGCGTACAAGGCTATTGTGTTTCAAGCCACGCTGGTCAATGAAGCAGCGAGGTGGCTAACAGAGTATGATATCAACCATTTCGGTAATTATGATGAGGTAAAGAACGCATTCCTATAGAGGTTCCGATTGAAGAAAAATCCTACCGAAATCTTCGACTATTTGCAGAACAATCGGTAGAAGCCGCATCAGACTGTTCAGGAATATGCAACATTGTTTCGAACTCACTTAAGGCAGTTGCCTCCGACACATGCTAATCTACCGAACGATGTTATAACCCAATGGTTTATTAATGGACTTAATCCACAGTTGAGACAAATCATGATCATTCGTTGTGTGGGCGGAATGACGTTGGACGCAGTAATTGCGATGGCCCTACAACTGGAGCACAAAGTTGGAGGATTTACAGAGGACTTGGAATGGCTCAAAGCCAGTAAGAACATAGCAGATGATCCGGCCAAACAGATGTATTGTACCAAGTGCAAAAACCCAGGCCACACCAGTGCTACATGTGCCCTTAACCAGATGTATTGTGCCATATGCAATACAATAGGACATTCAATGGAAACCTGCACGTATAATGCAAAGGTGCAGGGTAGAGCAGCTGTAAATGCCATCATATAGGAACCAGGTCAGCCAACAACCCATTACGTGCTGCCCCAGATGCAAACCAATCAATCGTAGGGATATAGGAATTACCGGGGTCAGCGGAACACCAATTTCAATTCAAATCGATGGCAGGCGGGTACATCAGCGGAAGGTACTTCTCTTCCACCCCCTCGATGTCATTTTTGCGGCGAGATTGGCCACATCCGTAGATTCTACAAGGAAGCAACAGAGTACGACAAAAGGAAGAAAGAGCGACAAAATCCTATGACCAGCATGGTTTATATTTTACCAGTCAAGTCGCAAGCAGCTGTAGTGCAGACAAGATTGGGTAAGCAGTTTCAACCAGCAGTTGAGGTGTTCGAGCCTGGTATCCATGAGCAGCAGCGAATGTTTGAAAAGGCTAGTCAATGGATAGCTAAGGAGTCGATTGTATTTCCTGATCCAATTCTGTTAACACAGGTCCCTCTGCCACAGGAAAGATCAAATGAACAAAATTCTACCACAACAACATTAGAATCATCATCAGAATCGATGGGTAGTACGACCCAAACAGATCAGGTATGGAATATCCTATCTAAGCTTCCATCACACTCCCTTTGGGTCAGTTGCTCGCCTTAGTGCCAGGAGTCAGGAAGCAATTTCAACAGCAGGTTAGTCTTGGATCTTCATGTACTCCGGCGACTACAACTATACAACCGGAAATTGATACTACAATGGATCACTCAGTCCCATTGATCACCGTCTGGCATAAAAACCAAGAGATTACCCAAGTGCTAATTGATAGCCGTTTGGGTGTGAATATTGCAACTGCAGCTCTCTGCAAGAAATTGGGTTGGACCCAAATTGAGCTCGTACAATTTTTTGTACGAATGGAAGACCAATCCCGCGTCCATCCGATGGGACTAGTACGGAATATTCCGATTACCTTACAGGGCACCACGTTCAAAATGACTTTTGTAGTCCTAGAACCACCAGAATCCAGCCTCGACTACAATTTACTTTTCGATCGACCATGGTTGAAACAAGCCAAAGTTGTACAAGATTGGTCAGCATAGGAGTTAACTTTCAAAGACAACCACCGGAAATATGTAGTTAAATTGGATGCCATGCAACCCTGCGATCTTCATGCACAACCATATGTAGTGGAGCCGGTCCATATGCTGGATGGATTATCTGACGACAAGGAAGAGGCGTTCCTGAAGACCAATAAGGATCTGATCTCATTAGGTACTGTAGATCTCCAATCGGTCGTAGACAAGTGGAGTCCAGTAGCCTGTACGGTTGTACCAGTGATCGGAGATGTAGAAGCAAATGATGGTGTCACTATGGATGGAGCCACCTTACATCAACTCTTGTAGTCAGCTGATGATCTAGTAAAACCTCGATAATTTTATGTACCGGAAGATCAATTAGTAACATATAATTTGGGTGATACGGTCAACCCGTGACCAGTTAAGATTAAAGCAGGCTTAGCAGAGACGTTCCAAGATGATTTAACACAACTTTTGCGAGAATTCTCTGATGTTTTTGCTTGGGATTATCGAGATATGAAAGGTCTGGACCCGCGGATTTATCAACATCGGGTAGTACTCAAACCAGAGGCGAGGCCAATCAAACAGTCTAGTTATCAAATGAACCCTAATTATGCTGCACATGTCAAAGCAAAGCTTGATCGGTTATTGAAGGTGGTATTCATTGTCCCAATCGAGCATGTTGAATGGATATCTCCAATAGTGATCGTCCCGAAGAAAAATAAATAGTTGCGCATCTGTGTTGATTACCGGAAACTGAATGTTGCCATTGTACCGCATCCATTCCCTCTCCCCTTTCTGGACACAATGCTCGATAGGGTGGCAGGGCACGAGATGTATTCATTTCTGGATGGCTACAGTGGCTATAATCAGGTGAGGATGGCAGAAAAGGACATACCTAAAACAGCTTTTATCACGAACTAGGGTGTTTATGCTTGTACTGTAATGTGGTTTGGGTTAAGGAATGCTCTGAGTATGTTTCAACGATGTATGCAAGAAGCCTTTTCATCCTACTTGACTACTTTTATGCAAGTATACTTGGATGATTTTTCCATATTTGGTAAGACTGCGGTTCACCTGTATCATTTATGGTGCTGCTTTGAAAAATGCCGTGAATACCGGTTATGCTTGAATCCAACAAAATCTGTTTTTGCGGTCTCTTGTGGAAAACTACTCGGACATATGATCTCTGAACAAGGAGTACAAGTCGATCCGGATAAATTCGAAGCCATGTTGGAGGCACTAGTCCCCACGACACCGAAAGAAATTATGCACTTTCTGGGCCAAATCCGGTGGCATGGCAAACATTTACGGTGGTTAGCTCATTTAGTGAAACCACTTAATCGGCTTATGACTAGCGCTCCACGGCAGTACGAATGGAGTCCAGAGTGCCAAACTACATTTGATCGTTTAAAAGTTTTATTGACGCAGGCCCAATTTTGCAACCCCCTAATTGAGAACGTCGGTTCCATGTCTTTGTGGATGCATCGAACATCGCCATTGGAAGTGTCCTCATGCAGCAAATGGATAACTTGTTTCGGCCTGTATATTATGCAAGTCGCCGATTAGCCCCTGCTGAAAGAAACTATTCAGTGACCGAAAGAGAATGTCTCGGGTTGGTGTACTCTGTGAAGAAGTTCCGCCATTATTTGTTGGGCCGAAAGTTCACCTTCCACGTGGATCATGCCGCACTCGTGTATTTGGTCCGGCAGCAACATTTAGGTGGGAGATTGGCTCGATGGGTTTTATTATTATAGGAGTTCGACTATGAAGTTATTCATCGACCCGGCACAGCACATGCCTTGGCAGATTTTCTATCTCGATTGGATTCCGGTGAGCCTCTGGTAGGGGTTGATGACACTACATCGGCAATTTACGTTATTGAGCCAACTACTGAAGAATCTACAATACCTCTTGTTACTCCTACATACTACGATACGTTACTAACTTTCCTCACCGACAGTTGTTTTCCTCCTCATATTCCCCCTGCTCTGCGGCGCAAACTTGCAATTTACAGTCGAAGATTCCGGTTGGTTGTAGGTCACCTGTACTACATGGATCATACTAGTGTTTTACTTCGCTGTATCCCACCACATTATTGCTATGGCTCATTCATTACCCTCAGGCGGACATTTTGCAGCTGATCCTACTCATCGTAAAATTTTGCAAAGTGGGTTGTGGTGGCCTACAATGTACAAAGATGTGACTCAGTTTGTGCAGTAGTGTGATGACTGTCAACGGTCTGGATAGCCCTTGCTTCTTTCCCCTTCAACCTATCTTACCTTTGGAACCCTTTCAGAAGTGGGGTCTAGATTTTATTGGCCCAATAACACCACCAGCGACCCTCACCAACAATCGCTATATATTGACTTGTACAGATTATGCCACCAGGTGGGCGGAAGCTTGGGCTTTGCATTCTGCCACAGCTGTTTCGGTGGCAAAATGTTTGATGAAGGATCTCTTCCCGCGTTAAGGATTGCCTTTGGAAATAGTGACGGACCAAAGAACACATTTTGCAAACAAGTTAATGCAAGTACTGACTCACACTTTCCAAATTCTTCATAAATTTAGTTCACCGTACTATCCACGTGCTAATGGTCTGGCTGAAAGCACCAATAAGACATTGTTGAATATGCTTCGCAAATTGATCTTTGAGTCTCCGGAACGTTGGGATCAGCTTTTACCGACAGTATTATGGGCATATCGGACCACGTACAAGGTGGCAACTAGAACAACTCCGTTCAAGCTTGCTTATGGATTGGAAGCTATTGCACCGATGGAAGTAGTAGTGCCGAGCCTACGCATGGCCTTAGCTCAGAAATTGCTTCCGGAAGAATCTTTGCCATTTCGGTTGGCTGCCCTCAGATCATTGGATGAAAACATCGCTGGGAAAGTTTTATGGTTCTTCAAGAAGTTCAGCTGCATCAAGCTCGTACCCATGATCATTTCCTCAAGACCCTTGTGTTTACGGTGGGGCAACTTGTGTTATTCTACAATGCTAAAGCAAATCGGTCTATTGGAAATTTTAAATTACGGTGGTTTGGTCCATACCGGATTGTTGACCAAGTGGGACCAGCAACTTTTCAGTTGGTAACCTTAACAGGTGTTCTCTTGCCAAAAGTGATTAATGGTTCTAAGCTATGCCTATATTACCAACCGCCTGATCACTGCTGACATGTTCCTTGTCTTTTTTGCGTGTCACTTGTTTTCTTTTTTATCCCCGCATTTCGATTGACCACTGACCGTAATCTCCTCGTTATGGTATCTAAATATGATTAATCGCCGCCCTGTGTTATTGTTTCTTCTCCTGCATGCATGTCGTAATTATGAAGGATATCTCTCCAATACCGCGCGATGATTAGGGTTTTCGACCACCTAATGTTGTCCGTGTTTCTACTTAATCTTGTTTTTTCCACTGATAATCGCTATTGTGTTTGTGTGATTGTGTGTTCTTTGTCTTCTATGTCTCCTGTGTTCTTGTGTTCACCTGTGCGCCATGGAAGTATTAGCGAATGTCGCTACTTTTAGTGTCGGTCTCACTCCAGAAGTGAGTGAGTATTTGCGCACTCGTGGTTTGTTGGGTTTCGTTGAATTGCCCTAGCATTCAGTGGAATGTCAACCATTCCATGCATAGATTATTGCTGCCATCGCTGCCACACCTGCTACAGAGCAGTGTTGGCCCATTATTTGTTTACCTTCTCGTGTTGTTATTACTCTAGAAACGTTTGCCGCCGGCTTTCGCCTCCCTACGAAAGGATTGGATCATGGTCCCCTCCTCCCCGTTGACACCATGACTGCATTGTTTCCCGGCACTCATCTAATGAGTACGCTATTTTATGTAGACCTAAACCAGAGCGCACAACTCTGCAGTTCTTAGTAGCCACTTTGAATCTCCAGAAACGTACCTATGGTATATCACGACCATTCTATTCGATGATAGCTACCACTGTCGTGGTTATCAAACAAGTCACTAAGGGTGACCTCCCTCGTTCCCGGCTGCCCCATATTCTTACCTTCCTCTTTTCGGTGCTCCAAGCCATGCAACCACCTCAAACCACTCCCTTCTTGTTACATGAAGAATCTACTCAATTGCTCGAAGACACGGATGATGACGATGAGGATCTATTTCAACTTCTTCACCAGAAATGCAGACGCATAAGTCCCTCTGAGAGCCAAGTGCAGGGATCAACTGTTGGCCATGAAGACGAATTTTTCCATGATACTGCTACTTCTATTCACGTTGAGTCTTCTGGTCCGTCTTCTCCAATTAAGCAGCAGGAACAAGGTGCCAACCAGGAAGACTCCGATGAAGTTTCTTCTAGGGTGGATTCTCATTAGCAGAATCAAGACTTTGTGAAGGATATTGCTGCTGAAATTCTTAACGACGTGATAGCCATGATTGAAGTTGTAATCAACAAGGCTGAGGTGACAAGGCAGAATACTCTTATACCCATTCCTCCACCAATATACCCTGTTGAGCCCATTGTCCTTGTTCAGCATGTTGTTCCTGACGCACCCATGACTTCCTTCTCTTCTCCCGATTACTCTCCCCCACCCTCCCCTCATCTATTATCAACTTCTTCATCCCAGCAACTTCCTGTTCCTCCGCCTGTGATGTTCAATGAACTGGAGTCTATAGGTCGACTCTTGATTCAGTTTTCTCATTAGTTACCTATGCAATTGAAGCTTGCAACCGATAATATTCTCCACGAATTACAACATAAAGTGGATATCTTAGAGGCCGATATTTCTCCATTACAGGAAGAGACTAATGCAGTGAAAGCGGAGAATCATGCCCTGCAGTTTCAGGTTCAGCAAATTCAAGATCAACTCGCACAGAGAGACGCTCTGCTTGTTCAAAAGGATATAGAAATTATTACTTTGAAGCAGGAAATCACTGACAAGATAGATGCGATGACAGCTTTAGGCAATGAACTTCAACGTACACGAGATGCCTACAGCGTTTTAGAAGAGGCCTCTCAATCCTTGGCGGCCAATGTGCTTAAAGCAGAGGCAAAGCTACATAATACCACTGAAAGATTGTTTCAGCGTGATCAAGAGTTCACAGAGGAGATTGCTAAGTATCTCAACTTGAAGAAGGAACTTGAAGGTGTACAGACAAAAAGAGAAGCTTATTATAAAACAATGCAGTTTCAAATTGAAGAATTGGAATGCAGAGAAAAGCAGCTGGGATTCCAAGCAGAAAGATTATCGTGGATTGATGCTCAGATTGCGGATACGAAGCAGCAGAGAGATGCTGCATTAGCTAATGATTTCTACTTACAAGAAGCATTTTTGCAGACACAGGCAGATCTTTTGATGAGTCAAGTCATTGCGGCGAGTTCAGTCCGAACTGACGCACAGTTGGTGGAGCCGGAAACCTTAAAGTTGATGCTAGATTCATTAAAACATAAAATCTCTAGAACCTTTAAATTAGCCCGAACTATGTATATAGAAGGCATTGTAGATGAGCCTTAGTTTTCTTTGCTCTACGGGTTTGAGTCCACCGTGCGTGCCAGTGTTAGGCCGCCGGATTGGCAAAATGTAATTTTATATTTTCATATACTGCACGCACCGAAAGGGCCTATTGAAGTGATGTAACCCTTTTACTCATTAATGAAGAGACATTACGGTGTTCTCCGGTGGTAGAGGAGACGGGATCACCAGACTGTCTGTCTGGGTGACTTACGGCCTTGCGAAGACGTCGTAGTATAGAGTTTGTAGATATCTGAAGTACTATAAGTCTGTTCTTATTGAATTGTCATAATTTACTATTACACAGTAATACTATTATAACATCAATAAGTTTGTTTGATTATGTGATTGAACAACTGCACAATAATCTACTGTATGAGGATATCGTAAACGGAGGATTATAACTGTGTAACAGAAGTATTGCCTTGACGTATAGTTACTGTGTGTTTAATTGAGTATACTTTGGGAAAATAGATAAAGGGCCTCTGCATTGCCAGACCCCTACCATCCCCAAGAACCCGAAAAGAGATTAAAAGTAGATGTGACGGAAGTCCCTTTTTAACAAAAGGTTACACCCATTAATGTAGTAGGCTTAGTAGGGGATTCAAGTTCTAGTAGCAATAATGTGGCTTCTATACATGGAGTTACTAGGGCACAAGCCTTACAATAAGCTAAAGCAACTGGGCAATCAAAGCCAAGTGAGTTAGGAGCGCCAAGTAAGAGAAAAACAAGAACATGGAAGGATACTAGGGAGAAGGCCAATCGTAAGTGGAGCAAAAAGTTATCTGAACTAGAAGAAATCCTAAAAGACACGAAAACAAAAATAGAAGATATTGCCTCTCAAAATCCCTCGCATGTCAAGACTTCATCCACACCACCTCATCCCCAACCTCACCCACACCCACCAACCATTGTAAATAGACCACAGCCAGGATTTGTTCTTGTAGATACAACCCCAAAAGACTTGGACATGATGTTCAAGGCATACTAGGCTCGACTTCAAGAAGGGCCAACACCTGCAAACCTAGACAAGAGCTACCCTAGAGCAGATTTAGAGATTGAACGAACAAAAATGTGCATAAAAATGGTGGAACTAGCTCAATCTATGTTCGAGGCCAATCAATTGTTCAATCAAACAAATTCTATCACATTGGGTTTGCACTTCCAAGGCTTACTAGATAGATTAGAGCAGTTGGTAAATAAACCGCAAGTTTCTTTACCTCCACAGGCTCAACCAGCCATTGAAAGAGAAAGCTCATCACCAAAGAAAGTCTATGTTCCTGAATCCATAGATGATGGAGAACCTCTTTCAATTCGACAGCACACTCAAAAGTTCTTGAAGGAAATACAAGAAGAGAAATGGGCCAAGGAGAAGGATGTTCCCCCTCCTATTATTGAGATTGATGACCTTAATGATCAATTTCCACAAGACATTCCATCTATTTATGGAGACCAAGTAGAGCAACAAGGAGAAGAAAGGTTAGAATTTGGATCCAATTCTTTACAAGAGTTGCCACAGTTCACAAGCCCATGGGAATCTGAATCTCTCCAAGTTAGAGCTCCCACAATATTGATCAGAAACAAAGAATCAGTGGTTCCAAGAAACACTGAAATGGTGAAGAACACTAAGGTTTAGTGTCATCTCACTTTAAAAGAGCTGCTCAAAGTAAAACCTGAGTTATGGAAACATGTGGTGAATCAAGTTCCCGAACTTGATTCCAAAATGCCAAAAGTAGGCTCTAAACAGAAAGTACCAGAGATACATCTAGACAAAATAAGGGACATGAGCGAAGGTGACGAAGGTAATAATTATCTTCCGATCACCTACCAAGTTTACACAATCAAAGCTATCATAGATTCAGATGTTGGTGTTGCTATTGCGACCACCTCCTTGTGGAAGCAATGGAGTAAACCCGCATTAAGACCAACTAGAATGAAGCTTTAGATGGCTGACAGCCATGCTGAAAGACCTCTAGGATTGTTAGAAGGGATAACTCTAACCACTTATGGTGTAAAGTTTGAACACAGCTTTGCTATATGTGACTTTGGTAAAACTAATACCTATGAAATGATCCTAGGAAGACCCTTCCTATGACAACTACAAGTTGTACAGGGTTGGGGGACCAATTCCTTGTACTTGCAGCACTTGGGGGTAACAACCAAGGTCAATTTCAAGGATTACACCTTCATATATGTACCACCCCTATAGCATTCTAAAAGTTCATCTGATACATCTTGGATGCATGAAGATACTCATTTGTGGATGTGCAAAGTCACAAAGGAAGAGGAAAATTTCCTAAAAGCAAGAGAAGGAGGAACTTCTCAAGGAGATAGACCAGTTAAAGACCCAGCCTACACACGGATGATCTTTCCAAATTAGGAATTTGAGCCTCATGGTTGGGCAGAAATCTTATCCACCATGGACATTGCTGTCAATGAAAAACAAAGGACACCTCATTGTGATGAGGAAGGATATGATATTTCAGTGTTCATGTGTCAGCCCTTGCTAGAACAATGTGACCCTAGAGACTTAGTAGAAGAAGAAGAAGAGAATGATGATGATCTAGAGTCATTGTTCATGTGTCAGCCCTTGCTAGAACAATGTGAGCCTAGAGACTTAGTAGAAGAAGAAGAAGAGAATGATGATGATCTAGAGTCATTGTGATGGATAGTTGCTTTAACTCGAAAAAGCACTATCTAGAAGATGTAGGAGTATTCAACCAACAAGAAGAAGAACCTCTCACAAGCATTAAAATGGTAAATTCAAAGGATGGAAGTGAAGGTAGTAAAAAGAAAAAGAAAAGAAAAGTAGTGAAACAAGAAGAGGAGGAATCATTGTTTGGAGTACCAGAAAACTTCAAGAAATATGAAGTTGAGGATCGAAAAATTTTGGTACGAATGCCTAAGAGAGAGGCTATTATAGGAGAAGCGTATGACAATAAAGAACAGACCAAAAAGATTGTAGTGACCATTGAAGAGAACGAAGAGCAATGTACATACATAGGAGATGACCTAAGTGCAAAAGAAGAAGCAGATCTTGTAGCTCTATTAAGGGAATATAGGGACGTGTTTGAACTATAGAGACCTGAGGGGTGTAGATTTGAATGATGCCAAACCAACCAAACAAAAGCCCTACACATATAATGACACTTATGCAGCTAAAATAAAAGAAGAAATTGACAGGCTGATTGAGGTTGGATTTATCTATGTGATTGAGCATGCTGAATGGGTGTCCCCCATTGTAGTGGTGCCCAAGAAGAATGGAAAATTACGAGTTTGTATTGACCTTAAAAAAGTTAATGCTTCTACGATTCGAGATAGTTATCCGCTTCCAATCACTGAACATTTATTGGAGCGTGTTGTAGGCAAGGAAGTTTATAGCTTCCTTGATGGGTTTTCATGTTACAACCAAGTAGCCATTGCCCCAAAAGATCAACACAAAACAGCTTTTGCCATAGAGTGGGGAATCTTTGCATTTCGTGTGATGCCATTTGGGCTCACCAATGCACCTACAACATTCCAAAGGCTCATGTGTCATGTCTTCAAAGAGTTATTGTGAAAGAGCTTAGAAGTATATGTGGACAATTTATGTGCTCATTCCCAAGAAAGGAGATGTCACATCCCTGAGCTCAGATAGATCTTCAACAAGTGTAGAGAATATCGAGTTGGTCTGAACCCAGAGAAGTGTGTGTTCATGGTACGACAAGGTAAAATCTTAGGTCATATTGTTTCTAAGAATGGAATATCTACAGATGAGGATAAAGTAAGAGCCATAAGGGAGCTGCCGAGACGAAGGAGTGTTAAAGAGGTACAAGCCTTTATGGGCCATTGTGGAAATTACCGTTGGTTTATTCAGATGTATGCAATTATAGCTAAGCCTCTTTATGCCTTGTTGACAAACTTTGAGTGGAATGACAAATGCGAAAATTCCTTCAATGAGCTGAAGAGATGTTTGTGCACAACACCAATATTGACCACTCCTGATTGGACTAAACCATTCCATGTCCATGTAGATGCATCCAATCATGCAATAGGATGTGTGCTCCATTAGCATTTCGATGCATTTTCCATTGATTTACATGTGCTTTTTGAAGCCACATCTCATGTTCCTCTTCCTCCACACATCTCATAAGTAACCCACTTGGATCTTGGTGGTATAAGCTTCCGGCAATGATGTGGAGGTTTTTAGTCTTCCATAGTTCTTGGCTTTTGTTCTCAGTGATCCTATGTTGAGGTCCATAGGTGAGGATGGGGATCAAATTTTCCGCCCATTGGGGACATACTTCGAGATTGAAAAGATAAGTATCTGGTAGATCATCTAGTATTCTTGTGGGGGGCTCTCCATGTGTCATTCTTGATAGGTGATCTGCTCGAATGTGCGTATTCCCTTTCTTGACTACTACTTCAAAATCAAATTCCATTAACAATAGAAACCATCACACTAGTCATTTCGTACAAGGCTTGTTAACTAAGTACAGTAGGGCTTGATGATCAATGAAGAATTTGAATTTGTTTGCCAATAAGTAGTGTCAAAACTTCTTTACTGCATACACCATTCCTAAACTTTCTCGCTCCGTAGTGGTATAATTACGCTCTGCTTGGTTTAATTGTCTACTGGCATAGGCTATAGGGTGGTCTAGCTTTCCTGTATCTGCTAGTTGTGCTAAGATGCATCCAATGGCAAACTTGGAAGCATCTACATGAATATGAAATGATTTATTCCAATCAGGCACTCTGAGGATTGGTGTTGAACTCAAGCGATTCTTTAATTCGTTGAAATCCTTCTCACATTCCTCTGTCCAAGTGAACTGAGTCAATAATGCATAAAGGGGTTTGGCAATCCTACAGTAGTATCCGCAATGTCCCATAAATGCTTGCACTTCTTTAGCAATCTTTGGTCTCGGCAAATCCAGAATCACTTTGATTTTGTCTTCATCCGTGGAAATTCCATTTCTAGAGACAATGTGCCCTAATATCTTCCCTTGTCGAACCATGAAGACACATTTTTCCGGATTAAGGCAGACTCTATATTGTCGACATTTAGCAAAGATCTTTCTTAGTTCTGGGATATGTTCTGATCGTATAGCTGAATAGGTGCATAAGTCGTCCATATATACCTCCATGCTCTTCCTTAAGAATTCCTTGAACACGTGGCACATCAATCTTTGAAAAGTGGCTGGTGCATTGGTTAGACCAAAAGGCATAACCCTAAAGGCATACACTCCCCATTAAGTTGCAAAGGTTGTCTTATGTTGGTCTTCAGGAGGAATCGCTACCTGATTATATCTTGAAAAGCCGTCCAGAAAACTATAGACTTCCTTACCAGCAACCCTTTCCAAAAGATGATCAGTGATAGGTAGTGGGTAACTATCTCGCATGGTGGCGGCATTTACTTTTTTCAAATTAATGCATACCCTTAACTTTCCATTCTTTTTCGGCATGACCACTAAAGGTGATACCCATTCCGTGTGTTCGATCTCATAAATGAAGCCCGCATCCAACAACTTATCTATCTCTTCCTTAATTTTAGCTAAGTAAACATCGTTGTAAGTGTATGGTCTTTGTTTGGAAGGTTTGGCTTCTGATGTCATAAGGATTCTATGGGCACAGATAGAGGGATCTACCCCTTTTAAATCCTTATATGTCCATGCAAATGTGTCCCTATATTCTCTTATGAGTCGTATTAACTCTTGTTCTTCCTCCAGTGAGACATATTGTCCTATGAAAGTGCATCTCTCTTCTCCTTCCTCCAAAGCTACTATTACTTTCTTGGTATGTTCTTTATTGTCATATGCTATTCCTGGTTGTGCATCCCGTTTTGGCATCTAGATAGCAATCTTCCTCTCTTCTACCTCATATTTCTTGAAGTGAGCAGGTACTTCGAATTGGTCTTGAGGCTTGTTTTCTTCCTCTCCATTTTCTTTGTCTAGTTCAAGTTCTTCTCCTTGTGTCATTCCTTGATTTAACTCGTTAGTTATGGCACTTAATCTTTGATTTTCCTTTTCTGCCTCAATTTGTTCATGTTCCATTTTGATGCTCTCATAATCTTCCTTCCACTCTTTTTCAATTACTTCTTCTTCGGCTTCTTGAAGAACAACCACGTATAAACTTACATCATATTCTTCCTCATCAATGCATTCATTCATGGTTATTACTTCTTCATTTACACATACATCAAGAGTAGCTAGAATCTCCATCCAACCATGAGGTTCAAATTCTTCATCTAAGAATATTTGTGGCATGTAAGCCGGATCTTCTATAGATCTAGGTACTCCCTGCCTTTGCTGCCATCCTCTCTTCCCTTCTTCTTCCCTTTTAGCTTCCTGGCATATCCATAGATGAGTGTCTTCATTCGTCCATGTTTGGTCACTCAAACCTATGCTATGAATCGATCGATCGTCGTCCTCCTTATGTATCAAATTCCATTGTAGGGGGGAACATCTTGATATGTGTACATATGGATATTTATCCTGGTCGTGGTTCCTTCATGCTGCAAATATACAGCATCTTTTCCCCAGTCTCGCACTACCTTAAGCTGCCTCACGAAAGGCCTTCTGAGTATAATCTCATAATTGCTTGCCTTTTCAAATTGACAGATTGCTAAGGTGTGCTCGAATTCAACTCCGCAAGTGGTAAAGGTTACTTTTTCTACTAATCCGAGGGGTCGTTCCGTGTGTCCATCTGCCATTTGAATCTTCATCCTGGCTGGTTGTAAGGCTGGTTTTCCCCATTTTTCCCAAATTTCTTTGGTGGTAATTCCTACTCTCGCTCCCGAATCTAAGATGGCTTTAGTGGTGTAACCTCTGTAAGTGATGGGGAGGCATGTGTTTCCTTCATCTCCCTCACTGAAATCTCCGACCTTATCGATTGGGATTTTAATTGTGGCTACTTCGTCCAGAATCTCATTTTTGTCTGAATTTGTCTCTAATTGACTAGTGATCTTCTCCTTCAATTGCGGTTTTATCTTCAAAAGTTCTTCAATATCAGAGTACAAGGTATTCTTACTTTAAAAAGATATTGTATGATGTCTAAGGTTTGAATCGATGGGTTCTGCTCTTTTCTCCTCACTGAGGGAACACAGTATAATTCAGAGTTATGTTCGTATTCTCTTGTGTAGTTCGGCAAAACCTTCACACTGTCTTTGTCATTTTTGCTCTCGTCAAGTTGCAATAATCCTTCTAAGTTTAACCTAGGTATTGATTCTTCAAATTCACCTTCTGCTTTTAACTCCTCAAAGGGAGGTTCAATTTCTTCTGTTCTCTTCCATCTATCTTCTTGGACTCTTGCCCACAAGTCTTTAGGCCATTCCCTGTCGACTTTCGGGGATAATGGATCCTTCTCTTTTATTCTCATAGTAATTGTCACCATGGGTCTTGTCTTTCTTCCCCTCCCTGAGATCACTAGATGTGACATACTCCTAAAATTCCTTTTCGGGAATTCTTGAGCTGGGTAGTGGTTGAACAGGTTTTTCTAAATTTTGCTGAGCTACTTCAATTAATTTCTTACATATCTCTAATCTTTCCTTCTCTAGGTCACCCCTTGGATATTCCTTTTCATGTTGCTCAATGGTTGGTCCTGCTTTTATTTGTGCTTGGTATGCCTGAATCCACATGGCTAACTCTTCTGGCATTGGGTCGGACAGAACTGATCCCGCTTCTCGTTTTTTATGCTTTTCTATCTTATAATTTCCCTCAAGTACTTGTTTTTCTTCTTTACCTTGTTGATTATTCTCATTCTCCATCTTTTGTTGTAGTTGTTTTTTCTTTCATCCTTTCTCTACGATTCTTCCATCTTTGGGTCCGTTTACTTTTAATACTTTTCCCAGACTCGTCAGAGTCTGCAATTGCTTGAGGTGTGGGTATGTTCAATTCTTTGTTGGCGTGATCATTCTCTCCGATTCTTTCTGAGGTCTCTCTCGCTTTAGCTCTCATTATTGCTTTCAATGGTACCGTGTACTCCTTATCACTCCCTGATGACTCTATTACTTCTATCACATTGATCTGCACATTTGAGTTAACTTTGTTGGGGTTCTTGGGGCCATCTCTAAAAAGATGTTCTTTACCACAATCAATACAATATCCTTCCCAAATTCGCTGTGTAGGTGGTGGGTTAGGTAACGTACATTCTCTAATAAAATGATCTCCTCTGCATCTATAACATGGTCCTCTAGGTGCAGGTGGTCTATTTATTGGTCAGGAGGGTACGGGTGCTCTGGGAGCTGTGTACATTAATGACACATAGTGCTGCTCATATCCATAAGAACCATCAGGTCCTTCAGAACCATAAGGATATGGCTCGTAAGACTGTCCGTACTCAACTATGGTGCCCTCATATGTGGAATAATTTCCTTGACTATGGTCATAAGATGGGTCGTAAGCCTCATTACTAGCCAATGGAGTGTCTAGGACTATTGATCTTTTTGGGTTCTCTTCAAGTTGAGCCATTTTCATTGGGACAACATTCTGAGGGTGTAGTGGTTGTTGCCCTAACATGGGTTGAGGTGGGTTGTATCCTTGATAAGCATCAGGTTGCGGTGCTGGTGCTTGTTGCTGATATGTGGGATATCTAAAGGCTTCTCCTCCTTGATCTCTCTGGGGGTATCCATAAGGCCTTATGGGTGGTTGCACCGGTCTTGATTGCCGATTGTAAGGACAGTTCTCTATGTTGTGTTTGGTGTACCTTTGTTCTATGTTAGAATAATGCATAGGGCCTGGGGCAGGTGGTCTATTGTAAGCATAAGCATGTGGTGGAACTACTCCCCTATTGCACATGTGAGAAGACTGGTCACCTCCATAATGCACACATCTTAAAAGCATGGGTACTCTCATAGGATTATTTGGGTAGTTCCTCTATCCTTGAACATTCAGCTTCTTAGCCACTAAATCGGCTATTTCTTCTACATTGTTCTTGGGATTTTACACACTGCTGGCGTTGTCCTCACTTTTCACACTACCTTGAGATATCTTCAAATCTTCAGCCAGATTATCTTCTAGGTCAATACACTCTTTCATACACTCTTGCAAATTTTGGACTCTCTTCATGTTGGGGATGTAAGGGTCATGTGACCTTACCCCCATATTCATATATATACATCATATATAGAGCATTGCCTCAAGAGAGATCATTATGTGGGTTTCGAGGCTCCCACGCATGTCCGCGCGTCTCTCCTCTCTTCTCTCTCGTTCCATCTCCTCCTTCCTCTTCTTCTGCACTCCAAACCCCTTCATTGGTATCAGAGCATGCTGAAGGTTGGTGTGCAAGAAGCTTCAATGGAAGCTTAGGTGAGAAGAGGTAGAAGTGCAGGTCGGCATCTCTTGACAGCTGTTCAGTATTTCGGTCATAACTCGAGCTAGGAAGCTCGGATTGACGCGTTTTAAAGTTCTGTGCGTAGCTAACACAGAGAGCTACAATTTCGCAGAAGGGCGTAGAACCTGGTTCGGACTTCTGAAGTGCCGAAAATTCGAAAAACGCAGAGAATTGTAGAAGGCGAATCTACATTGAGTAGGACAGCAGGTCGGTTTTTTTGTCATAACTTGAGTTCTAAAGGTCGGAATGCGATGATTCAACTTGCTGCTTGTAGCTTAGAAAGATAGCTACAACTTTGTAGAAGAACTCAGATCCAAATTCTGAGTTTTAGGTTACCGAAATTGCAGAATACAGAGCAGTACTGTTGCAAGTGAAAGTGAAATTGACAGCAGGTGCTTGTTTTGAGCATATCTTGAGCTACGCACCTCCGATTGAGGTGTTCTTTATCTCGTTACGTAGCCAAGAGTTAGATCTTGAAGTTTGCTGAAGACCAAAAGTTCAGATTCAAAGGTTATCACCTCTGAAACAGAAAAACACAGAGCAGCAGATTTTTGTCAAACGAACCCTAATTGCACTTGGAGGTTGAATTTGCTTTGGAACTTCTTCGAGAGAGAATTTTTGGTGTGCAAGCTCTTATTTTCAGAGCTTAAAGGAATTGTACATGTATGATCATTGTGGTAGCTCCTCCATATGAGAGTAGAGCATGATCTTTTCACGCGTTTGGCATGTAAGATGACATTGTGGTATACTCTTTTTGAGGTTTATGTCATCATGAGTTTGATCATGGATGTATAGTGGCATTGTGGTTTACATCTTGCTTATGCCACTTGGTTATGGATTTACTTGCCGGTTGCACATACTTTTGTGAGAGTTGATTGTGGATCTTGGTTGGTACTTGTATCTTCGTTTTCTTTGCAGGTACATGATCCAGATTGGAGCCTCAGTTACACGTTTGTTTGTCACCGTTATTAGCATTTGGTCATTGATTGATATATATTTGCCAGTGTGATTCTTGGCATATGTGGATGGTGATTCCCACATGGTTATTTTGGTTCTAGAGTCCATTTTACAAAGGAGATGCTGCCGAAATTTCGACAGCTTTTATGCTAGAAGAGAACTCTAGTGGATCTTGAAGCTTTTGCGATAGCTTTGGATCATTGACTATCTCCATTCACTTGGACTTGGTCACAGGTTGTTTGTGATAAGTTGGACCATCTTGCAGGATTTATTCTTGAGTGGGAGTTGTAGTGCCATTGTATTGGCGTGTATTGCCATTAGCTTTTTGGCACATGTAGTTGCCATTATCTTGTTGATTTGATCAGTGACAGGTGGTGACAGATTACTTATTGTTCTTTCATTACTGGTTATCTTGTTTGATTGCTCAGTTTATAGGGGATACTCTGTCGAAATTTTCCCAAGATTCATTCATATCTACTTGATCACTTTGGAGACTTGGTGAGCAGACTTATGCTCATGGTTTTATGTGTATGTTAGATGCATGATTATGTGACAGGTGGTTCACATGGTTTTCTTCTCCAGTGAGACATATGTGATGTGAGTTATGCATATGGATATGCAGGTGTGATCCTATTCAGGATAGAGTATTGTTTCTAGTCTCTTGTTATATTGCTAGTCTATTGGATTGCCAGCATGGTGTCTTCTCGATTTGATGGCACTGACTTTCCGAGATGGAAAGCTCAGATGTGGCATACATTGGTTCGTGCAGGGTTACACATGTATGTGCATAGAGATGCACAGAGGCCTCGTGACATGCCCGACCACGTATGGATGGATATGGATGCATTGGCCAGCTCCACTATCCGATTACAGCTTGTGGATTCTATATATGAGTCTGTTATGTATGAGGAGACGAGTAGTGCATTATGGCAGAGACTACATGATATGTATGTGAGTCCATTGACTCATGTGAGACATAGATCACATCGACGACTTCGATGTTGGCACTGTGGCCGTGATGGCCATACTCGACGACGTTGCTTCAGGCGGATGCGACGACGACGTCAGAGATATGCACGTGATGCAGGTCAGGTAGTAGTTTCAGGAGAGTCTATAGCAGTTGATTATGCTAGTGATGGTGATATCACTTTCTCCTATGGTTCATCTCAGGATTCCTCTTGTTCATTGGATAGCACACATATGGCTTGGTTGCTTGATGCATTAGCCACTTTTCATGTTACTCCACATCGTGAGTGGTTTTGTCGATTCTCACGTGAGAGTCGTGGATGTGTGCAGTTGCCTGATGGTACGATATATGATATTGAGGGTGCAGGAGATGTATGTCTTATGCTACCTAGTGGAGCATCACTTATACTCAGACATGTACGCTATGTGCCTTCATTCCCTATGAGCTTGATTTCAGTTAGCCAGTTACAGGAGAGCAGATATTATGCATTCCTTGGTGAGCATCATTTTCAGTTGCAGTTGGGACAGCTTATGCTTGTTAGAGGTGCTAGGATTGGGCACATGTATCCACTGCAGGTACTTCATGTGAGAGATAGTCTCGTCTCAGTGGGAGTTCAGCCTTATGTGCGATGTGAGACTCGTCATGTCTCATTTTATCTACCTACAGATAGGTCTATTGACATTCATGATGCACATGTATGGCAGGATTCAGATGCTCAGATAGATGCATATGTAGAGCATGTTTTGGATGCTCATGATGCTTATATAGAGCATGATTTTGTTGATCATATGGATGCTCATGTAGAGCACACTTCGGATGATCAGTTGGATGCTTTAGAGCATGATATGGATGCTCATGTAGAGCATTGTGATGATACTCACTTAGAGTTAGATCATCATATGGATCTTGGTGTTGATGTTGTGCAGTCAGCTCATGTGGAGCATGATCATACACTTGGTATGGTAGAGCAAGATTGCTCTCATGGTACACAACGTATACCAGAGCATATTAGCTCTCAGGATGCACAGCTAGATACATCTTTGGTTGAGAGGATGACTGATTTAGATGTTGATGAGTCAGCGATCATGCAGTCATTCTTGGATTCGCTCATGCCCGATGTTGACATAGATATATCAGGACATGTTGGTCTTGATAATAGTGCTTTGGATGCCTTGGATACAGGCATAGCTGATATACTTAGGTTAGCCAGGATAGCACATGTTTCGTCAGCGTTCGGGAGTTTGATGTACGAGTTGTTATGCTCGAGACCAGACATTGCAGTTGCTATTGGAGCATTTGCACTTGGAGTTGTCAGTCGTTTGATGATTGACACAGGCATAGAGCGAGTGGGAGCTTTGCAGGAACTTCATCAGTTCTTGCGTCAGTCATATATGAGCTCGGCTCTTGTTGATATGAGTCTAGAGCAGTTTGAGGTGCATGGATACACCTTGTTCGAGGCGGTTGGTGTAGGCTGATTTGGTATGGGTAGAGATCCAGACTCTTCCTGTACATTATTGTATAGTCCTACATCATTCTTTGTATATTTTTCCACTTATGGTCACATTGACCCTTAAGTGGGAGATTGTTGGGGATGTAAGGGTCATGTGACCTTACCCCCATATTCATATATATACATCATATATAGAGCATTGCCTCAAGGGAGATCATTATGTGGGTTTCGAGGCTCCCACGCATATCTGCGCGTCTCTCCTCTCTTCTCTCTCATTGCATGTCCTCCTTCCTCCTCTTGTTCTGCACTCCAAACCCCTTCACTTCACACATACCAATGGTCTCAAACTCATTCACTAATCCTTCCAAAAACAATGAAACCATTTTGCTTTGAGTGGGTCTTTCCTCAACAGGGCATCTATCCATGTATTGCTTAAATCGTCTTGCTGCCAGTCTCACTGATTCCGTAGGAGCCTGTTTAAAACTATGGATTAATGAGGATGAGTTGTTTTTTATTCCGGACTTAGTAAATTCTTCAATCAATTCTTGATAGACTTGTTCCATGTTTTGGAAATTATTAGGCTCGAAGGGTTGGAACCAAGTTAAAGCCGTGTCTGTAAGGGTTAGGCAAAAGGATTCATATTGGATAAAAAATTCTTCCACTTGTTCAACTCTTATTACTTGCTTGAATTCAGCTATGTGGTTGTATGGTTCACTAGAGCCATCATAGTGACTTCCCATACACTTGGCTACCTCAATGGGCATCAATCTTCTTCCCAGTTCAGGTGATCTAGGCATTACAGGGAAGACCGGTCGTCCTATTGGTATACCTGGTCCTCTTCCTATAGGTGGTCTCTCATGGACGGGAATTCTATTCCTCGGTTCTACATGTATAGGTGGTCGGTAATTAGGATTATTGCTAGGTGTAGCAAACTACACATGGGGTCTAACTGGAATGTTCAATTGTTGTGTCTATCCTGAGTGCTGATAAGAATTATCCTGATAGGTTCCTTCGGGGTTTTGCGAGGTGGTGGCTTGATCCCTAGGTGGGAACACTGGAATGTTCTGATATTTCAACCCTGCTCTTTCTACTTCCGTTAAGGGCAAGTACCTTCTCTGATTCTTGTCCAGATACATAATGTCAGTGGGGTTTATAGGATCTTGCAATTCATAGATGGTGGCTAGATTGGTGGCTTCTTCCCACAATGAAGAGTGTGCTCTAAGTAGATGTTCCATTCCGTTGACTAAATAAACATCCATCAGGGAATCATCTTGGGGAATTAGGTCTCCTCTCCAAACTCTAATTACAATGGACCTCCCTCTAGGGGTAGACACCTGTTCTTCATGTCCCTCTCCATTAGGGTTGTGGGTATTGCATTCTTCCCTTTGCTTGTTGATGTTTTCCGGATGCTCTGTAACTACCTACAGAATCTCTCTTTTATCCATGTAGAATCCTCCTACATACTTAACAGCTGGCCTAGGTACTAGCATCTATAGCTTTCTTCAGCCTAAGTATTGATATGTTTAGCCCATCTAGGTAGATGGGTAAACCGTGTTGATGGCTGCTCACGTTCGATATTCACCCTCAATAATTGCCATCATGCCAACTATTGGTACAGACTTCTGCATGTCTTCTGAGGCCATGAGGGTTTCCTCCTCAGACTCACTCGAGGTTTCAGAGTAATGTGAGTGAATACTTGGTTCAGCTACACTTCCCATAGAAGATATTACACTCCTTTTACTTCCTAAGGTTCTTCCAGATCTTAGGGTTCATTCACTTAAAAGATCTAGTCAAGTTTTGACAAACCCCTTACTCCCAATGCTCCTTGCAGAACCTCAAAATTGTATGAATTTTTTTTTATTAATTGGGGATTTTCCACTGAGGTTCTCTCTGCCTTATACATGACATTGACTAGATTCACGACACTTGATATCTACCAAATGTCGCAACTCAGGATTCCATGATACTCAACATCCAACACTTAAGCAAGTCCCATGATACTCAACACTTGGCGAATGTTGCAAGGCGATACTCGACACTTGACGAATGTCACAAGGAAAGTCCCATGATACTCAACACTTGACGAATGTCGCGAGGAAAGTCCCACGATACTCGACACTTGACGAATGTCACGAGGAAAGTCCCACGATACTCGACACCTGACGAATGTCACGAGGAAAGTCCCACGATACTCGACACTTGAAGAATGTCGCGAGGAAAGTCCCACGATACTCGACACCTGATGAATGTCGCGAGGAAAGTCCCACGATACTCAACACTTGGCAAATATCGTGAGGAAAGTCCCACGATATCCGACACTTGACGAACTCAATTCCAAGAAACGAAGTCATAAAGAGATTGAATAAAGGAAAGATTAACTAAGTGTCAAGTGACGCACTAGTATTTTGAGTAAAAACATCATCAAAAGAACCTTGGTGGGTTGGCACACTGATGTTTTGTTACCACACTAGTATCCTATGGTGAGATGACGTTTTGGCTTTACTCCAAGAATATCTTTGAGAATATAGTTCATGTTGCTCTAGACAATGGTAAATACCACATCGAGAAACTCCACCTCCTTCATTGTCAATTTGTGGAAGATTGAGGATGATATGAAGATTGTGAATGAGTGGAGTGCATGAAGGTGAAGGTGAGAAGCAAGAGACAATAGGAGATGCAATGGAAGGTAAGATTCTCCTTTCCATCACTCAAATTACAAGAGCTCTTCTACACGTCTCACACCTCAAAAAACTATCTTAAAAAATGAGCTCTCATTTATAGCTTTTTGAGGTCAAATGAATAGATTCACATCTAGTGACCAGCCTAGTTGAAATGTATGTCCTATGCTAGCTTTGGAGGGTCAAATGAAATCCAAAAAATATGAAAATTGGTAGGTTTGTTCTACCTAAGCTCCTCAAGCTTGAGAACTCCTTGGCTTGTACAAAATTTGTCAGTGACAAAAGTGGGTGATTCTATATTACAATGGTTAGTGATTAAGGTCACTATTGATGTTTCTAACAACGTTTTGTAGTTATAATTCACTTAGGATTGGAAAATTAATGAGTGGGCCCCCTCTCTTCTCCTTATTTTTCTTCTCACATGCTCTCTCTATGTAGATGCCTTGAGCTACTACCAACACCCCCTCCCTCTTGCATTTGTTGTCCCTAATAGATCCTTGTTGTTGGGAGCAATCGATATAGTTTTAGAGGAGGTCTTGCACAAGGGTGTGCTCGTTGGTGTGTAGGCCCTTTGCCAAATCTGCTTTGAACTTTTCCCATTGAATGGTCTATGGCATATGTTGAGGAGAGAAGTGGTAATGGGTTGAGTAGACTATTTTTTTGCAAGCAAAAAGTTGTAGTAAATGAGTTGGATTGCTAATGAACACTTTCAAATGGTATTCCCAAACCCCGATGGCAAAGATTTCTTCAAAAGTTAGTGTCTAAAACATAGGCAAATACTTTATTCTACAATGCCAGAAATAACTTTGAGTGATGGAGTGGTGCTCATATCATATACGATATCTAAATTTCTATGTTCAAACTGGGGGGTTGATAGATGCAGTGCATGGACACGTCGAAAGACCTTGAAGGTCGCCTGCATGAAATAAAAAATCTTTTTGGTCATTCGGGATACTACATTTTTCATTTAGTTTAGGAAAGGTATTCAATGCTTGATTATCATGATCATATAAGCCATAGTTAGTGGGCCTTTGGGTAATGCAAGGTATAGGTAATTTAGGGAGTCTTGGCATTCTAGATCATTTTGTAGTTTAATGGCAAAGGCTTTCCACAATTGTCTATGGGACACAGGGCCATAGCATGGGTTATACATGATGTGCATTGGATTCTTGGACCATGTATACATCAATTCAGGGTATTGTTGCAATAAATCTCTCCTCCGGTTGGGTTGGAAAATGCTATCTTTAGATGCATGTGGCGAGAGGTCCTCTGGTTGCAACTATGTAGTATGAGTGGGTTTCTTTCCCGTGATGTGCTCGATTTCCAAATTGTGCTCGACCAGGTACATGAAATAACGTTTATATTGTAGCTCATTGATAGGTATGCACCTCCTTGATGTGAGCTTTGTGAAGTATGCAGACTATAATATTATCTCTTCTATGACAACCATTGCTTTGATTGGGCTTCCACCCTCATGAGATGCATCTTTCCCAATTTTTCCACCGACTTCATCCATGTTAGGCATGGTAGCTCAAATATGCATTGACACTCATCAATGACACATCTACCTATTGCAAGTTGACACTCATATTCCTCTCCAAAGATAGGTTCCACTTGGATGCTTATGGTTTCCTCTGCCTCTAGTAGGTTTGGTTGGGAATTTGGCCTTTGTAGGGTTGTCTGTTTTGCCAACTGGGTCTGTAGTGTTGTGACACCCTCTCACAATGTATTCAACTCTTCCCATAGTTATGGTGGAGTCACAATCTAAGAGGTAGGTGGTCATTGTTCCTCCATTAAGAGTAAAGTGGCCTTTTTGTCACATAATGAATTACACTCTTGTGTTAGTCCATCATAATTCTCTAGTAATCTAACATGATTCTCTAATAATAACTTCATGGTCTCTGAGGGTATTGCTTTGAATTGACTAGGATTGAGGGGCTTGTCGGGATTGTCCATGGCAACTTCAAAGTTTTCTCGATTCTGGCCCGGTAGTCTCTGGTTTCCTTCCTTGGCTATTGCTAAATGTTGTCTAAGGTGACCCATATTGCGATCAAGTTGGGTGTTGCACTCCATTTGTTGTTGAAGCTTATCTTCAGCATCTGTGACTGCCTCTTTAGCTTTGTGCTCTAATTTGAGCTCCATGGTGTCATAAGACCCTTTGACTTCTTTGTATCGTGCATTGAGGGAAGCTTCTTTTACACTTGAGGAGTTGAGTTTGCTTGTAGTTGATTCATTGTCTGCTTCAATTCTTTGTACTTCTGACCTAAAGACTTGAACTCATTGCATACTTGATGCATGCAGGTGAACATTTGTTGGAGTGCATTGTCCATGATGGATGATGAAAATATGAAAGGTGTATGCAGGATGGTATGGAGTTCAATGGGAGATGTAGAGGGGATGAGGAAGGGGAAGGGTGGAGTGGATGCTATTGTGAATGCAAAAGTGAGTGTGGTACTGAGTGATTATGATGTGGCAGGTGCATGAGTTGCAGTGAGTGAGGTGAAGGTTATAAGTTGTGGTGCAATGGATGGGGATATGTCCATATCATTATTGATATTGCTAAATGTGTAGAGTGGAGTGGATGTGGGTGAACATGGTGGTGTCAAAAATAATTTACAAGTATTGAGGGTTGAACTAATGGGATAGACTCAGGTTCATTCATTTTTTAGAACAATGGTTGGTATAAAGGTTTGATGATTGGGTGGAGAAGGGGTGAAAGAGGGATGGTGCAAAGAGGGGGTAGAGGTGGAAAAGATGGGAGTGGTGGGGCTGAGGGTGGTGGGTTACATGAGAGGATGGTTGTTGCTAGTAGTTGCATCATGGATGGGTTGGTCATGGGACTGGAAAAGGTAATGGAGGGTTCAAAGGTGATCAATATAATGCTAGGTGAGGGGATTGAAGTGTCAGAAAGAGATTGGGGTGTTGTCTGTGGCATTGGTTCTAGCACTTCTCGAAGGCCTTGTGAGGGGGGTGAATTTGGAAGGGAAGGTGAGTCAGTAGGTTCTATAGAAATGGTTGTATACATAGGTGGAAATGGATTGGTTTTCTATTCTTGGTGGGTGATTCTGCAGGAGGTGCTCGAAGATTTTGGGATGTGAATGAATTTGGAAGGAAGGTGAGTTAGTAGGTTCTACAGAAATGGTTGTTTCATTACGGATATCGACAATTTGTTAAGGGCTCAAACCATTCAAAACGCGACACTCACTCGAAACATGGGACTACTAAGATGCCACCTAGTAGCCGCCAAAGAAGAGAATCAACGCTTGCAGGAACATAATAGAGAGAACCTTGAAGTAACTTTAGATCAACCAGACGAACCTCTGAGTCCCAGCCATTTCAAAGTTGTCCCCTCTGAATCTATGAAGATACTATTGGAAGACCATGTCAGACTACTAGAAGATTATGACAATTGGAATGAGGTATATCAAAAGCTCAAGGAATACCACAAAATGCTACAGTTGCGAGCATCGGTACAGCAAGCATCACCACCTTCTGCGGCCACATCTCCTAAAATCATCGAATAACTCAACGCTCTACATGCCGAGGTACTGACTCTTCAAACACAGATCGCAGCATATGAAGAGCCTCCCAGGCCAGATTCCCCACCCAAACTTCCAATGGAGGAAGAAACAGTGTCTATCCCGATGGAGGAAACATATGAAGAAGCCTACAAACCACAACCCATCCCAGGCGGACGTGTCATGGCTAAAGGCCAGACCACGTTTGAACTCCCTACCCCCACATGGATGAAGACTATAGAAAAACTTGGACAAACCCACTCAGCACGTGTGGAATCTCAATTACATGCCATGGTTATGATAGAGGAGCATATTTTACAATCCCCTTATTTCGCTCACTTGGCCCCACATAGGTATATATCTGGCCATGAGCTTCAATATAAGCCATATTTCATGCTAATGGTAGAATAACAATTAGCGATCGAAAAAGAGACAAGCAAGCAAACCTCACATGCAACTCAGTTTGAGCCTGATGATGTGCCACCGAAAGCGTAGAGTGGAGAAGTCTTTCAACCAACTTGGCGCCAAGACTTATTACAACAATATCAAAAAATGATGAGCACATGGGTCAAGGAACCCCTGCACTTAAAGTATAACCTATGTTGGGGACCGATACCAAGACGCCGCTCCTGGAAGGCCTTTGCAATCAAAGTGCAGAATAATAAGTAGTGCCAAGTCTGGTTAAATTATCTATATTTCACTCCACCCACTGGACCACCCACTATAGGATATATGATGGCAACTATTCACCACTGGCTCCCTCGCTTACGCCGAATGGATGATGTTGTCGTGCATATTACTTTCAAAGTATTTGACATGATGCTAACTATTTTTAAAATCTTTCGTCGCGTCAAGGCACCACACGTTAACACCCCAGGATTCGAGCATGGTAACCAGGATTTAGCGAATGATATGAGCACAACACCATCGCTTCGGGTGTGTTATGGCTGGCACTGTCACATTAAATATCTATTGGCATGCTATAAAATGAAATTCGAAGAGATGTTTACTACCGGTTTTTGGGACTACCATTCCGAGGTGTTCATCATCATGCCCACTCACATACTCTAATTATTTGCCTGTGAACAACTGGTGTACTCCACGCACTACAGACTCTCACCACCAGATGAACCTCAACCCATACATTGGGAAAAACTCAAAGCAGATCTTGCAAGAGGTATTTGCATTTCAGATCACACCCTCGTTCATGACCTCCTAGAATACTATATCCGACAGACCCCGCAACAAGGTTCTATCGAGGACGACAGAAGCGAGAGGGAGGGGGGTGTTGGAAGTAGCCAAAGGCACAGACGATGCGGAAGTATATGAGGGCAGATCACAATGAAGTAGTGGGGAGCCAAACAGATTATTTTTTCAAAGAAATATGTTTTATAATGCTTGTCAAAACTCTCAACAGTGATTTTCATCATTCTTGTACCATATGTAACATAGAACAACCACTTTTGTAATTAGTAGCTCCATTTTGTGCAAGCCGAGCAGTCCTCAAGCTTGAGGAGCTTAGGTAGAATGAGCCTACCAATTTTGGCTCTTTTTAGACTTCATTTAGACCTTCAAATAGCACCTAGAACCTATTTTTTAACAATGTTGATCACTAGATGTGAAACCAGCCAAAACTAGTCTAAAAACTATAAAGAGAGCTAGAGAGCTCATTTTTTAGGTTAGCTAGTGTAGAATTATATGAGCTAGCAAGAGCTTGAGCTTGTAAATGAGATCTTTAGAATAGTGTCTATTTTCCTACCTTCCATTGTGTCTTGTTTGTCTCTTACATGTGTGTGTGTATGTGTGTGTGCATCTCTATGCTTGTCACCTTCACTCTCACTACATCTCGCATTCACGATCTTCATATCACTCCTATCTCTTCCGCAGATTGACATTAAGGAGGTGGAGCTTCTTAACGTGGTACTTACCATTGTGCTAGAGCAACAGCTTGTATATACGCCTATAGCCCTAATGGGTTACTTATCTTTGTACATTATAGTGGTAATACATTTATTATTGTGTGTTGTGCTCCAAGCTTCTTCTTCTTCTCCCTTGTTATGTTCATGTGCCTCCGTAGACGTCTAACTCCAACAAGACCAAACACAATCATTCTAATTCACACTGGTTGTAGGGCTCAATAGGACCTCTAGCTGATGTAGAACTTATTTATGAGGCAAGAATGTGTTTCAATGGCACTACCTAGGGGAGATATCAATTCTTCTCACAAGATTTTGAGGCATTACAAAACACAGTGGAACTAAAATTATTGTGGGAGAAAGTTGGGTTCAAAGATTATTTTGAAGCACCACTATCGAAGCCTGATTTTTATAGGTGCTACTATTTAGTTACAACTCTTCAGGCCTCTGATAGGAAGTTCCACCCATGTACCTTTAAACTTCCCTTCTCGGCATCGTCATTAGCAATGAGATGACAACGTCGTAGGCAGCGGGTTGAAGTTGGGAACCCCAAGTTGCGATAAAGTTGCGTACACTTCAGGTTTTATCTTTATATATTTTTTTAAATTCTAGATATCCTAGGCATAAAAATCCTCCCATAAATTCTTAAGTATGATAAAAAAAGCATGAAAAAAAGACACGTTTATATTTATACAATGTACATATCAAATATATAGGTCATCAATTTTTCTTTTCATGTACATACATACATACATACACACTTACATGCATAGATTACATTACATTACATAATTGGATACATGTATATGCATATGCATGATGTTATATGGTACATAATGTTTAAATGATCATATGATAAGTGGGACATTGTGTATTCTCTTTGTCTCCCTCTCTTTTTTTTGTTGAGGCATTGGCCTTTCTTGTATGATTATTTAGCTCATCAACTTTTTTGTTCATAAGTTGTAATGGTCCAGAGATAAAAGAACCTTCCTTGTGGACCATTTTGGCTTGTTGGGAAGGGTTTTATTTTTTGATTTTCTAGCAACACATTGTAAACGCATATGCAATGTAGAGTTGCATTGCAAAATTTGCAAACGTTCGCAATGCCTTGCATATGCAACACTGATCCTTGGTGACAAAACCCCCATTCAAAAAGATCAAGATCACTGAGCAATTGATCAAACCAGCATTAGAAATTAGTGGCTCCCACAAAAAAGAGAGTCTAGTTTTAGAACACATGAAGAGGGTGGAGGTCCTAAGAGGGAGGCTAGGTTAGTGCGGAAAGGCTGAGAGGAATTGAAGCAACAAAGGCTTCTGCTATTGCACTATCGAAAGACATGGATGGTCGAGGGGAGGTAGGGTGTACAAGAGAGGCTGGAGGGCTAGGAGGTGAAAGAGGAGCAGTTGGTATGGTAGGTACTTCGACAACAGTAGTGGTATTTACCATAGAAGTGTGAGGCGGGGAGTCAATCACGATGGTTGCTTCTTCAATAGGTTTTTCTGGACGGAGGCGTGCTTCTCTTGCCTATTGTGAAGACTGGGCATCCATGGGAACACGAATACACTGACCCGGTTTTGATAGCAAGCGTATTCTTCGTGGGTCGAACTGTGGTAGTGGTTTCCTCTGCAAATAGCATAATGCTTCATTAGTGCCCACTGATTTAACCAATTTTGTGAAACCCTAAATGTAAGCTTCTTCAAAGCCTTCTGTAGCAAGTTCCTGTTCTACAAGTGCTTGACTTTCTTCTTCTGAGAGTTTTCTGCGTGCCCAAACTGCTTGCATGGTGTGGTATAGCTTCTTGATTGCCAATGTGTAGGCAGTAGCTTCAAATGTTTTGTCTTCGTAAGTACTTGTGTCACTCTCAGTGTCAATGTGTTGTTCTTGTTCATCAGTCTACACATTCTCTTGAGAGTCATGACTAGCCTGACTCGCTTCATCATCTCCGTCTTCATCGTCAGTTTCTATCCTCTCTTCTTCAGAGCTGGAGACTACTTCCTCGTGTGGTTGATCAGGGGGTGTGGTAGGGCAACTGGGATGTTCATACCCCGAGAGAAAAATTGTCCTTCTGAAAATTGAAATTTGCTCAAAAAAGCATCATGCATTTCAAAATCAAACGTGGTATTCGTTGGTTTTGCTTCCAAATTGGGTATAGGAAAAGTAAATGCTTCTGCACAGATGGAGGTGGGAATTTGTGCTGCTGTAGTGGTGGGTTCCTAAACTGTGGTTGCTTGAGAGGTAACAACGATGGTAGTACCTTCTGTGATAATTGATCATGACAGACGCATGTGTATGTGTTGTATAGGTGCAGGAGGTTTCCTAGGTGATTGTTCTAGAGATGGCTGAGGTGACGGGGACTCTAGAACTTGCAAACATGGGATGGATCCATGCATGCACTTGCCTGCCCGTCCCTTGCTAGCTTTCCTGGCTTTCTTGGTGGCTCCTTTGAATGCCTTCAATTCTTCACTTGTCATTGCACGTTCTATAGGCAAGTCATATGCCAAACACATATAAACAATTCGAGGGAGAGTGCAACATCCATGGATGACTTTTTTCCTTTCCCATCTCTGCTGAGCTAAGTACAAATGATCAATGATCCAACTTGCAAGATCTATTGTTTGGGGCCCAATACATGCTAATATAAGTCGAACCAAATACACTTGTGAGGCATAGTGAAACGATCCTGAGCCAGGAATGCGAAATGTTCCATACATATATGTAACGGCTTAGATAATTCAGGTGTAATGGCTGAAATTTCTTCCCATTTCACGACATCACCATGCTTCATCGGCTTTGGAATAAGCCTTTCTCGCTCTATCGATGTATGAGTTCTGTGGATCTTAATTGTTGCTCGAATCAAATCTTTTGAAAGATAGAACTTCTTGAATGGGGGGTCATTTACCAAAGACGGAAAATGAACATACCTGGAAAGTCCTTGTTCTTGGAGGCTGTAAGTGTGGTCACCAAGTAGTAGCATCTATAAAAATCTGGTTTGGGCAGTGGATCACTGAAGTATTCCGTAAAACCTATTCTAGCCCAAACGTGCTTTAAATCTTCTATATTTTGGAGCACTTCAAATTCTCTAGAGAAAAATTGATATTTGCCCCACTTAACACTGTCAAAAGTCAACGTGGCATCAAAAATGAAGTATGTGTCCACCAAAGGTCCTGCTAAACCTTGGAATGGGAATTATGGTGAACTTTTTTGGTGTATCCCCTAGGAGGGTCATCAATCGGCATTGGTCCTGGGAATCCTTGAAATTTAGGTGGTTGTGACGTAGGATGTGGTTCAGCTAGTAATTTGCCAAAATTGACCATAGGTACACTGGGGCCAGCCTCAGATTTTCTTTCTGTCTGCATGATGATGGATGCAAATGTGGAGAAGATCTGCTACAAAAGATTAGCACATTAGTATGGAAATTAATCATGATCCCATTAAAGTGAGACCGCAATCCCTTTCCATAACCAATGTGTAACCCGTGTAGCCAAGTGTCGTGAGGTGATTTATGGAATGATTTTTTGCAAAACTAATGCAGGTCTCTAGACACCTACATGCTTTAGATCGTGCATACATTGCTTGATGAGATGTTATTACAAGTGATGTTGGGTGAGTGCATATGAGTTTATACAAAGTTCAGTTATGAGTGAATTGTTACAAGGGAGTTGGTTATTCGGGCTGGGGTTAATGTTATACAATTGGTCATGAGAAGGCTTCTGGATACCTTTTGGTATCCATTTCCTAAGGGTTATGGAGTGGATGGTATGCTTCTGCTGAGGGACAAAAGGTGATATCGGATGTTGTGGTATCAATGGGTGAAGCGATTTTTGAGGGGTATATGTTACATGGCTTGAGTGTTGAGCTATAATACACCATTTGGGTACCCATATCTGCGTGGGTGTGGGTCGTTTCGTTAGGTACTTCTTGGCGATCCAAATATGTCGATTGTTCGTACTTGTAGAAGAAGGTTGAGGAGATGTCAGATGCTGAATCTACTTCTACCTTAACTTCTTCTTGTCATTGTCTTCATTGTTGAATTTTGTTGATGCTTTTTGTCCTTTTGGCACCCATACTTGTTTCATGCTGCTTGCTTTGTGGTGCTGATGTTGTTGCTTCCTTTGCATAGTCTGGTAGGGTTGTCGGTTTGGGTTCCTCAATCATGGGTGACTCCTTTGTGGTTGGGATTGAGAGGTCGGATGGACACTCTACGTTGGAAAAGAAGGGAGGTCCAACACTTGCGAAACTTGCCCATTAGGAATTACAGCCTTTTGCATCATTAATCTAGGCCAGTTTGCAGTAAGTGTGGAAGGATGGGCACTGTAGGGTGTTGCACCCATGTGTCCACTGATGCAGTCCACCAGACCATTTATGCAACCCACCTGATCACTACCGGAAGACCGGGGGAAAATTTGTTGACATTCGTTTGTCTGGCAACTATCCATCGCAAAGATCTCATGGGTTGACTTTGGAAAGAGCGTGCTTAGCCGAGGGATCTTGCCAAAGATCTTCCAGTCCTCCGTCGCATGCATTTCATATGGTCTAGGGTTACATACCTCAGGCGGAGTGTTGTTAGGGAAGTCAAGCGGTATCACTCGCTGCTCATCTAAGGTTCCAATCTGTAAGGAGTCTTGTGTCACGTTGTGTATGAGGATAGGAAGGTCCACCTCACCCATGCAAGGGGTTTCCATGCCTCCTAGCCCTTTGAGGTATGCCTCAATTGGCCGCATTTTTATTCATGAGTCCTTATAGTGGGAACATCTAATCGCACTAGTCACAGCACCTGAATCAATTAAAGCCTTGAGCTCGTGGCAAGGGTTGTCGTGCTCTGGCCTAACTGTAATGAATGGTCTCCTATCCACTATACTAGGATGAGTACTTGAATTTGCTTGACACATGGCCATGGGTATCTGGGTGTTGTTTCCAGATGGTTATAATGTTCTCTCCCTAGTCCATGTCTTCTTAGCTTCATGCACTTAATTCGTTCTATAGCTTCTGCCTAAGTTTCAGTGTGTTTTCTTTTTTCTTCCTCATTATGCTTCTTTGCCAACCTGAGTCGTCTAAGCATATCCTTAGTAAGAGATTCTTGATAAAGCTTGACTCTATAGCCACTAGGGCCACCATAATCTTGCAAACAGTATGGCTTTGATTATCCTATGAGGGCCAAAATGACCTCTTGCAACACCTTAGTGTGCAGTCTCTAATATGCTCAAATAATTGCTCTCATGAACACAATGTCTTAAGTATTTGTCTCGTCCTCTTTTGTATAGATTGTCACCAATAAGTGAATAGTCTTGAGCTTCCTGCTCTAGACTACGTTGTCATGCTAAGGTCATTCCTTGAGGGAATGTGTTCGTCCTCAAGTATGTCACTAAAGGTTCACTCCATTTTGGTGTGAGAGACATATGATATAACGTGGCATGTTCTACTAGTGGTCTTTCACAACAAACAGGGCATTCTTTACACATCATGTAGACATGTGCTTGCATAGAAGGCCAATATACTCCTAGTCTGTGCCGAGTCTACAATGTACGATATTTTGAATGATGTTGCTTTAATGCACCTACATGTGCTGATTGCAACCAATTCGCATGTTCTGATTCATCTACACAACAAGCAAGAATCTTTTGATTATCCTGTTTATAGATACTTCCTGCTATTATTTGATATCTTTGAGACTTGGTGATTTCTCCTTCTTGGATACTTATCCTAGGATTCTTGGTTTTGTATGTGAGAATAGGGACAATCAGCTTAGCCCATTTTGGTACTATCTCAAGGTTAAACAAATATGCATCAGGTAATTCATCCACTAATCCTTGAGGAGCTTCTCCTGTGGTTAATCTTGAGAGGTGGTCAGCTCTGAGGTGTGTCTTTCCCTTCCTGACTACTACTTCAAAGTCGTACTCCATGAGTAATAGAAACCAATGTATCAGTCATCCTGTATTACAAGGCTTATTGACTAAGTACAGTAATGCTTGGTGATCCGTGAAGAATTTGAACTTATTTGCCAATAAATAATGCCTGAATTTCTTTACTGCATAGATCATTCCTGATCCTTGTCGTTCTGTAGTGGTGTAATTTCTTTCTGCTGCATTCAACTGTCTGCTCGTGTATGCTATAGGGAGATCTATATTACCTTCATTCGTGGGTTGTGCCAACACACATCCTATGGCATAGTTGGATGCATCCACATGTACATGGAATGGCTTGCTCCAATCTGGGGTTGTCAATATTGGTGCTGAGCACAAATGTCATTTAAGTTCATTGAATGAATTCTCACACTCATTTGTCCATTCAATCTTGATCAAAAGAGAGTACAGAGGCTTGGCTATGATTGCATACATGTGTATGAATCGTTTGTAATAACCACAATGACCCATAAATGCATGTACCTCTTTTACGTTATTTGGTCTAGGTAGGTCGGTAATTACTTTCACTTTTTCTTCATCCATAGAGATTTCGTTCTTTCACACAATGTATCCTAGAATTTTGCCTTGTCTCACCATGAAAATGCATTTTTCTGGGTTCAGACAAACCTGATATTCTCGACATTTTTCAAATACTTGCCTTAGTTCTCGGATATGAGTCTGCCTCACATTCGAATGAGTACATATATCATCGACATAGACTTCCAAATTCTTGCGTAAGAATTCTTTAAAAACATGACACATAAGTCAATGGAAAGTGGCGGGTGCATTTGTCAGCCCAAATGGCATCACGCAAAATGCAAATATGCCCCATTCTATGGCAAAATCCATCTTGTGTTGATCATTCGGAGCAATGGCTACTTGATTATAGCCTGAGAAACCATCAAGAAAGCTATAAACTTCCTTGCCCGAACCTCTTTCCAGTAAATGTTCCATGATAGGAAGAGGATAACTGTCTCTAATCATGGTGGCATTAACTTTTTTAAGGTTAATACACACACGCAATTTTCCATTTTTCTTGGGCACAACCACAATGGGGGATTACCCATTTGGTATGCTCAATTTCGTAAATGAATCCTGCTTCTATCAACCGATCTATTTCTTCTTTAATCTTAGCAGCGTAGTTATCATTGTACGTGTATGGTTTCTGTTTCGTAGGTTTTGCGTCTGGAGTCATGGGGATTCTATGGGAGCATATATCTATGTCTACTCCTTTCAAGTCTTTGTAACTCCAAGAGAACACATCTCTATACTCACGTAATAGGGCAATTAATTCTTCTTCTTCTTCATTCGTCAATGCCCAATGTATGTACAATTTTCTTCTTCTCCTTCTATGGTGACTATGATTTTTTTGGTTTTCTCTCGATTGTCATATACTTCACCAGCATCAGCTTTTCTTTTATCCATTCATACCATGATTCTTTTATCTTCTATTTCATACTTCTTGAAGTTCTCTGGTACTTCCATGAGTGGTTCTTCTTCTTCTTCTTCTGTCTTAGGTGATTTCTTTCTTTTCTTTTGTTTGCTTTTTGTATCTTCCGTGAGTGACTTGTGTCTTTCCTTTGGATTTTCCTTTCTCTCTTCAAGGGTTTTGGCTTCAACAAAATAAAGATATTCCTCTTCTGTGGAACAAACGGGTTCCATGATAATGGATTCTAGGTCCTCATCATCACTCTTGTCTGGTTCTTGGGTTACTTCCGTACATTCTTCTAGGATAAAGTCTTCCTCAACAGGTTCAATCATGAAGATGGAAATGTCATATCCGTCCTCATCATAGTGAGGGGTCCATTGTTCTTCATTCACTGCTATGTCCATTGTGGCTAAGATTTCTACCCAACCATGAGGCTCGAATTCCTCGTCTGGAAATACTATAGGTGCATAATCTGGGTCTTGAAGGGTTCGTGGATGTTGTTTTCAACCTAAAGTCTTGGCTTCTAACCGTTCTTCCTCTTGTTTTGCTACTTTACACATCCAAAGATGAGTATCCTCCTGCAACCATGAGGGGTCTGACTCCAATGAGTGTATTGATTCTGTTTCTTCTTGTATCTTATGGATGGTATTCCATTGTATTGGGGGTACATCTTGATGGGAATAGTCTTTAAGATTGACTTTAGTAGTCAATTCTAAATGTTGCAAGTACAAAGAATTAGTTCCCCAATCCTGTACGATTTGCAATTGACGCATGAATGGTTGTCCTAAAATCATCTCGTAAGCATGATTTTTTTCAAAGTCACAAATGGCGAAAGTATGCTCGAACTTCACACCACAAGTGGTGAGAGATATGCCTTCTAGTAAGCCTAATGGTTTTTCTATATGTCCGTCATCCATTTGTAGCTTCATCGTGGTAGGTCTTAATGCTAGCTTACCCCAACGTTTCCATAAGGCAGTCATAGCGATGGCTACTCCGACCCCTGAATCTAAGATGGCTTTGATGGTGTAGCCCTGATGGGTTATTGGAAGATAAGTGTTACCTTCCTCTCCTTCGCTTACCTCTCTAATTCTTTCTACGGGTATCTCCGATACCTTCTTGTGTGATCCTATTTGTGAGGGAGCAGTAGCAAGCTCAGGGAATTGATTTGCTACATGCTTCCACAATTCTGGTTTAACCTTCAACAATTCCTCTAGAGTGAGATAACACTCTACTTTGGTGTTCTTTATCACTTCCGTGTTTCTAGGGATTACTGATTCTTCATTCCTCACTAGTATAGAGGTTGTTCTCATGCTAATACACTTGGCTTCCCAAGGTCCTATGAACTGAGGTAATTCTTGCAAAGAATTGGATTCAAAATCTGTGTGTTCACTCAGTTGTTCTTCTTCTACAGCATCGTAGATAGAGGGGATGTCTTGGGCAAATTGCTCTTGCAAGTCGTTGATTTCTTGAATAGGAGGATGGGTTCCTTGTTGTTTTCTCCACTTCTCTTCTTGGGTTTCTCTTAGAAATTCATGTGAATACTTATGTATGGAAGACAGGTTGTCTTCAACCTCTGTATTTGGTACTTGAGATAGGGGTGGTGCATTCTTTTCCTGTGTCTCAAAGTCATTTGGATTCCTATGCAGATCCTTTTTCTCATTGCTATTGACCAAGTTTTCTAGCCTCTCCAGTAGTCCTTGGAAGTGTAATTCAGGTTTTGCCATGTTATTCTAATTAAGATAACGTGAGGCTTCAAACATAGTTTGTGCTAATTCTACCATCTTCATGCAAAGTTTAGTTCTCTCAATTTCTAGATCGGCTCATGGATAGTTCTTACTCATTTCAGCTATCTGGGGTCCTTCTTTTAATCTAGCCTGATATGCATAAAACATCATGTCTAGGTTTTTTGGTATGGGTTTCGCTAAAACGGATCCTGATTTTTGAGCTAGATTCTCCTTATTAGATTCTTGAGAAGTCAATTCTAGGATTTTGGCTCTAGATTCCTTTAAACTTCCTTCCAACTCTGTTATCTTTTTACTCCACTTTCTCTTAATTCTTTCTCTGGAATCTTTCCAAGATTTCATCTTTTTATTACTAGACTCTCCATCTTCGTTGGTTCCAGCTATTTTCTCAGGATTAAGCTATTGATTTTGTAAGAGCACCTAGGCTCTTGTTATAGCTTGGATAGGCACGTATGTAGGGTTGGATCCATCTGTGTTGTGTACAATACCTATCATGTTAATGGGTGTTACTTTTGCGGCATTAACAGGGCTCTTCGGACAATCTTTGATGACATGCTCTTTACCACACTCGGCACAAAATCCTTGTATGTTATAGTATTGTGACTGTCGTTCTATCACAAGATGTGGACAATCCTTTATGAAATGATCTCCTTGGCATCTAAAGCATGGTCCTCTAGGGCCCTGTGGTCTTTATTGTCTCAATTGGGGCTGCGGATCATGTTTTGCGACATAAGATCTAGCATGTATCTCACAAGATTCAAATTTATGGAGGGGAACAATATATTTTCGGTGGTTGCATTCAAAAATGATATCATGAGACGACCAATCCTACAACACTTTGGCTTGTTTCAGCCAGGATCATCCAAATAGTAATTTGTAATGCAAACTAGACTCCGAAAAGTCAAGAACAACAAAATTCATATGAAAGATAGCACCTTGGAGCATAATTGGAGTATTATGTATTAACCCAATAGGGTATACTCGAGATTGGTCACCCATTTAGATAAATTATTTCAGCGACTCAATCCAGTTCCATCCTAACTTCTTACACAGGGTTGCAGTAGCAATATTGGCACCAGAACTGCCATCGATCAGAACCTTCGTAATTTAATGGTCTTTGTATCAAACCGTAATCAAAGGAACCACATGGTTGACAATTGTGTCTGGCTCTAGATGTATCATAGTTATGGTAGGTGCCAAAATCTATTCCATGCTTATATGTTGCTAGAACTACTGTCGAATGTCAGGTACTAGGGTTAAAAATTGTCCCAAGGGTAGAGTGATTGGTGCTTTTGATAAAATATCCCATGCCTTACTATGGGGAAATTATCCGATTGGGCTATTGAGTCCAATGCAATTAGTGCTAATGATTCTATTTCTTGGGAATTCACCGGTGTAGGAGTGGGCAAGATTGGGGCTTCTACTTGAGCCCATTTTGCTACTTTGGCTAGCATTCTCTGTTGGTGGTTGTAGCACTTTTCCAAATCATGTCTGGATCACAGCAACTTGTGCTTCAGTAGGTGTGATGATGACCATATTTCTCATTGGGTTTTGCCTATCCTTCTTCCGTTTATCATACTCTAGAGGGTCTTTGCAGTGACGATGGATATAGCCATCTCCCCACAATAATGACAATGTGGCTAAAATTCTTTATCAGGGGTATTAAAAATACATTGATTCCACCATGTCTTATTAAAATTCCCTAATCATTGTGTGCAAAAATTTGTATATGGAAAATAGGTTGTATTATGGAGATGAGGTGGAACATAACTAGTTGTGTTCTTTGGGTTCCTATATGATAGCATTGACTGCTAGGTGATTCTGATTTTTGGCATTATAGGGGCATGCTTCAATAGAGTGATGGCACAATGTACTTAATTCAATGTATAGTTAGCTGCAACATGA
Organism: Ceratopteris richardii; assembly: GCA_020310875.1. Lineage (NCBI taxonomy): Eukaryota > Viridiplantae > Streptophyta > Polypodiopsida > Polypodiales > Pteridaceae > Ceratopteris > Ceratopteris richardii. Next base: position 166,838,655 of record CM035409.1, read on the forward strand.
CCGGGATTTTTACATTTTATACAAAAAATTTGTTTCAACATGACCTCTGATTTATTCTTTTCGGTCTTCATCCACCCTAAATCTTCTGCAAAACCACCAATTTTATGTTCAAGTTTCAAATCCAATTCAATAGCGGCATCCAAAGTCACCACCAATACACCCAATAATCATAATTTGGCACAGTTGTGAGTTGAGGCATTGATGAACCAATCGGTAATAGCATATGTCGGTTAATTGGCATTTGTCGCAAGCAGCTATCTGAAACGAGTGCAAAAAATCATTGCATACTCTTGCATGTTACCATTAGTGTCCATGTGAAAGGCCAAATGGCCATCGGACACTTCTTTGTATTTTTTCTTTAATAAAACAAATAGTGGCCTGGTCAGTCATAGACTGTAAGTTTGATCACATTTGTAACACCTAAGAAGTCTGTGTTCGTGCTCCCTGTGTACTGTGTTTTCTATGTATTCTACAGCCTCTGTGCGAAATACCATGTGTGGCCCTAGGACTCGGTTTTCTACTCTTAGGATATCATCGTGGAGCTCTTGAGGAGGAGAGCACATTGTGGTGCATTGCCATTGAAATACTTCACTACGCATTTTGACGCAAACGATTTGTTCCTTTTGTGCAAGCAAACCGAGCACTTGTCCACCCACCCAAGGCTTTCTCCAAGGCGGTGACCAAGGCATACACCTTGGCATACACCTTGGCATACCTTTTCATCCGAGTCACCAAAGTCATCGTTGGCTGCATGTGAGGGAGAACCCCAACGATCAAGGAAGATAGAGGTTATCGGTACTTCTCGGGAGGTCACCCATCGCAATATTGTTCCCCTCGAGGTCGCTTAACCGTGGAGATCTCTTGCCACTAAGCTACACTCTTGTGGTGTTTGAAGAAGGGGAAAGACTAAGGTTAACATTATCTTGAACATGTTTTCGTCCCCCAAAGCTTCATTTTTTTGCTTTCAAAGCTTGTTTTTGAAGCATTTTTGGGGTGTCTTTTGGAGCCATTTTGGAGTACTTTCACACATAGTTCTCTTCATACAAGTCCAAGAACATCAAGAAGAGTGTTCTTTGTACTTCTTTGATAATAAATATAAACCTTTGGGGCTGTGTTTTCAGCCACACTCATAAAATTACAGGTTTCTTGAAAGGTTTTTAGTTTTGATGGGAGCAGCCCCTGCAAATTTATGCAGGTTTTTGAGCCTAAAACATCAGAGTTGACAAAATTTGCAGGTGTTGTTGGCTATCTTTTGGGTTGTGCATTTAGACTTTTAGTGTCATCTTACTTCATATATTGAGCACATACACACCATGTACGTTTCTGTGGATACGCTTATGTATGTCCATGTGGTCATTGATATAGCAGTTACATTTTTTGCATAAAGCCTTTTATGTTTGATAAAGAGGGTCGTGGTAAGGTTTTCTTAAGTGGGAGACACCTAGATGTCAGGTTCTCTTTGGTGATCCAGATGGAAGACTTACACAACCTCGCCATAGGAGATGTATGATAGTTGTTCATAGGTTCTCGATAAGCCTAGTTGGCTTCTATTGGGTAACTGATTATATGCACTAGAGTAAGTGATTCACTATGCAGGTAAACATGTTAATACTTGCAGTTTTATGATATTTTGACATTGTTCATATGCTCATTTTGTAGAGGATACTCTGGCAAAATTTTTCCAGATTTTTGGCTTTGTCAACTATATAATGGTCGATTTACTCCTTGATACACTTATTCGTTGGTGTTCGGACTCTTCTACCTCATTATCATTCTATTCAGTTCTCTACCATCATGGCATCAGAGGTCTCAGGCACATCTAGTGGATCAAGGTCTAGTGCCAGTGTTCCGAGGAGGAGCTATAACTTGCAGGTCAAAGAACATTTTGAGATCTAGAAATTTGATGGCATAAACTTTGCTCTATGGAAGAATTAGATTAAACATGTGCTAATTCAAAGGAGGCAATGGAAGCTAGTAAATGGAATTTGAAAGAAGCCTGCTCACATGGATGAAGATGATTGGGATGAGTTAGATGAAATGGTCAGGTCTACCATTTTCTTGCACATGGCAGATAATGTTTACTTTACAGTATTAGACTGTGAAAGTGCAGAGGAGCTTTGGAAGAAGTTATGCAATACATATGAAAAAGAGACGGCATCAAATAAAGTGTATATGATGAGAAAATCATATGACATTTGTATGAAGGACACAAAATAGTAATTACTCATCTAAATGAGTTTGATGCTATATTCTCCTAGTTACAGGCTTAAAAAATGGATACGGATAATGAAATGAAGGCAATATTGTTGTTATGCACCTTTCCATCATCATGAGATATATTTTTCACAGCTATTAGCAATAGTGCATCTGGTGGTAAACTTGTCTATGATGACATATGTGGAGCACTCTTGAGTGAGGAGATTCGTAGAAAATCTAGCGTTGGCATTTAGAGTGGAGATGCATATAATGTTCGTGATTCTTACCAAGGAAAGAATCAGCAACATGGCAGGAGCAAAAAAAAAAGGAAAAGAATGGTCAACAGAATAAGAGAAGAAGTAAATCAAGGAAGAGGGATATCAAATGCCAAAATTGTCAAAAGAAAGGACACATGAAGAAAGATTTTTATGCATTAAAGAATTCTAAAGGTAAAGACATAATGTTGATGGGCATGTTAAACAATTACCTGCACCATCTACTTCGACTATGAAGATTGAAGAAATTAATGCTATTTTTGATGATGTTGATGTGTTGACACTTGATAGTATTGTGCCAATTGAGGCTCGTATTGGCAAATTTTGTTTCCCATACGTGGTTGCTAGATTATAGTGCTTCTTTCCATGTGACACCACACAGAGAATAGTTCTCTAATTATGCAGCAAAGTCTCTTGGTACTGTGAGACTTGTTACCAGTGTGAAGTTGTGGGGATTGGACATGTGGTTGTGCAGTTTATTGATGGTTCAAAATTTACTATGCATAATGTTGCCATGTACCTCATTTATCACACAGTCTAATGTCAGTTGGTCAACTTTGATTACCTTGGTTACAAGGTGGCCTTCTATGCTCAGTCCTTTTGTATATCAAAGGGAAATATGTTTATTGCAAAAGGAAAGCAAAGTTGGCTCACTTTATCCTTTATTTGTATCACAAAAAGAACACTTGTTAGCTGTTACTAAATAGCCTATGGCTTGTATTTGGCATGGTCATTTGGGCCATATATCTCATAGTGGAATGGAAAATATTTCTCGTTCTAGCTACTTACCTATGTTATCTTTGTCTGATTTTTCATTTTGTGAGCATTGTCAATATGGAAAGCAAACCATAAATGTGCATAGAACGTAGATTGACTCTTCAATTCAGCCTTTAGATCTCGTTCATACAAATGTGTGTGGTCCTTAGGTGGTTCTCTTTACTTTTTCACTTTCATAGATGATGATACTAGAAAAGTTTGGATATATCCTATCAAATCAAAGGATGAGGTATTCCCTACTTTCAGAAAATGGCCTGCTTCAGTTGAGACTGAAAAAGAAACGAAGCTTAAGGCTTTACATTCAAATAATGGGGGTGAGTGTACCTCACATGAATTCAGCCTTTTTTGTCAATCTAAAGGGACTCATAGAGAGTTTACATCTCCTTATACCCCAGTATAGAATAGTGTAGCTGAAAGGATGAATAGAACTATTCAAGATAGAGTAGTTTCTATGTTGCATCATGCAAACCTCTCACAAGGCTTTTGATCAAAAGTAGTATGGACTGCAGTTCATGTGATTAACCTTTCACCTAATACTCCCAAAGGTCTAAAAGTGGCACAAGAGTTATGGACAGGGAATCCACCATATTATGATCATCTTTGAGTTTTTGGGTGTGAAGCATATAATGTACCTAAGAATCTTAGACAAAAGTTGGACCATAAGTCAAAGAAATGCATTTTTCTTGGATATGGTCGAGAAGGACAATTTTGATATCGCTTATGGGATCCTAAAACATGGTCAATGATCAGAAGTAGTGTGTCATTTTCAATGAGTCTAAGATGCATAAACAGCCCATTAAGGATTTTAAAGTGAGAAGAGTGGTGTTTGAGGATAGTAGTCCTCTTGTTAGCATGCATAAAAATGTTGCACATAGGGACATTCAAGAGAATGTCTGATCAGATCAGTCTGCACATGTTCCTGTTCAGCAACCATTGAGATGCTTTGCACGTGTCTCACATCCACCTGATAGATATGTTCCAGGTTTAGATTTTGTTATGCTAACAGATGTCGGTGAGCCTTCTTGCTACAAACAGGCTATGCAGACAGAGGATCATGTCAAGTGGGAGTGTGCCATGAAGAGTGAGTTGGATTCTATTCACAAGAATGGTACTTGGGATTTCGTACCTTTGTCAAAGGGCAGAAAGCTTTACCATGTAAATGGGTATATAAGTTGAAATTCATATCAGATAGTGCTTCTTCAAAGTATAAAGCACGACTTTTTGCAAAGGCTTTATGAAACAACATGGTGTTGATTTCGAGGAAATCTTCTCTCCAATTGTCAAGATGACTACCGTGCACATGTTGCTTGGATTTGTTGCAACGGAGGACTTAGAGCTAGTCCACATGGATATGAAAATTGATTTGTTTCATGGAGATCTTACAGATGAGATCTCTATGGAACAATCAGAGGGTTATGTAGTTCCTGGCAAGGAAATTCTAGTTTCTAAGCTCAAGAAGAGCTTCTATGGACTTAAACAGTCCCCTAGACAATGGTACCAGAATTTTGATGCTTTTATGAAGCCTCAAGGCTATTCTCGAAGCAATGAGGATCATTGTCTCTACACAAAGAGATGCTCAGATGGAAGCTTGATATGCTTGATAATTTATGTCGATGATATGTTGATTGCAGGGAAATCCTCTTATGACTTTTCAATTCTCAAAAAGAAGTTTAATCAGGCATTTGATATGAAGGATTTGGGGGATGCCATACATATTCTTGGCATGCACATTACTTGTGATAGGAGTCAAAGATGCATATACTTGTCTCAAACTGAGTACATCTTTACCCACATATGTGAAATTGAGCAAGGATGATTGCCCCAAATTAGATGAGGAAAAGGAATTCATGACCAAAATTCCCTATTAGTCTATTTTTGGTAGTCTCATGCATGTTATGGTAGCTACAAGACCAGACATTGCATTTGCTTTGGGGGTTGTGAGCAGATATATGTCTAATCCGCAAGAAACATTGGGAAGCGGTCAAGATTATTTTGAGATATTTGAGTGACACGAAGGACAAGTGTCTATACTTAGGTAGAGGAAAATCATCCACTATTGGTTACACAGATTCTGACTATGTTGGTTGTGTAAACAATCATAAGTCTACATCAGGGTACATTTTTCATTTTGTTGGAGGTGCTATCTCTTGAAGATGAGAATGTACAGTTATTTCCGCCACAGAAGCAGAGTATGTTGTAGCAAGTGAGGCACTTAAGGAAGCATTGTGGCTTTTTTGTCTTGCTTGTGATATGGGTTTACCTCAGCATGTACCTCGTTTTCTCAGTGATAGTCAAAGTGTCATTCCTTTGGCTAAGAATTTGGTCTATCATGCAAAGTCCAAGCACATTGAGGTGAGATATCACGTCATTAGAGATTGCTTAGCCACTAAGCACATTACTCTTGAGAAGGTTCACACTCGAGATAATGTTGCAGATGCTTTGACTAAAGCTCTACCATAGGATAGTTTTCAACACTGTTGTCACTTGACGGGGGTTACTTAATTCATGATCTTACGCAGCCACTTGTATACTATGTAACATGCCCATCAGGTGGGAGGTATAGTTTTTATACTTACACTCAAGTATTCTTTGTCATTCTTTATTTTTCTCCCATAGTTACTTTGGCCATATTGGCCTTTGGGAGATTGTTACCGTTAATGTCCATATGAAAGGCCAAATGGCCATCGGACACTTCTTTGTATATGTTCTTTAATAAAACATATAGTGGCCTGGTCAGTCACAGACTATAAGTTCACCCACATTTGTAGCACCTAAGAAAACTGTGTTTGTGCTCCCTATGTGCTGCGTTTCTTGTGTATTCTACAGCCTCTGTGCGGAGTACCATGTGTAGCCCTAGGAGCTCCATTTTCTACTTCGAGGATATCGTCATGGAGCTCTTGAGAAGAAGAGCACACTATGGTGCATTGCCATTGAATTACTTCATTGCACACCCTGATCTTTTGCATATTATTTTGTAGGAAGGCAAAAATTTGTTTGGATTCTTCTTCAATCGGAATCTTTGCAAGAAGGCTGCTTCTTCAATCCATAAAATTTGGCATCGGTTACTCTAGCTGGATTCTACCTTCTTTGTCCACCTTATAGGTCTGACATGGATTAGGGGCTAAAATACTCAAGTGCATCCACAACATTTGCATAATCAAAATTGGTAGGTGATGCTTGAACATTCAATCATTCTAGTCGCTCTGGAATTTCCAAGTTCATCAGTTGGATGCGTTTTAGTTCTTCTATCACATGTGCTTTTTTGCTACTCCAAAACCTTGGGAAGTTAGTTGCAAATCATCGCTATATAGGCAATCTCCACCCTTCTCTTGCCCTACTTACTTTCACCAATGGATCTTCTAAAAAAATTTGTGATATCTACTACAACTTTTGGTGGGGATTAAGTTTGCACAAATTGAGTATTCAGCATCTCTTCATTCCCGACATTATCGACACCACCGAAGCTTCATCGAGCACCACCAAAGTCTCACCAAACGCCACTGGGTAAGTTTTTGATATGTCCAACAGATCAAAAACTAAGAATGGTGTTGGGACGGTTGATGCGACTTGTTACAAAGTTTTCGTCGGATGTTGTGACTTCGCCTACTTTGCACTGCCATGTTCCTAAAGTATTGTTCACTCACATGAGATGCTTGTCAATCGTATAATTAAGGTAAGATTCAATGGATCGTGTTATTGGCATGTAGGCTATAGCAACCACTAGCCAACAAGATTGGTAGTGTTAACCTCTATCGTGTCCAGTTAAAGAAGGAACAAGCTCGGGGGGGTTCTTGGGTGGTAGAATCTAGAGACTAGATCCCTGTGTTTCTCCTACTTCATAATTATCTACTGACTACAAAGATCTCTTGTATTACATAAATTGATCATAAATAACTTAGACGTAACCATCAAATACTTCAAACCTCTCAGACAGAATCATTACTTAATCTAGTACAGAAACAAATTACATTAGCAGAATCGCAACAATATAGAAGAGAATGCAGTGACATAGAACTCATGTATCGAATACTTCTTCTCGAGTGCCATAGATCGATACTCTAGTAGGTCTGGTACCTATCTCAATCTCTACACCAAGAGAGAATCCATTCTATTACTAATGTGAAGGGTTACAAGCCAGTCAGACAATTCGATCAGGACTCTTCACTGAAAAAATAGGAATTATACAAAATATGTTCTGATGGCCTAAGGGTTATTTATGTACCAATCATTTGTTCCTTTTTTATTCTTTTAAGTTTCTATCTTGTCCAAATGAGGCTCTTTAAGTATAGAATTTTTTTTGCTTTGATAAGTTGTAGCAATGTCAATTTTATGTCCTTTTTTCCTTTTGATTTCCATATTTTACACAGTTGGGCTTGGACTTGAATCCCTTAGAGTTCATTTGACTTAAATTCCTATGGTCCCCTAAGCCTGAACTCTATGGCTATGCCTTACCAAACAATGAAATTAATTATGGAGAATATGGTCACTTACAACCTTGGGTTCCGCTCTAGGTAAGCTCCCAAATGCACTCTTGATCCACTAAAGTTCCTACTTAGCACACTTCTCACATGTATAGTGGTATTTCTAGTGATCGTTATCACCAAAGGCCTTGCAAGATTAGATGGGTTGTCATGATCGTATGGAATTGTCACGATGGTCCGATCAATGGTTCACACAATTGGGATGGCATGAGACAACCATGATGATTCACATAGTCAAGCCATCGCGATGCTCACAGCCAATCCTAATGGTCATAGCCTATCACGATGGTGTTCCAAATACAAAATTTTGCAAATCCATTTGTGGTTTCAAGGATGCGTAAGGGTTCCATACACGCTCCTATAGATGTCTTGTGAAAACTTTGAGTTTGATATCCTGTCATGATGGATTGCACAAATGATAGAATGGTGATGATAAAGTAGAAAACAAAACTCGAATACTCACCAATGGAAGTCTCTTGCACAGTATGTTGATGGAAATTCTTGTAGCAAATCTCTTAAGCTTGTAAAAGTCAACTCTCACAATTGCACTCTCTCTCTCTCACACACACAAATGTGGGAAGTGAGGGATGGTGGGTGGATATGGTGAAAAAGTGAAAATTTTGGGAATTTATGGGGAAGTGAGGATATGGATGGTAGATGTAGGGGAGGTGAAATGAAGAAAAATCAATGCAAAAACAACAATAATTAACCCTGAAAACACTATCTACATACCTTCCAATGTCAGTCTCCTAACACTCTTACCATCACGTGTTCATCCTTGAGCTCATCCCCACCAACGGTGCCAAATTTGGTGTTTCTCTAGACAAGGGTAAATACCATTTCCAGGAACTCCGCCTCCTTAATTCTCAATCTGCAAAAGAGGAAGGATGATTTGAAGATCATGAAAGAGAGGAGTGCATGATGGTGAATGTGAGAAGCAAGCTAATGCACACACACATACACAGACATGTAAGAGACAAGAGGAGAGGCAATGGAAGGCAAGATTCTCTTTTGTCTCACTCAAATCACAAGATCTTTTCTACTTTATCACACCTCAAAAACATTTCTTCAAAAATGGGCTCTCTAGCTCTATTTATAGTTTTTTGAGGTGAAATGATGGATTTCACATCTAGTGACTAGCCTAGTTAAAATTTATGTCCTATGCTATTTTTGGAGGGTCAAATGAGATCCAAAAAATGTGAAAGTTAGTAGGCATGATCTAGCTAATCTCCTCAAGCTTGAAGAATCCTTGGTTTGCACAAAATGGAGCATCAATGACAAAAGTGGGTGATTCTATATTACAATGGTGATTAAGATCACCATTCATGTTTCTATCAATGTTTTGGTCATTATAATTCACTTAGGACTAGAAAATTAATGGGTGGGCTCCCCTCTTCTCCTTGCTTTTCTTATCACATGCTCCCTCTCTGTTGATGCCCTGAGTTATGTGGAGAAATTTGACTCCAATATGTGTAGTAGAAATTAGAGAACCTCTTCCTAAAACTACCCTATAAGACACATGCTTACTAAAATCTGATTCAATCACAATTTAGATATCCACTGGCTCTAAACTTTTGTCCAAACATAGAGAGCTTTCTTAGCTATCTAACAAGCTAAAGAACACTCCATTTGGAGTTCATATGACTAGGCAAATAACTATATAAATATAGAGTACTTGTCAACTTAGGTTAAGGAAAAAATTGAGGTTCACAAGAAATGTTCCCACTAACAACTGGAGCCTCCTCTGATAGAGATATTTGTGATACACAGACTATGAGAGATATTATTTCTAACAAGATATCATGTGCATTAACTGGATAAGTACATAGAGAGATATCACCTTCACAAGGTGGCTATGTACAGAATAAGGTATGCGGTTGGAATACCTATGTGCCTTGTACGACACTTTTGAGGATCCTTTGATCTGCATTGGTGAGAGAATGACCAGCATATCTTCTAGACCATCTCCTTGTCATCCACACAACTTTTCACGTTCAAATCACTTCTATATATAGAGATATGGGCATGGGAGTTTATCTCTCTTTACCTACCCTTGCATCTTCTCTCACCTCTTGAGCTTTCACTTCTTATCCTTTGTCCTTACATTGCCTTGGGTGATGTCTGGTGCTCCAAATCACTCCATATGGATAAGGTCACATCCCTTTTTAGTATTCCATCTTTCTAATCATATTTTGGCTTTTTATCAAAGCCATAAATACATTTTCATTTTTAATTCAACACTCTCCTATAAGGTTATGAGTGTACTCTCTATATTTTCAAGCCCTAGCTTTCTTTTGAGCTTACAAAAAATACATAAATAATGAAGGGGCAATTAATTAGAGGTGAGTATGTGTCAAGCCTCACAATCAAAGCTTGCACAAGTTCCATAACTTTCAACAAGCTACTACCAATAGCTCCTTCCTCTTCAAGATAAATAATTTCTTCAATACCTTGTTGAAACTAATCTTTGAAAAGTAAAATTCTTGAGTCACGTAGAATTTGACTCTAATTAGTTTCAAGAATCTTAGAAGTTTCAATTGGTTGTAAAGAACTTTAGTTTTTCTTTATGCTTTTTGAATCTTTAGTATCTGAGTCAGATAGAGTATCTGATTCCTTTCAAGAAAGGCTCGGGTTATCCAATTGGAACAAGCTAACTAAATCAAATATCCCAAATAGATGTTAAGTCTAAAAGTTTGCTTCAATTTACATAGCATAACTCTAATTACTTTCATAGATTTCACTACACCCTTGAAAAGAAAAGTTAGGAATCGCTCATAAGCTTGACAATTCCCAAGAACTTAAAGATAAAATCTTTGAGAAAAGTGTCCTAAATTGGAAAAAAATACATTTTGTATTTGACTTGGTGAAGTTAAATTAAGATTCACCAAAAGTAGATGGCACACTTTCTCCTACATTTTACATCGGATTTCCAAGCCCAATGGGACAAAGTATTCCTCAAGTCGAGTAATAAATCAAGTAAATGTTAGTTGGAAGTGAACAATAGTACAAAACATCTAAGTTAGATGTTTGGGTCAACCAGACTTCTAGTTTGACTTTCAGATCAAATTCAAGTGAAACAAAAGTTCTCGAAATCTTGATAGGGATATAAATCCCACCTCAATTACTAAGTCCATGCACCATTGATGCCCAAAAATGGGCTAGTAATATTGAATCCACCCATTTCACATGGTAGTGCCTAGATAATACATAGTGCAAATGCTGAATTGGCCAAGGATGTTTTTTATCGACCCTTAATATTTGTTCCCTCATTTGCACTCAAATCATTTTATCAAGTGCACACCTAGATGGTGTTTTGAAGCATTTGGGTAGGTATCCCACCATAGAGATGAAAACATGTTCTTCTAAGTTAGAACATGAGGCTCAAGTGTATGCCTATAATTACTTTATAAAGGTTTTTTTTCAAGGACGAAAATATTTCTGAAGGGGGGAAGAATGTAAGCAAAGTAAGTCTATGGTCTTAGTGTCCAGTGAGTTCAAATACATCTAAAATCAAACATGGTTTGGTCACTCGTGTGTATGGCAAAAGATCTTGAGACTAGACTTAAGCTAGACTTGTAGGTTCAAGTGATCCACTTAGCCTAGTGGTTAAGTCTCAAGGTTGGGAAGGAGGAGGTATTGGTGTCAACACTCATGGGGAGCATGCGAAGAGAGTTTCGCCCAAAGGTCCTTCTAGCTCAAGTTAATGTGAGTTAACTTGATTCCAAAGAGACTTAACTCAAGTGGTGAGTATCCCTACCACTAGTGGACTCTAGTGGAAGGTGATGAAGCAGTAGTGGAGATCATACCAATCACTAGTAAACTCTGGTGGAAGGTACTAAAGGAGTGGTGGAGATCACACATGCATTTGTGGATCCCAGTTATATTTGTGTTCCTCATTGATTCAAGCAAATATACATAGAGGCATAACATTGGGAGGAGATTCATCTCTCTAGCACATTGTGGTCCTACTATTTAGTTCTTTACAATATTCAACACAAGGGTTCAATCATTACAATGACAAGATTTTACTATGATCTATCTATCCTACTTCTACTCCTACACCTAAAACTTGCACTCTAGAGTCCTTCTCTTCCTCTATCTACTCTTTTCGAAATCTTCATTGCAACTTGCATAGTCTTTGAAGCCAATTCTTGCTTTGTCTATATGACTTTAATGCTACAATCTTAAATAGGATCCGATGGAAAGTCAACATCTTTATGTTCTTCTTCTAGATAGAAATTACATTACGAAGGTCATCTAAATTGCTAATGTTGATTCAATGGTTCCTCTCTATATCAAAAATCCTAAGTTCTTTGATTTCATTCTAAACAATTGGGAAAGTTTGGCCTTTTCCTTGGTGCTAGTTGTTGGCCCCATTATACATGTGATGTTTTGTTCAAGGGTTGTTGAGGGAGATAGTTCGCTTGAACTATCTCTTTGTGATGCAAAGGGAGATAGTTCTCTTGTGATGCAGAGGGGGATAGTTCTCTTGAACAAGCACCTATGGTTGCTCATGTGGTTTTTGGACATATAGTTTGGATCGATAAAAAATAGGTTTAGGATCTTAAGGATAAGATTAATGCTGGAAGGAACCTTAAGGATATTGAGATATTCTAGATGGAGGGGTGGTGGGAAGGGGCGTTTGGTGATTAAGGTTAAGTGTAAAAATTAATACTTAGAAGATGTCTAGTTAAAGTCCAAACTTGTGGTCTTCCATTGTAAATGCAGTTAGTAGTAGCATGATCAATAACATCCCAAAGAACGCAATACATCTTATTTAAAGCACAAGAATAGCCATATGATCTCGATTCCTACAATATGTATAGTATTCTTATTTAAATGGTTATATGGGCTCTATTCAAACATTGGCCAGTTGTCTTTCTACAAGATCCATATATTCTATTAATTTATAAGTCTCCTCTTTTTTCGTCCATTCATAATTAACTTCCTAACTTTAAAGCGAAGGGGATGATTTCATCTACTCAATTTTTTTTTACTACATAAATCCACATAATGTCGCATAATTAAGGAGAAAGATGTTGATAAACCATCCAACGATTGCATCTGGTTGGGTTCGACTATCTATCAAAAATTGTCGATAACTCCTAAACTCAATAGCATAGCTTTGTAAATCTTGGTGAGGTTGTTGTCTAAGCTTTTCTCGAATATCATAAAATTTGGAGGGTTTTTTTTTTAATAAAGGAAGCTTGGCCTTAGCCTACTCTTCGAGACTTGAATTAAATAAAAGAAAAGTAGAAGAGAAAGGGACTAGTGCCCACGGGATCCCCCGAATCCCATGGAATAGAGGAAGCTTTTACAGAGTTTAGACGGCATTACAAAGAAGGTTAATCACCCTCATGTGGGTCCCACTTGGGTTTAAGCTTGTGGTTGATCAATATGAGCACTTGATGATGCGTGAATGGGGGGGATTTCTTACAATTAGCAATCCTTTTGCCAAGGAGGAATAGCGATTTCTCAATCAATCACTCTTTGTGGGAGTCCCCAAAGTTAAAAGCACATCTTTCAAACCAGATTTTCCATAGGGGTCGACTGAGGTTGACTTTGTGCATCTGAACCGATTTAAAACTGTGTGCTTCAAGACTTCATAATCTCATAAATGGATGGGTTCGAGCTCTATTAATCACTTGATTCCTTTGTCTATATGTGTGACTTGGAAAACTCTATCTTTCTTAATTGTCTCCTTATTTCTATCTAAAATATTGTAATCATTTTCAAACATACATATATGTGCATCAAGATGGCCTACAAAATTAGTATAGTGCAATCTATGTTATGATCAGGTGGAGCTTTGCCAGGAGGAAGGCCCTCCTCATTACCTCCAACAAAACTATGCTCTCTTGATGTTGCCACATAAATTTCACCAACTATTGAACTTTGTCGATCAAAGAAATACTTAGTACTTAACTCAATAGGTCAGAGTGCAAAATGAGGGTACGAAAAATCTCATTCAACTAATTGGGTATCTCGAAACATTTGACTATCTTCCACAAACATGCTTGGAAGTTCAGTGAAAGAATCAATCAATTCTAGATCGGGGCTACGAAGGAATGAATATGATAGTCTATGGATGGTTGTAACAAACTTCTACGCAACTGCAAGAAAGTTCAGGATTTTTGGGAAAGAGTCTAGGCAAATGCAAGAAAGTTTGGGAATTATTTAGGGGAATTCTAGGAAAAGGATTTTCGAGGGAAAATCTAGGTGAATCCAAGGAAGTTCATGGATGTTTGGGGATGTTCAAAGAGAATTCATGCTTTACAATTCTTCTTTTAGAAAACTCTAGGAAAATATGGTGGACTTCAGTATGGACTTTTAATGATCATTTTTTTTTTAGAGTACAATGAATTGGAAAGACGCACACACCCAACCTTGTAAGGTAGAGGCACCCATCTTGGGGAACTTTGAGGCATCCAGCCCTAGGTGGGACTTGAACCTTGGCCATCTGCGTAAGAGTACACGGCACATCTGCTAAACCATGCCCGCTGGATCTTTTAATGATCATTGCAGTAACATTTTTAGGAACTTTCTTGCTAAACCGAGAACTATTACTTCCAACTTCATTTTCTCCTATGAAGTTAAAAAGAAATTTTGGACTATCTTTTGAAACTATTGATGCGATACATTATGTATTTTCTGCTTTCTTTTGTTCTATTTGGACACCTAGCAAGGCCTAAATTTGAGGAGTATGACAAAAGATGACGGGTATTACTTCTATCTTTCATATGACAAATTTTCTATAAAGATAGATACATTTAATATGCATATATATATATATATATGTAAAAAAATGACAAGAAAATTACCCACCTCAATTTGTCATTTTGACAAAAATCTTAAAAAATCATCCTTTTTTTTTGGAAAAATGGTCTTTAACAAGAAAAATATCTATCAATTTAGACCCTAACCCCCAATTTCTCTTCCATGTACAATGAATACCTCACGTGAGAACATGCCACCGGCATGCGCAACCTCCATCAGGCTCAAATCTATCTTAGTGTCATGTCTATTACTTTTCATGTGCATGCTTATTTGTTTCTATATGTTTCTATCCTATAATCTTGTTCAGCAACTCTTATCTCATCATGGTCTTCAATTATGTGTTTTTCTGAATGACTCAGAACACCCAACCAACACCTAAGGGAATATGTCTCCCAAATGGAGATTAGACACAGAAAACCACCAATGATCCTATGTAATCATATTGCATTGGACTCTTTTCCTCATGGTTGATCCAAGCAGTAAGGCACTTCTTAAGGAAGCAAGCGCCCATGCCAAAACGTACAATTCACCTCCTTGTAACAACTACAGACTCCCTAAGAATGGAAATGAATTTTTTTGGACACCTTAACCAAAAACAAATATGGTAATTGTAGTACACTAAAACACGCATGATGATAGTATAAACTTCTAAATAGAATATTCATTTGCTAGTGCAAATCATAAATGCTTAATCTTCTAGTAGAAACATTGAACTTCTATGCAAAACTTGAATGTCTAATCTATTGCAATAGCATTCAATTGTTATTGCAAATCTTGAATGCCTGATCTTCTAGCAAAAACATTCAATGGTTGTTGCAAATCTAGAATGCATAATCTTCTAGCAAAAACCTTCAACTATTGCTTCAATTCTTGAATGTCAAATCTTTTATAAAAAATATTCGATTGTTGCTTCAATTCTTAAATGCATACCTAATTACTAAATAAAGTTAAGAATTTTGGACTAGTAACTCCAATTACAACTTCTACCTCCTACCATAAATTTACTCAATAGATATCGTTCCAACACTACTCGTTACTTAATAAAAGAGAACATAAAAGTACAAAATGACTCAATGATTTAGGAATCGTAATATCATATTACAATTTGTAGATTACAAAAGGAGGTATTCAACACACGATTTGATAATTATGAACAAAAATTCTACTATGCTCTATCTGTCCTACTTCTATTGTTGCGCTTAGAACTTGCACTCTGGAGAAGGAGGTATTTGACACAAGGGTTCGGTCATTATGACGAGAAAATTCTACCATGTTCTATCTATCATGTTGGAGTTAGACGTCTGCAGAAGCACGCGAACAACACAAGGAAGAAGAAGAAGCTTGGAGCACAACACACAATACTGAATGTATTACCACCAAAATGTACAAAGATAAGTAGCCTGTTAGGGCAATAGGCGTATATACAAGCTGGGAAAAAAAACCTCCTAGAGAGGGAAAAAAGTGCCCCGGTAGTCCTAGAGTGTTCACGCACATCACTACCTAAATATATCAACAAATCCCCCCTGGGAGTGATGCGGTGAACAAGGAGCTAGAACTCATGTATAAGGAAGTGCCAAGCTATGTGGAATCAATCCACAAAAGGAAGTAAGCCCAAAGCTTTGCGGAAAGCTTCAAACTTCTCCCTAAGTAGAGCCTTCCTGAAAGATCTACAATGTTCTCCTGTGTGGGCACATATGCCAAGCTTATCTCCCCAACACAGAACCTCTCCCTGACATAATGATAATGCACCTCAATGTGCTTAGTGCGAGCATGGAATACAGGGTTCCTTGCAACTGCCAATGCGCTCTGACTGTCAGTGAAGATGGTGCTAGCAGAAGACTGACCAACACCCAAATCAGCCATAAGGTGTCTGAGCCACACACACTGAACAGTCGTTGTGAAAGCTGCCCTATACTCAGCCTCACAATTCGAAGTGGCCACAGTAGGCTGCTTCTTGCTCAGCAAAACCACTAGTGGACACACGAGTGTCATAGAAACCAGCCCAATCACTATCAGAGAAATCATGCAAATCTGGCGGTAGTGATCCCTCCTTGGGATAAAACAATCAAAGTAGCTAAGTACCACTCAAGTAGCAAAAGATGCGCTTAACCACCTGCCAATGTTTAACACCTTGGCAATGCATAAACCTGCTCATCTATGAGATAGCAAATTAAATATCTGGTCGAGTAATGCATAAGTAAATCAAACATACCTGCTAATAGATAACAACATCAAATGCATCTCTAGCATCATGAAGACTCAATCGTAAACTTGTCTCCATAGGATTGGCAATAGGCTTACAGTATTCAAGGCCAAAACACTGCAATAATGTGTCAATATATTTCATTTTACACAAAGCCATTCCACCATCAACTTGCATAAACTGAATGCCCAAATAGTGATGCAAATGCCCCAAATCAGACATCTCAAATGAGGCATGCAAATCAGCCTTAAAATCAACAATATGCATGTCATGAGGACCAATGAGCAGCATGTCATCTATATATACCACAATGATCAGAAGCACATCATTCCAATGCTTAACACATAAGGTTCTTTCAGTTAAACTATTCTCACTACCTAAATATATCAACATATCCTACTTCTTGTTGCACCCAAAACCTACACTCTAGAGTTCTTCTCTTCCTCTATCTACTCTTGCATTTACCCTCCTCTTATTGAATTTATAATGTTTCTCTAATAATGCACAATTTGTTTGTTATATATGTGTTACAAGAAAATTGATGTTCAATATTTACCCATTGTCAATGAAAACCTTAAATGATAGAATATTTTTCCCTATAATTATTATCACATCTTAATTATATCCTTTACAATTGTGGATCTTTCTTATACAAGAAGGATCTTTTATATCCAGCCATAAGCTTTATTAGTTTAAGAGACATTTGAATTGCCGATACAATTTCAATCTAACTACAAAAATATATGGATTTCCAAGCATCTTTTGCAAGTCATTAAAAATTCAATAAACATGGACGTTCGATCATTAAACTACTTTTCTACATGGACATTCGATCATTAAACTACTTTTCTATTAGGCTTGAACTTATGATTCAACATAAAAGGCTATTACATTTCTCTTCAAATAGTTGCAACACAACTAACAAGAGCATTAGATAGGAATACACATAAAAATAGATTATCTAATGCCCTCTACCCCATAGTATGGAAAAGGTTCTCTGATGGTCGCTTCTGCTAGCCCCTATGAACAATACAATGTACATAGTCATCTATATGTGTTGTTTTCTTATATCACTCCCCTTACTAAAACTCTTAAGAATGAAAAAAAAAAACCTGAAAACCATCTTGTAAGTGTCCAGTAACTCCTATCACAAACAATTAACTTCAATACTATCACTTCCATAAAATGCAACATCATTTAAATGACATTAATCTATAAAATATGATGTATCTCTTGTGGAGCAATAACGTGAAATATGATTGTGGAACTCTAAGAAAAAATAATTCATAAAAAATAGAACAAAGTTCACAAGAAATCATCAACTAATATGAAAAGCTTTTCCCCATGCCACTCTAGCTATTTCTAACCTTTAATGTACTCACCAATATTAATTTTATCCCAAACTATCCTTGTGTCATATGCAAAGTCCATCATCCTAGTCTATATATCCTTAGTTTTCATCCATATAATTTGGACTAAATTGTATTAAAAGAGTCTTTATTGACACTATGATGCAAACCCTAATCTTTCTCTTCCCTTTAATTTGTCATATGAATGAGTAAACATTGCTTTGTAGGATTTCGATAATCTATATGCATCAATCTTGTTAAAGAGTGCTAGGATAGGTCACCGAATAAGAGATTAATGCTTCTACAGATCAAATCTATCTCTATCTCTTCCAAACCTAAAGGGAAAACTAGTATTATACCCTAATTTCCAATATCAATAAATAAAAATCCCTCATCTAGTCAAAGACAATCATTGAAAATAAATACAATAACTTCTCATCTAGAGTCTTCAGGTGAGACTCAATCTAACCACAATGACTAAATGATCTCCTTATTGCCTTTGATAGAATAATGCTACTCCTATCTAGGCAATCTAAAAGATAAAATCTCAATCTAGACTATTCCTCTAGGAGTAAGCTAGAGTTACTTTCTCTAGAGACAAATTTCTAATATGACTTATCTATATAAGTAAACTAGAATTACTTCCACTAAAGTAATTGGTCTGAATTGTGCGTTTTCTATTGTTTCTCTATCCCTCGAAGGATTCTATGGGTGACGAAATTTACATCCATTCCTTATGTATGGATCATCCTATCCATGCACTGTGGCAAAATCATCTATCATGGAAAAAATGAGATCTATAGAGATAGAATCTCCTAAGCTTTTTGGAAGAACAAATCCTCCCCATGACAAATCAGTTTCCTAAAGCTATCTAAAGTTATATCTACTCCTAGCTTAATGACAAATACTATCCATTGATGATGAGTCCTTTTCTCCCTAGCCAT
>CM035409.1:166878528-166976028 GCA_020310875.1 Ceratopteris richardii
TCTCTCTCTCTCTCCCCTCTCTGTCGAGCGCTCGAAACCCTAGCGCCCGTCTGCCCTAGCTGTCAGAGCTCCTCTCTCTGCCCGAAACCTCTGCCCGTCTGCTCGAAACCATAGCGCCCGCCCGCCCAAGCTCTGCCCGAATCTCTGCGTCAAGCTAGAGTGCTCGTACAGCAGGTAGCTCCCGCGCGCGTCATCCTCTATGCTGCCCGAAGCTCTGCCCGACGAGGTCTCTGCGAGCTCCCGCCATGCCTTATCACCCAAATCCATAAACCCTAACCACCATGTCTAATCCAACCCCCCACCCCAACCCTAACCCGAAAATAACCCTAATCTTAAACGTTCAAACCCAACCCACCCTACGTCGCCAAAGCCCCCCAAAGTAACCTTAAGCTCAAGCCAAAACCTTAAATCACCACCTTAACCCTAACCCTAACCCTAACCCTAACCCTAGCCCTAATCCTAAACCTTGAAATGGCTCCCATGGACCGGAAGGAAGTGGACGACCTTATTGCTAAAGCTCTCAAAGAGGCCAAAAAGGAAGCAGACCGCAACCTCAATATGGAGATACGAAAGATGATGGAAAAGTTCAAAGGGCTCGAAGAGCAAGTCATGAATAAAGTCAAAGGACTGGAAGAACAAGTGAAGACTCTCACAGAAGAAAGAGACCATTGGAGGACAGCTTATGAGCACATGAAAGAAGAGGGGGAGATCTCCAACGTGGAGATACTCAAGCAAGAAATAAAGAAGGAAATCAAAACGGAGGTAGAATCTACTCGAGAGTCATGGGTGGAAGTAGTACACAAAAGGGTTAAGAAGGAAGTTAGGGAAGACGTGCAGAAAGAAGAGCTCACACGAGTCCAGGATACGCTTGAGGAGGAGAGGCTTCGACACACTCGAAGACTTCACATTCGGATTACGGGCCTACCCGAAGGGGTATCACCCGACGGAGACGCCACTGACATTTGCAGTCGACTTGGATACGAGAGCATGCCCTACACAGACGCATGGAGGGTTGGGAGGGATACATCGCGTTTGCGGGCACTCATCCTCAAGATGAGTTCTGAGGAGGCACGGACCGCCTTTTTTAGACGTCGATCAGTACTACGTGGACTACCCGGCGGCACCCTCTACATGGACGAGGACCTCACGCGTATGCAAGTGGCACACCGAGGCGCTTGCATGCCACAGATACTCCAGGCGCGTCGAGAGGGGAGGAAGGCCTTTTACCGTGATGGTAAGGTCTTCATAGATGGACGCCCTATCAAATAGGGCCATGCGGCCTATGAGACATCACTACACCAGGAGACACCACTCAGAGGAGCAGTGTGGAACTGCAACGGGGCACTCTGGACGCGACCAGACAGAGTCGAGGAGATCCTGGCATCACATGACTTTGTGTGCATCACAGAGACACACGAGAGCCAAGAGAGAGGTCTACCACGCATTGCAGGTTTTCATTGGGAATCTGCATTCAGGACCACGACGAGACAGAGTACAGCGCGAGGATCGGGAGGAGTGGCCATCGTATTTCGACAGGAGATACAGAGCCGGATCCATATTATATGTAGAGATGAGGAGGCACGATACATGTGGGTTCGCATGGAGATAGCACAGGGGAGCTCGATTTACATTGCTATATGCTACTTCCCACCAGGCGGATCTCGATACGCAGGACAGGATCTTCGGGGACCGATCCAAGATAGAGACTCACCATACACAGCGCTTTCAGATGAGATACTACATTACAGCACACTAGGTGAAGTCTTCCTTATGGGGGACTTCAATGGCCGCACTCAGTCGCATCAGTGCGAGGCATACGAAATGGATCACCCACATCTCATGAGGGCCAAAGACCCGGTTGAGATTAGCACCTGCAGAGTATCAGCAGATACGGGTCAGGACACCACCGGCTATGGCAGACATCTACTCGAGCTAGGCAGCCGCCATCATCTCGTTATATACAACGGGATGAATCGTTGGCCAGGTTCAGGCGGATTTACTTGCTTCCCTCACGGGGGAGGTGAGAGCACAGTCGACTACATTTTGGGTACTACCTCTAAAGCTTCACTCATCCCTTCACTTAGTATTGGACGACGCCCACTCGGTGCAGACCACACATTTATCACATTCACACTCTCATCTCCGATTCCCTTAGACCCTCCCTCACCCACTGAGATACATACCACGATACACTTCACACACGAGCTCTCACATGTTTATGCACACCATTTACACACCCGCTTACTCTCCCACGATCCATGCTCACCTTTGCACACACACATCACATATCACCACCATCCTACAGGACTCAGCTCTCCGCAGCTTCCCACAACACACACATATGCACCCTCCACGCACAGGATCCATGCCCCAGAACCGTTGGTATGATGCAGATTGTCGCGAGCTGCGGAAGCACCTACGGATTTTAGAGCATAGAGGAGATATTACACACACACAGGCACAGCGTCGCATGCAAAGCCTTACTCGCCGCAAACGGCGGGATTGGGAGGAGAGACAGTATTGGGATATTTACCATTTGCTCATGAGTCGAGACAGTGTAGTGGCATGGCAACATTTGAGAGAGAGGAGACAGAAGACACCTATCCGAGACCCGAGCACTTGGCATAGCTATGCACAGAGCCTATACGAGATCCCAGACCAGCCTCCCATTCCCAGACCGCAGAGCTCACGTCCTACTACCTCTTACTTCTTCACACCCACTATGGTGGGACGCGCTATTGCCCAGCTGCAGCATGGCAGGGCCCATGATCATTTCGGTTTACAGGCAGAGCACCTCATTTATGGAGGCACGACTCTCGCACCGCTCATTGCCCATCTCTTCAACCGTGCATTGGTTGAAGGGTTCCCAGACTCATGGACTGAGCACACCATAGTGCCCATTCATAAGTCAGCTGACACTATGGATCCAGCTACATACCGGACGATCATGATTGGCCCTATATTGGCCAAGTTATATGGGGCCGTACTAGAGACAGAGTTGAGTACTCTCGCTGAGAGGAAGGGCATCAGGGCTCTAGGACAGGCAGGGTTCAGACGAGATTTCTCTACCATTGACCACATCTTCACTCTGAGATGCCTGATCGACCAGGCCAGGGTGAGGAAGAGGAGATTATATTGTTGCTTTGTGGACTTTCGCAAAGCATTTGACACTGTTCCTAGGGATCGACTCTTCAGACGACTACTTGACATCGGAGCTCCGGAGGAGATGATATGGGGGATCTACGCCTTATACGAGAGAGTATCTGGTAGAGTCAGATGTCGAGGGGGCTTATCTGATCCACTTGCTAGCACTATCGGGGTGAAGCAAGGATGCCCTCTCTCGCCCACCCTCTTTGGTCTCTACATTGATGAGATAGTGGACTTCATACAGCAGCAGGGGGGAGATGGCATTGAGGTACACGGGTCCACTGTCCATATTCTTTTATACGCTGATGATATTGTATTGGTTTCAGAGTCTGCAGAAGGTCTACAGCATCATCTACACGGCCTAGATGACTTTTGCAGACACAGAGGGTTATCTGTGAACCTTGGTAAAACCAAGGTCTTGATCTTTCATACATCAGCACAGGTACGCAGACATAGTTCGTTCACAGCTGCAGGTGGACCGATCGAGGTGGTCGGATCATATGTTTACTTGGGGGTGACATTTACAACAGCATCAGGAGTCTTCTCTATGGCTCAGGCAGCTCGTGACCGCATCACACGTGGGTACGCAGCACTAGCTTTGATGGAGAGACAGTGCCACCAGGCATATTTTTAGGAGCCCCGCACAAAGGGGTGGCTCTTTGACACTTTGGTTACACCAGCGCTCATGTATGGGACAGCCATATGGGGACCAGGATTAGCTACATCAGTATGGACAGCATTAGAGAGGCCACAGATCCTCATGATTGCCAGACTTATCCGCAGTAAGCCTTCAGTACCACATGACATCATTAGAGCAGAGCTCACTGCAACACCGATGCTAGTTGAGGCACTATTCCAGACAGTATGCCTATTCCACAGACTTCGGAGCATGGATACAGAGCGTATTGCTTATCGTGCTTTCGAGGCATCACGTGATATGGCATTAGCAGGCGACACCTCCTCATGGTATGCACAGACACAAGACTGGCTTGCCCACCATGTCTTTGACATAGACAAGCTACCACCACTACAGTACGACTCTCATGCACCCACCTACTCGCTCTCTCATCAAGAGAGGAATAGGATCATTCGTCAGGAGATATGGCATACATACATACAGAGGACATGGGTGAGCCCTAGGGGTACATTGCCACCGAAAATGCTCTACTACCGCGAGCATTTTCTACATATATTAGGCACGGGCTTCATCGAGATTCCGAGATACATGCAGACCTACCTTCCCCACCACCTACGAGTCGTCATTGGGCAGCTCCGGGTTTCATCACATCAGCTCGAGATTGAGAGGGGTCGGTCCAGGGGAGTCCCCCGTGAGGAGAGGTGGTGCCCAGTATGCCAGACAGAGGTAGAAAGTGAGGAGTATTTTGTTATCAGATGTCCAGCATACTTAGACCTACGAGCACAGTTCCAGATCGAGGAGTCATTCCAGCTGTGCATGACTATGGGAGACCAGAGACGCTTGGGATGCTTTCTCACAGCAGCATACGAGAGGCGAGAGCGGTCACTACAGCACATACATCAGCCACGGGTGAGTACCCAACAGCAGACCATTACCCAGTTCTTTCAGCGAGTTGAGCTACATCAGAGAGGTCCATCTATAGGGCTCACGCTCCACCAGGAAGCAGCACAGAGAGCACGGCGCCGACCACGCATGGGCGGATATCGTCGACCACGACTATATCAGGAGGATGTCTCACGCATCAGGATTGCCTACGACCACATGATGGAGCATAGGCGTACCACCACCCCCTGGGTTGTCTTCCTTCAGGAGGCACTCAGACCACCACCGATGTACCACATACTACACCCACCTCCACCCATCACTTGTCGCTAGGGCGTTTTACTCACATTTTGGATCCCCCCATGTATTAGGTGGCCACTATCTGCAGAGTCAGAGCCACGTCTCCCGAGCCTTTTCCAGCCCTATATAGCTTTGTGTAGCGATATACCTTTTATTTCATTTTATCTTCTACACAGGGTTACTACACTTGTACATGGTTTTTGTCTCATAGGCCAAGTTTGGCCTCCAGAAGACATTAATATGACTTTCTTTCTTTCTCTCTCTCTCTCTCTCTCTCTCTCTCTCTCTCTCTCTCTCTCTCTCTCTCTCTCTCTCTCTCTCTCTCTCTCTCTCTCTCTCTCTCTCTCTCTCTCTCTCTCTCTCTCTCTCTCTCTCTCTCTCTCTCTCTCTCTCTCTCTCTCTCTCTCTCTCAACATATATCATACGTGGGCTTCATCGAGATCCCGAGATACATGCAGACATATCTTCCCCACCACCTCCGAGTCGTCATTGGGAAGCTCCGAGTCTCATCACATCAGCTCGAGATTGAGAGGGGTCCCTCCAGGGGAGTCCCCCGTGAGGAGAGGTGGTGCCCAGTATGCCAGACAGAGGTAGAGAGTGAGGAGCATTTTGTTATCAAATGTCGAGCATACTTAGACCTACGAGCACAGTTCCAGCTAGAGGAGTCACTCCAGTTGTGCATGACCATGGGAGACCAGCGACGCTTGGGGCGCATCCTCAAAGCAGCATACGAGAGGCGAGAGCGGTCACTACAGCCCACACATCAGCCACGGGTGAGTACCCAGCAGACCATTACCCAGTTCTTTCAGCGAGCGGAGCTAGATCAGAGAGGTCCTTCTAGAGGGCACACACTCCACCAGGCAACAGCACAGAGAGCACGACGCCGACCACGCATGGTAGGATATCGTCGACCGCGACCATATCAGGAGGATATCTCACGCATCAGGACAGCCTACGACCACATGATGGAGCATAGGCGTTCCACCACCCCCTGGGTTGTCTTCCTTCAGGAGGCACTCAGGAGGCACTCAGACCACCTCCGATGTACCACATACTACACCCACCTCCCCCCATCACCAGTAGCTAGGGTGTTTTGCTCACTCATATTATGGATCCCCCTGTATTAGGTGGCCACTATCTGCTGAGTCAGAGCCACTTCTCCCCAGCCTTTTACCAACCCTTGATAGCTTTGTGTTTATTTCATTTCATATTCTACACATGGTTACTACACTTGTACATGGCTTTTGTCTCATAGGCCAAGTTTGGCCTCCAGAAGACGTTAATATGACTTTCTTTCTTTCTTTCTTCTCTCTCTCTCTCTCTCTCTCTCTCTCTCTCTCTCTCTCTCTCTCTCTCTCTCTCTCTCTCTCTCTCTCTCTCTCTCTCTCTCTCTCTCTCTCTCTCTCTCTCTCTCTCTCTCTCTCTCTCTCTCTCTCTCTCATATTTCGAGAGGAGATACAGAGCCGGATCCATATTACAGGTAGAGATGAGGAGGCACGATACATGGGGGTTCGCATGCAGATAGCACAGGGGGGTGGGATTTACATTGCTATATGCTACTTCCCACCAGGCAGGTCTCGATATGCAGGACAGGATCTTGGGGGACCAACCCGAGACAGAGACCCACCATACACGGCGCTTTCAGAGGAGATACTACATTACAGCACACTAGGTGAAGTCATCCTTATGGGAGACTTCAATGGCCGCACTCAGTCCCATGAGTGCGAGGCATATGACATGGATCACCCACATCTCATGAGGGCTAGAGACCAAGATGAGATAAGCACCAGCAGCATATCGACAGATATGGGTCAGGACACCACCGACTATGGAAGACATCTACTCGAGCCAGGCAGCCGACATCATCTCGATATATGTAACAGGATGAATCGTTGGCCAGGTTCGGGCGGATTTACTTGCTTCCCTCATGGGGGAGGTGAGAGCAAAGTCGACTACATTTTGGGTACCACCTCTGAGGCTTCACTCATCCCCTCACTTAGTATTGGACGACGTCCACTTGGTGCTGACCATACATTTATCACACTCACACTCTCATCTCCAATTCCATTAGACCCTCCCTCACCCACTGAGACACATACCACGATACACTTCACACACGAGCTATCACACATTTATGCACACCATTTACACACCCGCCTACTCTCTCGATCCACTCTCATTTTGGACACACTTATATCACAGATCACCACCATCCTACAGGACTCAGCTCTCCGCAGCTTCCCACAACGCACACATATGCACCCTCCACACACAGGATCCATGCCCCAGAACCGCTGGTATGATGCAGATTGTCGTGAGATGCGGAAGCACCTACGGATTTTAGAGCATAGGAGAGATATTACACACACACAGGCACAGCGTCGCATGCAGAGCCTTACTCGCCGCAAACGACGAGATTGGGAGGAGAGACAGTATTGGGATGTTTACCATCTGCTCATGAGTCGAGACAGTGGAGTGGCATGTGTTGATATATTTAGGTAGTGATGTGTGTGAACACTCTAGGACCGCCGGGGCACTTTTTTCCCTCTTTAGGAGGTTTTTTTCCCTTGGCTTGTATATACGCCTATTGCCCTAATGGGCTACTTATCTTTGTACATTCTCTAGTAATACATTCAGTCTTGTGTGTTGTGCTCCAAGCTTCTTCCTCTTCCTTGTGCTGTTCGCGTGCTTCCGCAGACGTCTAACTCCAACAATTGGTATCAGAGCAGGTCGTTGATTCTTCTAGGGCGCCGTCGACACTCCTCCGTTTGCAGTCTCAGATTCGCACAAAATTTGGTGAGCATACTCAGGGTGTTTTCGAGATCGCGATCTGAGCTCGTTTCGGCCTCCGAACGCACTATCGCAGTGCTTGTGCAGGCTATTTCGTCCTTTTGTGCCAAAGGTATATACCAGTTTCTGTTCGCCAGTTTAAGCGTCTCGAAGTCTGCTACAGGTCTAGCAGAACTCGTCTGGGCAGTTCTGTTCAACTTTTGAGATACAGTCAATTTTCTGCATCAAGGTATTTTAGTCACCGGCTATGGCTGAAAGCAGTGATGTATTCCGTATGTTGGCTGTTGAGGATAAGTTGGATGATACCAACTACCCATTATGGGCTTATATGATGCGCCATGTACTGGTTGCAAAAGGATTGTGGAACATTGTGCAGGGTGTTGAAAGACGTCCTGTTACACCTGTAACGACAGGTACTGCAAATACAGGTGTTGGAGCTGATGAAGATGGTGTCGAAGATGATATTCCGCAGATTCCTGTTCGTGCTTCTGTTTCTGTTGCACCTACTGCAGAGCAGATTCGTTGGGATGGCAGAGATGCCCAGGCACATGCATTGATAGCTTTGTCTGTCAAACGTGCCATTATTCCTCACATTCGCTCTTGCAGAACAGCAAAGGATGCTTGGGATACACTTACCACTTTGTACCAGGCTAGGAATGAGGCTCGTGTTGCTTACCTCCGAAAACAGTTGGAGAGTGAGCACATGAATGAAGGTGATTCGATGGACAGTTTTCTTACAAAGATCAAAGACCTGAAGGAACAATTGATTTCTGCTGATGAGGTTATACCAGATAGCTCACTTGTGCAGACCGTTCTGAATGGCCTTCCTGATTCATATCAGAGTTTTGCCTCTACTCTTCGATTGATGATGAAAGGCAATCCGAACGCCTTGTCATTTGAGGAATTAGTCTCTGTTCTGTTGCAGGAAGATCAGTCCAGGCAGAACAGGTCCATTATGCGTGTTGCAGATCAAGCTTTCCTGGCTAGTCAGAAGGGCAAAGGAAAATGGAGCTCTTCTACTAGTAAGCAGAAATCTGCAAATGCTGCACAATCGAAGAACCAGGATAAAGATGAGAAGAAATCAAAAAAGCAGAAATTGTTCTGCAAGTACTGTAAAGGAAATGATCATATCATAAAGAACTGTCCAAAACTGGCTGCTAAAGAGGCAAAGAAGAAAGAGGCTGGAATGGTTGTTGCAGAGGCCTCTACACCAAAAACAGAGTCTGCAAATCTTGTGCAGGAAGAAGAATGGGCGTTTACTACTGTTTGCAGTTTTGACCCATCTTCTCATGATCAGTGCATGTCTGCAGTAGACTCAGATGTTTGGTACTTTGACAGTGGGGCAACCAAACATATTACCTCGGAGCGCAGTTTCTTCTCTTCACTCGAGCCTGCCCCTACAGGGAATACTGTCACATGCGCCAATAACTCCTCTTATCCTGTTATGGGAGTTGGTAAGATCATTCTGACTACTGCTGATGGTAGTTCTTTCACTTTGTCAGATGCTTTATTTGTGCCAGGGATCAAAAAGAACCTGTTATCAGTTTCTGCATTAGCCAAGGTTGGCTTGGTTGTGAAATTCGTTGATGACAGGTGTACCGTCCATGATCTCTCAAATGGCGATGTGATTATTGCTTCTAGCATTTTATCTCGTGGGCTGTATAAGCTCATAGACTATGAAAGATCTGTGAATGATTCGGCATGTGCAGTTCATGATTCTCAGGCTATGTCAGATGCAAAGCTTTGGCATGCACGCTTTGGTCATCTGAATTTTGCTAGTTTGTTACGCCTGCAGAAATCTGAAATGGTGTCCTCTTTGCCCAAACTTGAGGCACCTGGAAAACATGTTTGTGAAGGCTGTATTTTGAGCAAAATGCAGCGTTCTTCCTTTCCAAAAGATGGTTCAGTTCGGGCTATGCAGAAATTGCAGCTTGTACATAGTGATGTCTGTGGTCCTATGCAGACACCCTCTTTTGGAAATTACCTTTACTTCGTGACTTTCATTGATGATTTTTCCAGGCATGCATGGGTATATCCACTCAAAGCAAAGTCCGAAGTGTTCATGTGCTTCAAACAGTTTTTGGTTTTGGCTGAAAATCTGTCAGCATATAAAATGGGCACCCTCCGTTCTGATCGAGGGGGGGAATATATGTCTTCAGATTTTAATGCATTTCTGGCTGAATGTGGGATAAAACACCAGTGTACAGTGCCGTATACACCTCAACAGAATGGAGTTGCTGAACGAAAGAACAGGTCACTCATGGAGATGGCGAGGTGCATGGTCAAAAGTCAGGCTTTACCACATAGTTTCTGGCTTGAGGCTGTCATGTGTGCAGCATATGTACTGAACAGGTGTCCCACGAAAGCGTTGCAGTCTATCACTCCATATGAGGCTTGGCATGACCGCAAGCCATCTATAGCTCATCTGCGTGTTTTTGGTTGTTTGGCATATGCATTAGTGCCTGAACAACATCGCAGAAAATTGGATGATAAGGCAGTAAAATGTATTTTTGTTGGGTACAGTTCTGAAAGTAAAGGCTATCGTCTCTATCATCCACAGACTAAACGCATTCTGGTTAGCCGTGATGTTGTCTTTGTGGAAGATGCTATTCAGCCATTGCTTTCATGTACTAAGGAGACATCTGTTAGCTCCAAAGACATGTATGATACTTTGATGCCTCTTTTTACAGGTGGACAAGCTAGCGCTGGTCCTAATGAGGCAACTTCTCAGCCTTTGCAGGTTTCATATGATGATGCAGATCATGCCATTTCTGATGCAGATTTACATGATGCACTTGTTGATGAGAGAGCTGATATTGAACAGGCAAAAACTATGCCAAAATGGCTGGTGCAGACTTTGCGTGACAGCAAATTAGATGCACCTTTGTCATATCGTACTCGTTCAGGCTCTCATAGTACCTCCTTTGCATCAGATTGCTATGCTATGGCTGCATCTAGTCTCTGTGACGAGAATGAGCCTGTTTCTTTTGATGAAGCACAAAATTCAAAAAATTGGATGGCTGCTATGCAATCTGAATATGATGCTATAATGAAGAATGGTACATGGTCTTTATGTGACTTGCCTCCTGGCAAGAAGGCCATTGGCACTAAGTGGGTATACAAGCTGAAGCGTAAACCTGATGGTACAGTTGACAGGTATAAGGCTAGGCTTGTTGCAAAGGGTTATGCGCAGGAAAGAGGCATTGATTTTGATGAGACCTTTGCACCTACATGCCGTATGACTACTGTTCGGAGCATTTGTGCACTTGCAGCCCATCATGGTTGGAATGTACATCAGTTGGACATTAAAACAGCATTTCTGAATGGTGACTTGCATGAAGAAGTGTATGTTTTTCAGCCCCGTGGCTTTGTGCAGAAAGGGCATGAAAACCAGGTGTGCAGGTTAAAGAAGGCGTTATATGGTTTAAAGCAAGCACCACGTGCTTGGTATGAGAAAATACATGCCTATCTGATTGCACATGGTTTTGAGAACAGTCCAACTGAAAGCACCTTATATGTTAAGCGTGCTAATGATGTGCTTTTGATCATTGTTGTCTATGTAGACGACATGCTGCTCACTGGTCCTCTTGAGAAGCATATTGCTGATTTCAAGGCTGATTTGCATGCCTCATTTGAGATGTCTGATTTGGGGCATTTGCATCACTATTTGGGCATTCAGTTTATGCAAGTTGATGGTGGAATGGATTTGTGTCAAACGAAATATATTGACACATTATTGCAGCGTTTTGGCCTTGAAGACTGTAAGCCTAT
The DNA here is from genome assembly GCA_020310875.1 of Ceratopteris richardii. Classification (NCBI taxonomy): domain Eukaryota; kingdom Viridiplantae; phylum Streptophyta; class Polypodiopsida; order Polypodiales; family Pteridaceae; genus Ceratopteris; species Ceratopteris richardii. The sequence continues at coordinate 166,890,056 of CM035409.1, forward strand.
TGCCACTCCTATGGAGACAGGTTTACGATTGAGTCTTCATGATGCTGGAGATGCATTTGATGCTGTTCTCTATCAGCAGGCTGTTGGATGCTTGATTTACTTATGCATTACTCGGCCAGATGTTCAGTTTGCTGTCTCACAGATGAGCAGGTTTATGCATTGCCCAGGAGTCACGCATTGGAAAGCGGTTAAGCGCATCTTTCGCTACTTGAGTGGTACTCGGCTACTTGGGTTGTTTTATCCCAAGGGGGGATCACTACCGCCAGATTTGCATGCTTTTTCTGACTCAGATTGGGCTGGTTGCTATGACACTCGTGTGTCCACCAGTGGTTTTTGCTTCATGCTTGGTAGCTCATGTATATCTTGGTTGAGCAAGAAGCAGCCTACTGTGGCCACTTCCAGTTGTGAGGCTGAGTATAGGGCAGCTTTCACAGCGACTGTTGAGTGTGTGTGGCTCAGACGCCTTATGGCTGATTTGGGTGTTGGTCAATCTTCTGCCACCACCATCTTCACTGACAGTCAGAGCGCATTGGCAGTTGCGAGGAACCCTGTGTTCCATGCTCGCACTAAGCACATTGAGGTGCATTATCACTATGTCACGGAGAGGTTCTCTGCTGGGGAGATCAGCTTGGCATATGTGCCCACGCAGGAGAACATTGCAGACCTTTTCACGAAGGCTCTGCCTAGGGAGAAGTTTGAAGCTTTCCGCAAAGCTTTGGGCTTACTTCCTTTTGTGGAGTGATTTCCACATAGCTCGGCACTTCCTTATACATGAGTGCCAGCTCCTTGTTCACCGCATCACTCCTAGGGGGGATTTGTTGATATATTTAGGTAGTGATGTGTGTGAACACTCTAGGACCGCCGGGGCACTTTTTTCCCTCTTTAGGAGGTTTTTTTCCCTTGGCTTGTATATACGCCTATTGCCCTAATGGGCTACTTATCTTTGTACATTCTCTAGTAATACATTCAGTCTTGTGTGTTGTGCTCCAAGCTTCTTCCTCTTCCTTGTGCTGTTCGCGTGCTTCCGCAGACGTCTAACTCCAACAGCATGGCGACATTTGAGAGAGAGGAGACTGCAGACACCTATCCAATACCCGAGCACTTGGCATACCTATGCACGGAGTCTATACGAGATCCAGACCAGCCACCCATTCCCAGAGCGCAGAGCTCACGTCCTACTACCTCTAACTTCTTCACACCCACTATGGTGGGATGCGCTATTGCCCGGCTCCAGCATGGCAGGGCCCATGACCATCTCAGATTACAGGCAGAGCACCTCATCTACGGAGGCACGACTCTCGCACCGCTCATTGCCCACCTCTTCAACCGTGCATTGGTTGAAGGGTTCCCGGACTCATGGACGGAGCATACCATAGTGCCCATTCATAAGTCAGGTGATACTATGGATCCAGCTACATACCGGACGATCATGATTGGCCCTATATTGGCCAAGTTATATGGGGCAGTACTAAAGACACAGTTGAGTACTCTCGCTGAGAGGACGGGTATCAGGGCTCCAAGACAGGCAAGTTTCAGACGAGATTACTCTACTATTGACCACATCTTCACCCTGAGATGCCTGATCGACAAGGCAAGGGTGAAGAAGAGGAGATTATATTGTTGCTTTGTGGACTTCTGCAAAGCATTTGACACTGTTCCCAAGGACCGACTCTTCATACGACTACTTGATATCGGAGCTCCGAAGGAGATGATATGGGGGATCTACGCATTATACGAGAGAGTATTTGGTAGAGTCAGATGTCCCAGGGGCTTATCTCATCCACTTCCTAGCACTATCGGGGTGAAGCAAGGATGCCCTCTTTCACCCACCCTCTTTGGTCTCTACATTGATGAGATAGTGGACTTCATACAGCAGCAGGGGGGAGATGGCATTGAGGTACAGGGGTCCACTATCCATATTCCTTCATACGCTGATGATATTGTATTGGTTTCGAAGTCTCCAGAAAGTCTACAGCATCATCTACATGGCCTAGATGACTTTTGCAGACACAGAGGGTTATCTGTGAACCTTGGTAAAACCAAGGTCATGATCTTTCATGCATAAGCACAGGTACGCAGACATAGTTTGTTCACAGCAGCAGGTGGACCGATCGAGGTGGTCGGATCATATGTTTACTTGGGAGTGAGTCGTGACATTGACTGCAGCATCACGGGTCTTCTCTATGTCTCAGGCAGTCCGTGACCGCATCACACGTGGGTACGCAGCACTAGCTTTGATGGAGAGACAGTGCCACTAGGCATATTTTCAGGAGCCCCGCACAAAGGGGTGGCTCTTTGACACTTTGGTTATGCAAGCACTCATGTATGGGGCAGCCATATGGGGGGAGGGATTAGCTACATCAGTATGGACAGCATTAGAGAGGCCGCAGATCCTCATGATTGCAAGACTTATCCGCAGCAAAGCCTTCAGTACCACATGATATCATTAGAGAAGAGCTCGCTGCACCACCGATGCTAGTTGAGGCACTATTCCAGACGGTATGCCTATTACACAGACTTCGGAGCATGGATACAGAGCGCATTGCTTATCGTGCTTTCCAGGCATCATGTGATATGGCATTAGCCGGTGACACCTCCTCATGGTATGCACAGACACGAGACTGGCTGGCCCACCATGGCTTTGACATAGACAGGCTACCACCACTACAGTACGACTCACATGCACCCACCTACTCGCTCTCTCATCAAGAGAGGAATAGGGTCATTCGTCAAGAGATATGGCATACATACATACAGAGGACATGGGTGAGCCCTAGGGATACATTGCCACCGAAAATGCTCTATTACCGCGAGCATTTTCTACATATATCGGACGCGGGCTTCATCAAGATCCCGAGATACATGCAGACATACCTTCCCCACCACCTCAGAGTCGTCATTGGGCAGCTCCGGGTCTCATCACATCAGCTCGAGATTGAGAGGGATCGGTCCAAGGGAGTCCCCTGTGAGGAGAGGTGGTGCCCAGTATGCCAGACAGAGGTAGAGAGTGAGGAACATTTTGTTATCAGATGCCGAGCATACTTAGTATCAGATGCCGAGCATACTTAGGCCTACGAGCACAGTTCCAGCTAGAGGAGTCACTCCAGTTGTGCATGACTATGGGAGACCAGCGACGCTTGGGGTGCTTCCTCACAGCAACATACGACAGGCGAGAGCGGTCACTACAGCCCACACATCAGCCACGGGTGAGTACCCAGCAGACCATTACCGAGTTCTTTCAGCGAGCTGAGCTACGTCAGAGAGGCCCTTCTATTGGGCTCACGCTCCACCAAGCAGCAGCACCGAGAGCACGACGCCGACCACGCATGGTAGGATATCGTCGACCGTGACTATATCAGGAGGATATCTCACGCATCAGGACAGCCTACGACCACATGATGGAGCATAGGCGTACCACCACCCCCTGGGTTGTCTTCCTTCAGGAGGCACTCAGACCACCACCGATGTACCACATACTACACCCACCTCCCCGCATCACCAGTAGCTAGGGTGTTTTACTCACTCATATTATGGATCCCCCTGTATTAGGTGGCCACTATCTCTTGAGTCAGAGCCACGTCTCCCTAGCCTTTCACCAGCCCTAGATAGCTTTGTATTTATTTCATTTCATTTTCTACACATGGTTACTACACTTGTACATGGCTTTTGTCTCATAGGCCTAGTTTGGCCTCCACAAGATGTTAATATGACTCTCTCTCTCTCTCTCTCTCTCTCTCTCTCTCTCTCTCTCTCTCTCTCTCTCTCTCTCTCTCTCTCTCTCTCTCTCTCTCTCTCTCTCTCTCTCTCTCTCTCTCTCTCTCTCTCTCTCTCTCTCTCTCTCTCTCTCTCTCTCTCTCTCTCTCTCTCTCTCTCTCTCTCTCTCTCTCTCTCTCTCTCTCTCTCTCTCTCTCTCTCTCTCTCTCTCTCTCTCTCTCTCTCTCTCTCTCAGGTCTCCTGTGTATCAGTCGCGAACCCTAATCTGGTCTGCTTCTCGTCACTGTCGCGAGAAGGTCGAGGTCGAGGTCGAGGTCGAGGTCGAGGTCGAGGTCGAGGTCGCCTGTGCACGCGAGCAGGTCGAAGTCGTCTTGATATCAGTCAAGGTCGCTGCTCTGTGCAGGTCGAGGTCACTGCTCTCTCTCTCTTTCCTCCCCTCGTCGAACCCTAACCAGTGAGTTCTTCCGCGTCGCCCCTAAGCGCTACCCTCCCGTCAAACCCTAATCTCTACCCTGTGAAGCCTACCCTCAGCTCGCAGGTTCGCGCCTGCTAAACCCAAGCCCACCTCTACACCGCGAACCCTAGTCATACCTTGACCCTCCCGACTTCCTAACCCTAGCAGCAGGCCTGCCACCTGAAAGTTGCCCTCCCTCTCTGTAAGAGATCGAGTTTCGAACAAAGAAGAGAAAGTTTCGAGTTTACAGAGGAGAAGATTTTCGAGTTAACAGAGGAGAAGACTTTCGAGTTAACAGAGGAGAAGAGACTTGGAGTAGAGTGTCTTTTCAAATTTACAAAGAACAGAAGATTTCGAGTAGAGTGTCATGGAACCAGAATGTCCGAGCATGGAAAACAAGCTAGAAGCTACCAAAGAAGGGTGGATCGACATAGTGAAGAAGAACATCAAAAAAGAAGCCAAAGAGGAAGCACAAAAGGGAGAAGCCCTCATCGTGCACACCACCATTGAGGAAGAAAAGATGAGACAAGCCCGTCGTCTCAATGTACGCATCACGGGCATTGTAGAAAAAGAGGGCTCTACCCCCGAGTCTGATGGGAAGACACTATGCAAGATGCTCGGCTACAAAGAGGAGTCCCCCCCGTTCATCAAGTCTTGGAGAACAGGGCGAGACCCCACGAAAAAGAGAGCTCTCATCCTACACTTCCCCTCCGAAAATGTAAGATCTACTTTCCTTCACAAGAGGGTGATTTTAGAGCACTTGATGCCCCCCCCCCCCCCCCCATCTACCTTGATGATGATCTCACACCCATGCAAGTAGCACATCGGCGTGCATGCATGCCGAGAGTACAGAAGGAAAAAAGGCTTCATACAGAGATGGTCGTGTCATCATTGATGGCAAGGTCATCCCATAGGGATTTGCGGCCTGTGAGACACTCGAGGAGATACACCTTGCAGTTTGGAACTGCAATGGAGATCTATGGACACACCCAGAGAGGTTAGAAGAGGTGCGCAGAGGCAGAGACATCATTATGCTGACAGAGACACATGAGAGCCCAGACTGGAGCCTACCTAGAGTCCACGGTTTCCGGTGGGAGTCCACATACAGAGAGTGTACACGTCAGCACACCACCAGAGGATCAAGAGGATTAGCCATACTCTTCAGAGATGGACTTCAGAGAAGGATACAGATAGTGCACGTGACTCACAGGCCAGATATCTTTGGATTCGGCTCCAGCTCTCACAAGAGCGGATTATCTTCATAGCGTTATGCTACTTTGCTCCTTCTAGCTCGCGGTTCACTATCATAGATCGAGAGGAGGACTCCCCATACACTTGTTTGTCAGAAGAGATTACATAGTACTCTGCATTAGGGGAAGTCTTCCTTATGGGAGACTTCAATGCAAGGACAGGCAGTGATCAGTGTGAGATATTTGACCCAGAAGACCCACAGATACTGCATACCATAGAGGACGAGTCTACAACTCGAGCTTGAGCTAACTCTACACGCACTCACTATGGCACTCACCTACTCAGACTAGGCTCTCGACATAACCTCGTTATCTATAACGGGATGGCTCAGTGGCCTACATCAGGAGGATTGACATGCATACCACACTCAGTCGCAGATGGCGGGGGGAGTATAGTAGATTACGTCATGGGATCCAGAGAGGCCATCCACATACTTACCTCATTCACCATCCCACCCATACCCATTGGGGTCGATCACACGTACCTCGCGCTCTCCCTCAAGGGAGACATCCCTACACCCACACCTACAGCACGCATCCCACACACCACCATCCATTTCACACACGAGCTAGCTCACATATATGCGGCTCGAGTCGAGAAGGATCTTCTCTTGCTTCAACCTGACACTCCACTATCCCTACTCACCTCACAGATAGCATCAGTCCTTCATACATCAGCCATCGGCTCCTTCCCACACAGCATCCATTCTGGTCACACACCTCCTCCTAGGACAATGCCACAACATCGCTGGTATGATGAGGAATGCAGAGACCTTAACCGCCGACTACGAGCTCAGCGAGCATTGGGAGAGATCACAAAGAGAGAGGCAAGGGGATGGATGAAGACCGTCACACGTCAGAAGAGGCGAGCCTTTGAGGAGGCACAGGTGCTTGAGCTATATCATCTCTTTATGAGTATGGACAGTGCTACAGCATGGCGTACCCTACGACAGCCCCTATTGGGGACCTACACACATGGCATGCTTATGCTGACAGATTATATGAGGTACCTGGGCAGCCTCCCATTACCCGGCCACTTGAGCCTCGCCCTACTAGTTCTTCTCTCTTCACAGCAAAGATGGTTGAGAGGGCCATAGGACGACTACGACATGGACGTTCGACAGACCACACAAGATTGCAGAGCGAGCATCTCATATACGCAGCCTCCACTATAGCCCCATTGATTGCACATGTCTTCAAACGGGCTATAGGGAAGGGCTTCCCAAAGGAGTGGACTATGCACACCATTGTGCCTATCCACAAATCTGGCGACACCCTGGACCCAGGGAACTACAAGACCATCATGATTGGCCACACCATGGCCAAACTATACGGTGCCATACTTGAGGCAGAGATGCGCTCATATGCAGAGACTTAGGGGCTACGAGCACGAGGCCAAGCAGGTTTTCGTCGAGCTTTCTCTACTATTGATCACATCTTCGTTTTGCGCTGCCTCATTGATGGGGCAAGGGTGCGAAAGAAGAGATTATATTGTTGCTTTGTGGACTTCCGCAAGCTTTTGATACTGTGCCACGAGAGAGACTCCTTCGATGCCTCCAGAGCTTGGGAGTACCATCAGGGATGATTTGGGCCATCTATGCACTCTATGAGCAGGTGACTGGGAGGGTACAGTGTCCAAGAGGTATGTCTGAGGCCATTGCTAGCACCATCGGTGTTAAGTAAGGCTGCCCACTCTCCCCCACTCTATTTGGTCTCTACATCGATGAGATTGAGGACTACATTCTCCGAGCTTGAGGAGAGGGTTGAGACCTCGCAGGTACACATGTCCACATTTTATTATATGCCGATGACATTGTATTGATTTCAGAGTCACCCGAGGGATTACAGCGCCACTTGGATGCCCGTGATGAGTTTTGTACACAGAGGGGCTTGACAGTAAACCTTGGCAAGACCAAGGTCATGATCTTCCACACCTCCCCCAAGTGAGGAATGGAGCAGGATTCACAGCTGGCGGTGGACAGATTGAGGTGGTCACTTCCTATGTCTATCTCGGAGTCACATTCACGAGCTTGCCTGGCCCCTTCAGCATGCGACAAGCAGCCACCGATAGACTCACACGAGGATATGCAGCTTTAGCCATGTTAGAGCAGAGATGTCACCAGGCACACTTCCAGGAGCCTCGCACGAAGGGGTGGCTATTTGACACACTAGTCAGACCAGCTATGATGTATGCTGCGAGAGTTTGGGCCCCGGGCCTCAGAGTCACCCGGTGGAGTGCGATCGAGAGGCCACTGGTACGTATGATCTCGCGACTATTTTGCGGGAAACAGTCAATGCCACATGACATCATCGGGGCAGAGCTAGCTTCACCACCCATGGTAGTAGATGCACTATTCCAGACTATCTGCTTTATTCAGAGGATGAGGGAGCTCCCTACAGATAGACTCACACACAAGGCTTTTGAGGCATCTATACAGATTTCAGAGTCAGGATATGAGAGAGCTTGGTACACTCAGGTTAGAGTCTGGTTTGATAGTCATGGACTTGATATGGACAGATTGCCTCCTTTTCAGTATGACCCAGACTCACCCCACATCCACCTCTCTCGTCGTGAGAGGAATGTTGTGCTCAGACAAGATCTCTGGAAGCTCTACATTAGTCAGACATGGCACACACCATACATGGGATCGAGACTATCACACTACCGAGACCAGTTCTTGGACATACTACAGGACGGTTTTATCCGACGACCACGATACATGGATACTTACATGCCTCATAGCTCGAGGTTAGCGATTGGCGAGTTGAGAGTCTCATCACACCGACTAGACATTGAGATGGGAAGAGCCGTAGACATTCCCGGAGAGCAGCGGATATGCAAGGTATGTAGAGTAGAGACGGAGGATGAGGAGCACTTTGTATGCACTTGTAGCGCATATGATGACATCCGAGGCAGATACGAGACTCTCTTTACAGGGCAGCCCACCCTTCGAGAGATCATGGACTCTAGAGACCAACGACAGCTCGGGCGATTCTTACTAGAGATACAGAGTCACAAAGATTCCCTTCTCCAGCCTACTGTAGCAGCCCATACAGGAGGGAGACAGAGTCAGCTCACTGAATTCTTTATTCCACGACATGCAGCTGCCCTCGCCCCCTCAGCTCACACACCGAGAGGGGTGACTTTCAGCAGGCTCAGACCTCTCGAGCTAGGACACGACCCCAAGCTGTAGGATATTGGGCCCCGAGACTTCACCGACACCAGATTGCAGAGATACAGGCCCGTGACCATCGCGCCATGGAGGAGAGACGATCCCGGATGATGGCTAACCCCGCTGCAGCCATAAGGGTGGCCCTAACTCCACCTCCACCTATGTATCACTTCTTACACCCGCCCACTAGCACAAGATGGAGCTAGTTAGTCGTTTTAGATGCATTTTCATGCTTGTTGTACTACCCTTCTACATATAGATTATCATAGATCTCGTAGTCCATACACCCCCCCCAAGATGGAGAGACAGTGCCATCAGACATATTTTCAGGAGCCCCGCACAAAAGGGTGGCTCTTCGACACTTTGGTTACACCAGCGCTCATGTATGGGGCAGCCATATGGGGACCAGGATTAGCCACATCAGTATGGACAGCATTAGAGAGGCCACAGATACTCATGATTTCCAGACTTATCCAGAGCAAGCCTTCAGTACCACATGATATCATTAGAGCAGAGCTCGCTGCACCACCGATGCTAGTTGAGGCACTATTCAAGACAGTATGCCTATTACACATACTCCGCAGCATGGATACATAGCGCATTGCTTATCGAGCTTTCCAGGCATCACGGGACATGGCATTAGCAGGAGACACCTCCTCATGGTATGCACAGACACGAGACTGGCTGGCCCACCACAGCTTTGACATAGACAGGCTACCACCACTACAGTACGACTCACATGCACCCACCTACTCTCTCTCTCATCAGGAGAGGAATAGGATCATTCGTCAAGAGATATGGCATACATACATACAAAGGACATGGGTGAGCCCTAGGGGTACATTGCCACCGAAAATGCTCTATTACCGTGAGCATTTTCTACATATATCGGACGAGGGCTTCATCGAGATTCCGAGATACATGCAGACATATCTACCCCACCACCTTCGAGTCGTCATTGGGAAGCTCCGGGTTTCATCACATCAGCTCGAGATTGAGAGGGGTCGATCCAGGGGAGTCCCCCGTGAGGAGAGGTGGTGCCCAATATGCGAGACAGAGGTAGAGAGTGAGGAGCATTTTGTTATCAGATGCCAAGCATATGTAGACCTACGAGCATAGTTCCAGATAGAGGAGTCACTCCAGTTATGCATGACTATGGGAGACCAGCGACGCTTGGGATGCTTCCTCGCAGCAGCATACGAGAGGCGAGATCGGTCACTCCAGCCACATCAGCCACGGGTGAGTACGCAGAAGACCATTACCCAGTTTTTTCAGCGAGCTTAGCTACATCAGAGAGGTCCATCCATAGGGCTCACGCTCTACCAGGCAGAAGCACAGAGAGCACGGCGCCGACCACGCATTGGCAGATATCATCGACCACGACTATATCAGGAGGATATCTCACGCATCAGGACAGCCTACGACCACATGATGGAGCATAGGCGCACCACCACTCCATGGGTTGTCTTCCTTCAGGAGGCACTCATACCAACCCCGATGTACCACATACTACACCCACCTCCACCCATTCACCGGTAGCTAGGGTGTTTCACTCACACTTTTACTCACATGTCCCCCATGTATTTGGTGGCCATTATCTGCGGAGTCAAAGCCACATCTCCCCATCCTTTTCCAGCTTTATATATATATTTGTGTCGCGATATACCTTTTATTTCATTTCATTCTCTACACCGGGTTACTACACTTGTATATGGTTTTTGTCTCATAGGCCAAGTTTGTCTCCAGAAGACGTTAATATGACTCTCTCTCTCTCTCTCTCTCTCTCTCTCTCTCTCTCTCTCTCTCTCTCTCTCTCTCTCTCTCTCTCTCTCTCTCTCTCTCTCTCTCTCTCTCTCTCTCTCTCTCTCTCTCTCTCTCTCTCTCTCTCTCCCCCCCCCCATAGGGATTCGCGGCCTGTGAGACACTCGAGGAGATACACCTTGTAGTTTGGAACTGCAATGGAGACCTATGGACACACCCAGAGAGGTTGGAAGAGGTGCGCAAAGGCAAAGACATCATTATGCTCATAGAGACACATGAGAGCCCGGACCGGGGCCTACCTTGAGTCCACGGTTTCAAGTGGGAGTCCACATACAGCGAGTGTACACATCACCATACCACCAGAGGATGAGGAGGAGTAGCCATACTCTTCAGAGATGGACTTCAGAGCAGGATACAGATAGTCACACGTGACTCACAGGCCAGATATCTTTGGATTCGACTCAAGCTCTCACAGGAGCCGATCATCTTCATAGCTTTATGCTACTTTGCTCCCTCTAGCTCGCGATTCGCTATCATAGATCGAGAGGAGGACTCACCATACACTTGCTTGTGCAGAAGAGATTACAGAGTACTCTGCACTAGGGGAAGTCTTCCTTATGGGAGACTTCAATGCCAGGACAGGCAATGATCAGTGTGAGATATTTGACCCAGAAGACCCACAGATACTACGTACCATAGAGGATGAGTCTACAGCTCGAGCTTCAGCTGACTCTACACACACTCATTATGGCACTCACTTACTCAGACTAGGCTCTCGACATAATCTCGTTATCTATAACGGGATGGCTCAGTGGCCTACCTCAGGAGGATTGACATGCATGCCACACTCAGTCACAGATGGCAGGGGAAGTTCACTAGATTACGTCATGGGATCTAGAGAGGCCATTCACCTACTTACCTCATTCACCATCCCACCTATACCCATTGGGGCCGATCACACATACCTCGCTCTCTCCCTCAAGGGAGACACCCCTACACGCACACCCGAAGCACGCATCCCACACACCACCATCCACTTCACACACGAGCTAGCTCACATATATGCGGCCCAAGTCGAGAAGGGTCTTCTCTTGCTTCACCCTGACACTCCACTATCCCTACTCACCTCACAGATAGCATCAGTTCTTCAGACATCCTCCATCAGCTCCTTTCCACACACCATCCATTCTGGTCACACACCTCCTCTCGGGACTATGCCACAACATCGTTGGTATGATGAGGAATGCAGAGATACCTACCGCCGACTACGAGCTCAGCGAGCATTGGGAGAGATCACAGAGAGACAGGCCACGGGACAGATGAAGACTCTCACACGAAGAGGCGAGCCTTTGAGGAGGCACAGGTGCTTGAGCTATATCATCTCTTTATGAGTATGGACAGTGCTGCAGCATGGCGTACCCTACGAGAGCCACGCCGGACCACACCTATTGGGGACCTACACACATGGCATGATTATGCTCAGAGATTATATGAGGTGCCTGGGCAGCCTCCCATTCCCCAGCCACTTGAGCCTCGCCCTACTAGTTCTTCTCTTTTCACAGCAAAGATGGTTGAGAGGGCCATAGGACGACTGCGACATGGACGTTCGACAGACCATACGGGATTGCAGAGCGAGCACCTCATATATGCATCCTCCACTATAGCCCCGTTGATTGCACATGCCTTCAATCGGGCTATAGGGGAGGGCTTCCCAGAGGAGTGGACTAGGCACACCATTGTGCCTATCCACAAATCTGGCGACACCCTGGATCCAGAGAATTAGAGGACCATCATGATTGGCCACACCATGGCCAAACTATACGGTGCCATACTTGAGGCACAGCTCAGCTCATATGCAGAGACTGAGGGGCTACGAGCACGAGGCCAGGCAGGTTTTCGGCGAGCTTTCTCTACTATTGATCACATCTTCATTTTGCGCTGCCTCATTGATGGGGCAAAGGTGCGGAAGAAGAGACTATATTGCTGCTTTGTGGACTTCCGCAAAGCTTTCGATACAGTGCCACAAGAGAGGCTCTTCCGACTCCTTCAGAGCTTGGGAATACCATCAGGGATGATTTGGGCCATCTATGCACTCTATGAGCAGGTGACCGAGAGAGTACAATGTCCAGGAGGTATGTCTGAGGTCATTGCTAGCACCATAGGTGTTAAGCAAGGCTGCCCGCTCTCTCCCACTCTATTTGGTCTCTACATCGATGAGATTGAGGACTACATTCTCCGAGCTGGAGGAGAGGGTGCAGACCTCGCAGGTACACCTGTCCACATTTTATTATATGCCGATGACATTGTCTTGATTTCAGAGTCACCCGATGGATTACAGCGCCACTTGGATGCCCTCGATGAGTTTTGTACACAGAAGGGCTTGACAGTAAACCTTGGCAAGACAAAGGTCATGATCTTCCACACCTCCCCCTTGGTGAGGAATGGAGCAGGATTCACAACCGGCGGTGGACAGATTGAGGTGGTCACTTCCTATGTCTACCTCAGAGTCACATTCACGAGCTTACCTGGCCCCTTCAGCATGAGACAGGCAGCCACCGATAGACTCACACGAGGATATGCAGCTTTAGCCATGTTAGAGCGGAGATGTCACCAGGCACACTTCCAGGAGCCCCGCACGAAGGGGTGGCTATTTGACACACTAGTCCGACCAGCTATGATGTATGCTGCGACAGTTTGGGCCCCAGGCCTCACAACCACCCAGTGGAGTGCGATCGAGAGGCCCCAAGTACGCATGATCTCACGACTATTTCGCGGGAAACAGTCGGTACCACATGACATCATCAAGGAAGAGCTAGCTGCACCACCCATGGTAGTAGATGCACTATTCCAACTATCTGCTTTATTCAGAGGATGAGGGAGCTCCCTACAGACAGACTCACACGCAGAGCTTTTGAGGCATCTATACAAATATCAGAGTCAGGATATGAAAGAGCTTGGTACACTCAGGTTAGAGTATGGTTTGATAGTCATGGGCTTGATATGGACAGATTGCCGCCTTTTCAGTACGACCCAGACTCACCTCACATCCACCTCTCTCGTCATGAGAGGAATGTTGTGTTTAGACAGGATCTTTGGCAGTGCTACATTAGTCAGACATGGCACACACCACACATGGGATCGAGACTATTGCACTATCGAGACCAGTTCTTAGACATCCTAGCAGACGGTTTCATCTGGCGGCCATGTTACATGGATACTTACATGCCTCATAGCTCGAGGGTAGCGATTGGCCAGTTGAGAGTCTCATCACATAGACTAGAGATTGAGACGGGAAGAGCCACAGACATTCCCAGAGAGGAGCGGATATGCAGGGTTTGCAAAGTAGAGATAGAGGATGAGGAGCACTTTGTATGCAGGTGTAGCGCATACGATGGCATCAGAGGTAGATACGGGACTCTATTTACAGGGCAGCCCACCCTCCGAGAGATCATGGACTCTAGAGACCAGCGACAGCTCGGGCGATTCCTACTAGAGATACAGAGTCACAGAGATTCCCTACTCCAGCGTACTGTAGCAGCCCATACAGGAGGGAGACAGAGTCAGCTCACTGAGTTCTTTATTCCACGACGTGCTGCAGCCCTCCCCCCCTCAGCCCACACACCGAGAGGGGTGACTCTTCAGCAAGCTCAGGTTGCTCGAGCTAGGAGACGACCCCGTGCTAGAGGATATCGGGCCAGAGACATCACCGACATCAGATTGCAGAGATCAAGGCTCGTCACCATCACGCCATGGAGGAGAGACGATTCCATATGATGGCTGATCCCGCTGCAGCTATCACAATGGCCCTGACTCCACCTCCACCTATGTATCACATCTTACACCCGCCCACTAGCACAGGATGGAGCTAGTTAGTCGTTTCAGATGCATTCCCATGCTTGTTGTACTACCCCTTTGCATATAGACTGCCATAGATATCGCACTCCATACACCCCCCCCTTTCATGGGTATCTCCACACGCATTTCACGGAGATATGTATCAGCTTTACCAGTTTCTTTTTCAGCACTTTTATCTTCTCTGATAGACAGAAGATACACCCATGTACATCGATTTGTCTCATAGGCCGAGTTCGGCCTCCTAATAGACGTAAAAACACTTTCTCTCTCTCTCTCTCTCTCTCTCTCTCTCTCTCTCTCTCTCTCTCTCTCTCTCTCTCTCTCTCTCTCTCTCTCTCTCTCTCTCTCTCTCTCTCTCTCTCTCTCTCTCTCTCTCTCTCTCTCTCTCTCTCTCTCTCTCTCTCTCTCTATCTCTCACCCCCCCCCACAGCTCTTCAAGGGGCCCAGAGAGATCAGGGCTTTATTGGAGATGGAGGACCAGCACCCTCTAGGTCGCCTCCTACTAGAGCTCCAGCGCCGCCGTGCATCACTTCTCCGGCAACGGATGGACATACACTTGGCCCCCAAGACTTCTATTACAGATTTTTTCAGACCCACAGCCACCCAAGGACCCAGCTCGACGCAGGGTGTCACATTACAGAGAGCAGAGGAGCTTAGACGACAGCGCCGACGACCAAGACCCCCACTCCGGAGAGCCTATCCCCACCAGAGAGAGATTCAGGCGATTCACGCACGCCATGACATAGACATACGAAGACGTCAGCACTGCACCCCTGTCGATCTGGATGTGCAGAGCATTTTGAGGATTGCCACGATGCCTTGCCCACCGATGCACTATATCCTACACCCACTCCAGGCACTTAGAGCGTTATGACACCACCGAGCCTCCCCTCCCTATGCATATCATATTGGTACATCACCTATTGAGCATATAGAGTGCATACCCATAGCACCCCATACCCTTGATGCAAGCTATAATCCACTCCTTTTATATTCTGTTTTGTACCCACACTTTATTTTTCTTTTGGGATCACAATGGATTGGATCATACTGATGTATATGTTTTGTCTCATAGGCCGATTTTGGTCTCTGATAGACGTTAAAATGTCTTTCTTTCTTTCTTTCTTCCTCTCTCCCTGTCGCTCTCCCTCCCTCTCTCTCTCCCTCCCTCTCGCTCTCTCACTCTCCCTCCCTCCCTCCCTCCCTCCCTCCCTCCCTCCCTCCGACATTTGATATCTCATGATATGTATTCACTATTGTGATGACACTTGTGACTTCATATTTATCATTTGCCACTTATGATTTATGTCATGACTCATATGATTTGTCATAGTGATTTTCTATGTTCTTGTTTTGATGAAGCTCAAAGTTGAAGAAGGTAGAGGATTCGTAGTATAGCAACTGAAATAGGGCATATTTTTCAAAAAAACTTCTAAATACATACCTTGTAAAATTTCCAAGGACAAACCATATGAACCTTACTCGTACCGAATGGAATGAACCTTAAAACGTACCTTGAGAATCCGGTTCCCGTACCGAATCCACCATGTACCCTTGCAAGGTCATAATTTGGAGCACTTATTTTCAGTAGCCTTGCCTCATTAATACAATGTCTAAGCTGTGGATTACTGTCTTCAACTGAGGTTACCAAATTCTCATGTCTATATCCCATGATTGGATCCAAGTTGTTCCTAAACTCACGTCAAATATGCACAAGAAAATCACAACCAAAGATACATAGATGGTCATATGAAGCAGGTTTGTCAGACCAAACCTCTTCAGGAATGCCACCTTTTAAGGACACGTGAGGGGATCCATTGCAAACGTGTACTGGAGTTTTCCAAGCCTCTCCCTGAAATCCATGATGGAGATTAGCTGCGGACAGCAATGCATCTCGACATGTAAGAGGCTAAAGCTAGGTGAACAACCTCAATCGATCACTGGCAGGATTCGACCATGCACAAAACACTCACAAAACCATCGTCAATAACTCTCTGGATTTTGAATTAACATAAGACTTCAAGTGGCATGAGCTTACATACAAAATCCAATCACATGCCAATCATACATCTGACATCTTTTTCATACACACATGGAAACAGCAACGAGCTCGACTCATAATTCACTGCTGATCGGGATGATTATGTGGACATATACATGCACCATCTCTTCCAATTTAAACACCTGGGATTGCTTTGAGCCATTCTCTTTGGTGCGCAAATAAACACCATGTATACCACAGCAGGAAGGCAGGAATGAAGAGGAATTACATTTAATGCTCTAATGAGGGCTGTAGTCATGCTGATACCAGAATTAGAGATGGAATCAGTGGTGAATGCTCTACATTATTTATGCACCAAAATTTGTGCATTAGCTCCCTTGATAACCTTTAGGCTTTGAGACTGTTATTGATTAGCTACCCCTTTAGATGTCTTCATAACCTATGGGAATGCACTTATGCACATTTTCTGCTCCCTTTCCCTCCTGCAATCAACTGCTGCCAATCTATGCACTCCTCAAACCTTGAGTCGTTAAATTACTCAATGCCTAGTCATAAATGACAGGATATTGCTGCCAGTTTATGCACTCCTTAAACCTCAAGTCTTTTGTTTCACTCAATGCATAGCCACAAATGACAGGATATCCAGAAATCAGGCAACTACATTGACCCATTACAAGAATATTCCTTTATCTGGAAACAGCAGAGCACCGAATATATCCATGAATGTAACAAGTTCAGTTCAAGTAACAGTGCTGTCAATAGCATAGCACGAACAACGCAACGAAAACATTTGTGAAAGGACAGAAAGAACATGGCTACATTCTGTAGCATGACAATGTTTTCACTAGAAACTAATCCTCATCTAACTGTCACTTAACATTCAGGGGTATTTTCACCAATCAAAGCCCAGTTTGATCATCGTAGCTCAAAAAGTTCCAACATTATTGCTACAGATTTATCCAAGTGCAAGATACATATGATATCTATCACAAATAAACCTTGAATTCTCAGATCACAAACCTTTATGTTCCTGAAATGTGGATGATCAGCCCTCACACCAGTATCAAACACCGCCATCCTTACTTTGGCCCCTGTGAAACCTCTTGCCCAAAGCTTTTCCGCCCCAAACATGGATGTAATTTGAGATCTCTATTGGAAAAGAAAATGATAATTAACTCTCTCTCTCTCTCTCTCTCTCTCTCTCTCTCTCTCTCTCTCTCTCTCTCTCTCTCTCTCTCTCTCTCTCTCTCTCTCTCTCTCTCTCTCTCTCTCTCTCTCTCTCTCTCTCTCTCTCTCTCTCTAGCCCTTACCCTAAAAAATCCGAAACCCTAAACCTAATCTCTGAAATGGCTCCCATGGACCGGAGGGAAGTGGACGAACTTATCGCTAAAGCCCTCAAAGAGGCCAAAAAGGAAGCAGACCGCAACCTCAATATGGAGATACGAAAAATGATGGAAAAGTTCAAAGGACTCGAAGAACAAGTAATGGATAAAGTCAAAGGACTCGAAGAACAAGTGAAGACTCTCACAGAAGAACGAGACAATTGGAGGACAGCTTATGAGCACATGAAAGAAGAGGGGGAGATCTCCAACATGGAGACACTCGAAGAAGAAATAAAGAAGGAAATCAAAACGGAGGTAGAATCCACTCGAGAGTCGTGGGTGGAAGTAGTACACAAAAGGGTTAAGAAGGAAGTTAGGGAAGACGTGCAGAAAGAAGAGCTCACACGAGTACAGGATACACTTGAGGAGGAGAGGCTTTGACACACTCGAAGACTTCACATTCGGATTACGGGCCTACCCGAAGGGGCATCGCCGGAGGCAGACTCCACTGACATTTGCCGTAGACTTGGATACGAGAGCATGCCCTTCACAGGCGCATGGAGGGTTTGGAGGGATACATCACGTTTGCGAGCACTCATCCTTAAGATGAGCTCCGCGGAGGCATGGACCTCCTTTTTTAGACGTACTACGTGGACTACCCGACGGCGCCCTCTACATGGACGAGGACCTCACGCGGATGAAGGTGGCACACAGACGCGCTTGCATGCCACAGATACTCCAGGCACGCCGAGAGGGGAAGAAGGCCTTTTACCGTGATGGTAAGGTCTTCATAGATGGACTCCCTATCAAATAGGGCCACGCGGCCTATGAGACATCACTACACCGGGAGACATCACTCAGAGGAGTAGTGTGGAACTGCAACGGGGCACTCTGAACGCGACCAAACAGACTCGAGGAGATCCTGGCATCACATGACTTTGCGTGCATCACAGAGACACAAGAGAGCCCAGAGAGAGGTCTACCATGCATTGCAGGTTTTCATTGGGAATCTGCATTCAGGATCACGACGAGACAGAGTACAACGCGAGGGTCGGGAGGTGTGGCCATTGTATTTAGACAGGAGATACAGAGTTGGATCCACATTATAGGAAGAGATGAGGAGGCACGATACATGTGGGTTCGCATGGAGATAGCACAGGGGAGCTTGATTTACATTGCTATATGCTACTTCCCTCCAGGCGGATCTCGATACGCAGGACAGGATCTTGGGGGACCGATCCGAGATAGAGACTCACCATACACAGCACTTTCATATGAGATACTACATTTCAACACACTAGGTGAAGTCTTCCTTGTGAGGGACTTCAATGGCCGCACTCAGTCACATCAGTGCGAGGCATACGACATGGATCACCCACATCTCATGAGGGCTAGAGACCCAAATGAGATGAGCACTAGTAGAGTATCGGCGGATATAGGTTAGGACACCACCGGGTATGGAAGACATCTACTTGAGCTACGCAGTCGACATCAGCTGGTTATATATAACCGGATGAACAGTTGGCCAGGTTCGAGCGGACTTACTTGCTTCCCTCACGGGGGAGGTGAGAGCACAGTCGACTACATTTTAGGTACCGCCTCTAGAGCTTCACTCATCCCCTCACTTAGTATTGGGTGATGCCCACTTGGTGCTGACCATACATTTATCACATTCACACTCTCATCTCCTATTCCATTAGACCCTCCCTCACCCACTCAGACACACACCACGATACACTTCACACACAAGCTCTCACACGTTTATGCACACCATTTACACACCCGCCTACTCTCCCTCGATCCGCTCTCACCCTTGGACACACTTACATCACGGTTCACCACCATCCTATAGGACTCAGCTCTCTACAGCTTCCCACACCGCACACATATACACCCTCCACGCATAGGTTCCATGCCCCAGAACCGCTGGTACGATGCAGATTGCCATGAGCTACGGAAGCACCTACAGATTTTAGAGCATAGAGGGGATATTACACACACACACGCACGTCGCATGTAGAGCCTTACTCGCTACAAACAGCGAGATTGGGAGGAGAGACAGTACTGGGATATTTATCATTTGCTCATGAGTCGAGACAATGTAGTGGCATGGCGACATTTGAGAGAGAGGAGACAACAGACACCCATCCGACACCTGAGCACTTGGCATAGCTATGCACGGAGCCTATACGAGATCTAAGACCAACCCCCCATTCCCAGACCACAGAGCTCACGTCCTACTACCTCTGACTTCTTCACACCCACTATGGTGGGATGCGCTATTGCCCGTCTACAACATGGCAGGGCCGAGGACCATTTCGGTTTACAAGCAGAGAGCCTCATCTACAGAGACACGACCCTTGCACCACTCATTGCCCACCTCTTCAACCGTGCATTGGTTGAAGGGTTCCCTGACTCATGGACTCAGCACACCATAGTGCCCATTCATAAGTGAGGTGATACTATGGATCCAGCTACATACCGGACGATCATGATTGGTCCTATATTGGCCAAGTTATATGGGGCGGTACTAGAGACACAGTTGAGTACTCTCGCTGAGAGGAAGGGTATCAGGGCTCCAGGACAGGCAGGTTTAAGACGCGATTACTCTACCATTGACCACATCTTCACTCTGAGATGCCTGATCGACCAGGCAAGGGTGAGGAAGAGGAGATTATATTGTTGCTTTGTGGACTTCCGCAAAGCATTTGACACTGTTCCCAGGGAACGACTCTTCAGACGACTACTTGATATCGGAGCTCCGGAGGAGATGATATGGGGGATCTATGCCTTATACGAGAGAGTATCTGGTAGATTCAGATGTCTGGGAGGCTTATCGCATCCACTTGCTCGCACTATCGGGGTGAAGGAAGGATGTCCTCTTTCACCCACCCTCTTTGGTCTCTACATTGATGAGACAAAAAATGATGAGAATAAAATAAATGATTGAACTAAAAGGATGAATCAAAGAGAGTTTTTGTTAAAAACGAAAAGTTAATAAAACACAAAGAAAATATAAATAACATAAATTAAGTAAATAGAGCACACATGCAAAAGAAAAATAATAGCTTAAATAAGAGTGAAACGTCTCAAACAAACCTTCTCTCCTCCTTTCCTTTTAGCAATTGCATTTGCTTTCACCAAATTACATGAAAGTGGAAGAAAAAAAGGGGGGGAAAGAGAGAGGGAGAGAGAGTGAGAGAGAACAAACATAATAAAAATAATAAATTACTTTTCAACACCGACTCTGTTGGAAGTGAGATGGGCCCTAATAATAATATTCACATGTTTACACGATCTTCCACACATGAACCTTAGCATACACACCTTAAGACTCAAATTTAGATGAATGAGAAATAGAGAGAGAATACACAATTTATTAAAGTGTCAAAGTAAGTTGAATGCTTACCTACACTATCTACTATGAATGTCAAATTACGATGTGTGTAATGATACAAAACGGAATATATGCTAATACAAAACTGAATCTAAGCTGAATTTAGGGTTCTAGATACAAGAAATTGTGCATAAAGTGCCCAAGAGGTATGAAGAGTGTGTGTATATGCAATTGAAGTGAATAGAAACAGTTTAAAACTGTTTTACAGCAAACCCTAATTCTGAAATTAGGATTTCAGAAACCCTAAATCATAAATTGACTTAGATAGCAAGATAATCTCCTCCTTGTGTTGAAGTAGAAGACAAAAGTCTTGGGACAGCAGCAACAATAGAAGACAACTGAAATTGGACTTGCTACTTGCAAAATCAGCAAGAGCTGATGGGTGGCTGCCAAAATCTCCTCCAAATCTACACCAAAAGTTAGGAACACCTCCTCCAAGTGGTAAAGCACTCACTTCTTGAGTAGACCTTGATCAATGAAGTTTGATTGATGCCTAGAAGTGACCAAGCCCTTCTTTATATAGGCTAGAGCTGCTTTAGCAATAAATTTGACGAAAAAGCTCCAAAAAGCTTGCGATAGGATAAAGAAAAACGATCTTGCTTTTGGGACATAAATCTTCAATGATCTCATATTTTAGCCATGAAGTAGTCATGAGAGTTAGCTTTCCTTGATGCTCATAATGTGAAGATTAAGAATATATACCTTCATAAGTTCAGAGTTATCCAAACTTACGAACTCAGGATAGAGAACACAAACACACAAACATTGGAAAATAACAAACCAAAGCAAGAGACTTAAGACCAATATAATACATGAAAAATACAAACAAGAAAGAAAACCAATACAAAAAGAGATGCACACACACTCACACGAACACACACACACACAAAAAAAGAACGAAAATAAGATTTTATTTAAATAAAAAAATAAATAAATAAAAATAAAATTTAAAAAAACACACACACACACACACACAAAACAAAAATAAATAAATAAATAAATAAATAATAAAATAAAAAATAATAATAAAAATAATAATAAATTAAAAAAGAAACAAATTAAAATAAAAAATAAAAAAATATTAATATATATAAATAGAAATTAAATTAAAAGAAAATAAAAAATAATAATTCCATAAATAAATAAATTATGTAAGCAATTTAAACCAAAAAAAAAAAGAACGAAACAAAAAGTGCATCGTCAACTTCTCTGTCTGTCCTAAACAAGAAGTATCAAAATTAAACTTTATCATGCATAGCTTGGACAAATAGCTATGAAATCCCTACTCACGTCGTCACTGCCCTAGAGTAGGTGCAGACTTTAATAAAGAGTCTTTCTAAATCAAGGTCTCTAATAAAGTCAACGAACTGAGTTTCTATCACTTCTGGAAGTGAAGGGCAAACTAAGCCATGATAAAGCCTTGCACAAAGAACAAAAAAATAATAAGAAGAAAGGAATTAGAATTATAAAAATTAAAATTAAAATTAATAAATATATAGATAAATAAATAAATAAATAAATATATGAATAATAAATAAATAAAAAATATAAATAAAAAAATAAAAATAAATTTTTTAAAAATATATTAAAAATAATAATAAAAAATATAAAGAAATAGCTAAAATAATAATAACATAATAATAATAATAAACATAAAAGAACAGAAGACTAGAAAGAAGCTATAAATAAAGAGTGAAAAAGAAGAGGGAGGGGGGGGGGAACCCCACAAAATACCTTATCATTAACCCATACAGTGTTCCCCTTTTCTATTGAATTTACTAATGATTAATTTGAACACATGAAAAGAAGAAGAACCATAAATGAACTCGTTACGAAGTAAGAAAGTCCTTACCTTCTTTGAAACTTTCTTGAATAAATACCCTTTTTGAACAAGCAAAGAGATTAGTTGACAACACTGAATTACAAATGAAGACAAGCTTGAACATAGCCGAGAAAATCTAAACAATTGAGAGCAAATAACGCCGTACTTTGCTAAATGAGAAATATTTGAATCAATATGAGGCATACGTATCATGTTAATGCTAGCAAATTCCGGTTCTAATCTTTTATCATAAATGTCTACTTCCAAACCAAAAGGAGACTCAAATATTTTTAGATCTAGAAAAGCACAAGAATCACCATGTGAAGTACAATTCAGCTCACAAAAAGTTTTGGGATAAATACCACCACCAAAAGCATCATTGTCTAAATACATAAAATCTTGAAAAGAACTAAAATCAGGAACAAACAGATCATCTACAAAGCGTCTAATTAGAAAGTTTGTGTATAATGATAGGACAAGTATTAGCTAAAACAAGCCTTTCCATAAATTCAAATTCATAAGTAAAAAGATAAAAATTAGCAAGAAAGCAAGCACAATTTGTACCCATACGAATTCCAATACATTGTTTGAATAAAGTATCACCAACTGAAATATACAATTTTTCTAAAAGAAAATCTAACCAAAAAAGAATGTCGGTTTCATCTACTATTCTAGTGTAACGTTTCTTTTTACTATCTATATCTATAGACTTCGATTTCAACCATAAATAATCAAAATGTAATGCAGATTTTTCTACCAAAAAAGCCTTACATCTATCTTTGGTGAATTTAAAAGAGAAAACTTTCCTAACTAAAAAAGAAATCCTATGTTTTAAATCATTCAAATCTAACTTTGTATACAAAGTGGTGAAGTCAAAAGTTTGAAGCCCCAAAGGAACAGATTTTTCTTCTATAGTTCTTGAAGAGTTGAGAGACTTTATTACAGGAATAACACCTAGAGAATTATCTAAGATCCAACTAGAGGAAGTTGGCATATCTGCATCTTTGAGTAATTCCTTCCAAATATCATGAATAGTAGGTAAAATGGCTTTAAAACAATTGCTTAACCATTTGGAAACATCCGAGAGAGAAGTATTACAAGATGCAGCTATAAATCTCGGTTTGATGGGATTCTTATGGAATTTCCAAACTATATATAAAAATGGTAAATTTTGATACAATTCGAAACCATAAGATTTACAAAAATCTTGATGACTTGAAATAACTTCTCTAGAAAAAACATTGCAATATTGATATGTAGAGGAGTGAGTTTCTTTCATAAGACACTCTACATAAAACTTTTTACAAGTAAAAACAAAATTATTTGGACATTTATCCACATAAGAAATCACAAAGTTTCTATGAAAATTTTTTAGTGAAGTCAAATCACTTACAGATAAGCTATCTAATGAAGGGGAATTCCTCACTAAAGCTATATCAACCTTCATAGAAACTTTCTTCATTACTACTGATTTCCAATGTGTAAAAATTCCACGAATACCTAAAGATTCTTCAAATTTTAGAATGAAATTATCAATCCCCTTTTCTATATCTTTAAGGATGCAAGCATCCTTAGAGATATGAAGTCTATATTTAGTTCCTCTAGAAAAAAGTTCTTTCAAGCTACTAGTAGGAAGAATAGAACAATCGGCAAAAACTATATGACCCAAATCCTTGTTTACGAAAGAGGAAAAGAAACCATTATTGCAACAACAAGATCTTCTAGAAATCGACAAACTATCTTGTTCTTTCATATTTCTTCCAATATCATTGTAATTGAAAGCTTTTTGACCCAAAGTTTTCAAAAATTTGTATGTAACCAAAGGATGGACCCAAAGCTTTCTAACATAAGAAGGGAGAGATTCTATCACTTCTTTTGATTTCAAAATAGAATTCAAACCAACTTTATCCATTTCTGAAGAAGTAAAGATAGTAATTAGTAAAACTCTTCTTGAAATCAAAGGATTATTAGAAACACAAGAGGATTTTAGAAATTTGGATATGAGAATTCGAAGTTAAAAACTATGGGATTTTCTAAGACTCAAATCCTCATCAGAAAAATTTTCCAAGATATATAGAAGTTTAAAGAGGACTCTTTTGTTATACTTTTCAAAGATTTTGAAAGAAAAAGACCCCTCTTGCATAATTCTATCCAAGAAAATTAATCGTCTTTTAAAATCACTAAACTTAAGAGATTGATCATCCAAAGAGCTAAACAAATGTTCATTAGAAGATGATGATGGGAAATCCTCATCAGAAGACTCTAACCTATAACATGAACTAAGGAACCTATGGGGAGAGGAAACAAGAACATTAATATTACGATGTGGAACCCAAATTTCTGTATGACGAGAAGATTGGATGGTTGAGGAAAGTTTTGGGTATCTATGCCATAACATAGGAGTTTTCTTATTGATAGATCTATGCTTACGAAGGCTAGATTTTCCTTCTAAATTGAAACCTTTAGGAAAGAAGGCATGTAAAGTTCGCATCCAAAATAACTCCCTAGGCAAAGCTGCTTTGTAAAACTCTTTAGAGTTTCTAAAATTACCTTCTATGTGTTCAATAAGAAAACAACTAAACGATTCAAAACCATATTTTGCTATGGATGCATAAAGAGGTTTTACTTTTTCAATTAAAATTCTTTTGGAGTGAATTTTCTTAGCTTCTCTAACATTCTCTTGAAAACGAATAAATGCAGTCCTAAAAGTTTGACCAACATATAAAAATGAACTATCGTAAATATTATAGATCACATAAATTACTTGTGAACAATAAATTGGACTTAAAGGATTATCTTCATGGAATTGTTTTTTTCTTAAACGCCTTAAACGAAGAAGAGCTTTTATTGAATTATTAGTGTAATGAGTATTAACTAAGGCCGTTTTGAAAGAAGACCAATGAATATGACCATTATCTAAGCAATGCAAAGAATTTAAATTAGATCTAGCTAAGAATTTGAACCTTTCTCTTCCACTACTATAAGCACGATAAGGAACAAGATTTGAAGAGGTTGAAGCACATACCTGGTCAAAATTGGAACTCGAAGTCGCTGAATAAGTATTATGAGAAATGTGTATAGTCAGGTCAAAAAAAATCAGATCAACACCCCTCTGTAGGCCAAAGATCCTAGGTTAGAGAAAGTACTAACCACACTCCCCATTTGCGTTGCAAGACTACTGCCAAGCAGTGGGGCCCTTAAATAAGGCTGCTTGTTACACTTGAGAGATCATCGATGAAACGTGCAGTCAAGTGCCCGTGATCCTTTGCTAGAATCATTACTTAACTTCCTCTGCCACAAGAAATTGTTCATGAAACTACACAAAGAACCCTTTGTCTAAAAGACCCACTCTCTTTTTTTTTTTTGAATCAAAAAATAAAAAATAAATAAAGTAAACCTACCAAATAAAAGGGAAGAAAAAAAAAGGAGAGAGAGAGAGGGGGGGGGGGGCAAAAAAAAAAGGAGAGAGAGAGAGAGGACTTAAGAACAAAATAATCAAATAATAAAATACCTCACAACAACAAACAAACTAACTATCAGCCACATACATATAAACACAACACTCATAGAAACACACAATCCAAAAAGTACAAAAGATATAAACAAAATAAAAGATTCCCAAATTAAGAAAAAATAAACCAAATTAAAATAAAAAATTATAATAATATAAAACTAAATATATATATATATATATATATATATATATATATATATATATATATATATATATATATATATATATATATATATATATATATATATATATATATATATATATGTGTGTATATATATATATATATACATATATATATATTAATGATTATAATTATTTATAATAAATAATTTATAAAAATTAAAATTTTTAAAAATAAATATAAATATATATAAAATTATTATTATTCAAAAAATTAAAAAATAAATAAATAAAAATAAGCCCACACACATACATTCATGCACACACTCAAATACAAACATACATATACACATACACACCCATGACAGCACGTACACAAACGGACATTCTCACAATCACAAACTCACACACCCAAACATTAAAGTATGAAGAGATTAGCTGTCGAGGTATGCACACCCTAAAGAGATATTTCCAATAAGCACAAACAGGTCACAACTCGGACGAAAATCAAAAGTTTTGCATGTCCGCTATGTGACTTTAATATATACCTTCATAGAAATTAAATTAAAAGAAAATAAAAAATAATAATTCCATAAATAAATAAATAAATAAATTATATATATATATATATACACATATTATATATATATATATATATATATATATATATATATATATATATATATATATATATATATATATATATATATATATATATATATATATATATAAGCAATTTAAACCAAAACAAAAAAACGAAACAAAAAGTGCATCATCAACTTCTATGTCTATCCTAAACAAGAAGTATCAAAATTAAACTTTATCATGCATAGCTTGGACAAATATGAAGATTAAGAATATGCAAAGAAAACATTATGGCATAAATTAGGGTTAGGTTTTCCTTGAGTTTTTGGACCTTGATGATGTAATATTATATATCAAACGAAAGCTCTCCTCAAGTACTGATGACTTAATAAAATTTTTCACCTTTTGTGACCAAAATTTGATTAAGTACCAAAAATTAGGATTGCTAGTAATTAGGGTTTTGTGCTATTTTGACATTGTTTCCAACAAACTCCAAGCACAAAAAGAGGTTTTCTTTGAGGATTTTTTTTCTAAATTTTATTGAAAGTACTTGATAAACAAAGATTAACTAGCTCACCCCAAGGCTCAAGTATTAGCTTTGCACCAAACTTCGAAGACATCATTGATTAACCATGATAGACAAAAGATCATACCCTAATAAAAGGCTCAATTCTAAGAACTATCAAAAATCGATTTTCGGGTGTTATAAAGGAAGTTTATGACATGAGGATCCGATAGGTTTAGATGGATCTGAGATCGGACATCATTTGGTCATTCAAGTGTAGGGCAAAAGTCTCCAGAGTAGACTTAAGCGAAGGTGCTTATGCTCTCTAAACAAGCAAAGGTGCTTGGCCTAGTGGTTAAGCCATATGGATGAGAAGAAAGAGGTCTTGGGTTCAAGTCCTATGAGATTCATGGGAGAGGTTTTTGCCACAAGAGCTCTAGAGCCTTCTAGTTAACTAGGACACCACACATGTAGTTACATGACCGACACTTGGATGGTTAGTGTCCACCTTCCATAGTAAGCAACCCCTTCGAGAGGGCTCTATATAGAGGTATGGTTGAAAGGAAAAAGAGATTCATCTCTTTGTGTCGTCGTTATAATGCTTCATTGGTATCAAAGCTTGAAGCTTCCATGGAGACCTTGGATCTATAATCTTCTTCAAGGCCTTATGAAGTCCTATATCCATTATCTTCTTTAACTCCCATATGATTTGTAGGCGCTTATTTTTCTCTATATGAGCATCTTTCTCCCTCTCGCATCCTTCTTCCTTTTTCGGATTTCGGTATCAATTTCCCCACGCGAGCTCACCTCTCTTTTGATTGTTGTAGCAAAAATTCATTATTTTTAGAAGATGTCATGTTGTAAAGTCTATGGGGATCGAACAGAAGACTCTAAGCATGAGAGGAAGCTTCGCTATTGATGTTCACATCCGATATCACGTAGAGAATTATACAGAAGTTTAATAAAACTTATGAACAAAGGAAGAAGCAAAATGTCGTGCTTAGCAAAAGAAGATCTCGATAATTGTTGTGGATGGGTTTGGAACCCGGGTCCCTTCATCTAGAGGTGGATATTTTAACCCCAAAGGCACCGCCATACGTTGTACAAATACTCTGCAACTGCCAACAAAAGAAATTCTATGCCAGAGAGAAGAAAAATGCAAAGTCATACAGGAAGGCAATTTGCCTCTTTGAAAAGGTATCAAACAATGTCCAAATTTTGTGATTTTTTTTTGTGTGTGTTGTTTGGAGTATTATCTATAGGTATATAGATTCAAATTTAAGAATCTGTCTCCAAGTTCACTTTCAGAAGCATCCAAAGTTGCCAATTCAAACATTATTTCCAGCTAGTGATATTATAGCAGCTAGTCAACTTCGAACATGCACTTCTCTTCACTTGAATGTCTGATTTTGATGATTTTTAGCTTGTTGGAAAGCTCTTTTTCAGAAGCTTTCCAATGATATGAAGATCATTTTCCGAGGAGATTTCGCAGCCCTATGCAAAGAATTTTTCCTCAACAACTATCTCTTAAGCTTGTAAAAGTAGAAATTCCAACTTAATTTTGTATATGTAGCACATGATTTGCCTTAGGCAATTTGGTATATGTATATTTGGCACATGTAGATGCCTTAGGGATATTTATATTAACACATGTTCGTGCTCTTGTAACATTCATGTTATGCCCCAACGTTGAGGGGGAACATTATATTTGCTTTGTAAGAGAGAAAGAGGACAGGTATATCAGATGCAAGTGCACCTCAAAGCATCAAGGACTATAACAGATGGAAGGCTCGATGCAAAGCATCTCTTGCAACATTGAAGAGCCGTTGGATCATTGGATCATCACAATGAAGACCCCTTTACTCTTCATTTCTTGTTCTCTTATTTGATTTGGTTGTATGATGCATAGTTAGAGCATATGCATGGTTATGAAGATGAATGATAGTTTAAATTTTTTTCATTTAGGCATTCGTGAAAGAATTATACATCTTCATTTAAGGAAAGAAAGGAACAACATGCATATCCACTTCAGTCTTTCATGCATCATTGCAACGTTACCCATGGTATGCTAATTTTTAAACAAATTAATTAAAGAAAAACAAAGAAGTAGCGTACACACTTATTAAGTAAAGGAATATTATTTAATATCCAAAAGTTTATCTTTATATGATGGGAGATAATCCTATTCATTTCCACCTAAGAAAAAATCACTGAATCTTCATTAGAGTCTCATAGATAATTTTATGGAGACTAAGGGGCACATATAATAGGAGCCCAAAAGAGTAAGTTAACTCTATAGTTAGTGAAGGTAAGGAACCTTCAACAATAGTCTCTTAGTACTAGAGACTATGGAGTGTTGAGGAAAATGCCCACATAGTCTTATTTTGATTTCTTAGAAGTCAATGTAGTCAATTGACATTAGGGCTAGCTATTCTAGATGGCATAGCCTAAATGGAAACCACTTACGAGTGTTTAACATCAATTATGGGTTTCACAAGGAGCATTGACATATGCTCACACGACTCACTTAGGTCTTAGAATTGACCTTATCTCACTTATGAGCAATGGATCCACTCAAAAAGGGAGTTAATTAGGATGCCATATAGTAACGGAAGCCAGTAAGTACCTATATTGGTACTTAAGAACTAGCTCAGCTTAGTAGATTGATCATCTTTGTATCATAACCAAGCTAGTCTAGTTATACCATATCGGATTCATGAGAATCCACCAAATATAATATTTGAGAGTTCCATCTTTGTGATCGGAACTAGGTTTATGATATGTTTAGTGATTTTGTGCTTCCATGGATTGGAGATAAGAACCACTGGTATGGAACTATGGGGATTTTTTCCCTTTGAGAATACTTCTATAACCAAGAAGAAAAGGGCTCATCATCCATAGAGTATGATTTCTACTAAACTCAGGAAAGATATTTTGCGGATATCTCTTAGTTTCTACTTTAGGAGTAGAGCAATGGCTCTATTTAGAAATTCGTTGACTCTATTCTCATAAATGGTTTTCCTTCATATAGAGTTTAAATCTCCACTTACTAGTAGGAAGGGAAACAATTTGGGATCTTATATGATCTCACTTGTGGAGAGCTAAGCAAAAGAAATTTAGTACGTCACTTTTAAGGGAAAGGGAAAGTGGAATAGATTCCACTGATAGAGCCTTCTTCCTTAGAGGAGATGGAGAGAGTTTATATACTCTTTAGATTGTCTACATAGAATAGTACTATTTATCCAAGACAATAGGGGGATCAAATAGTCAATGGTTAGATTGAGTCTCACTTAATGACTCCTAGAGAGAAGTAGCTAGTCCCAGTGATGGTCTTCAACTAGACGAGTAGTTCTAATTGTTGGCATTAGAGAGACTAGAAATCAATGGTGACTTTTCTCTTTAGGGTTATTATGAGTTAGGGATAAATCTGATTTATTAGGTTACCAAACTCTTAGTTGGTGTTTCATCATGAGGATGATGATTGAGCATCAATTAGGAGAATGGTAATTAGGGATTATCTGAATCTCAAAAGGAATGTTTTTTGCATTCATATAGCAAACTAGAAGGAAGAGAAATAAAAAATAGAGTTTGCACTAGTGCCAATAGATGCTCTTCTAATAAGAACTTAGTCAAGACATTATAGATGACAAACCAAGGACTTCTTGGTTAGCAGAATGTAGAGGATCCTTTCACTTCCAAGGAATTCTCTTATGAGAACTAGAATGATGGATTTGCATAGATCACAAGGATGGTTTAGGTAAAAACTATCACTTGTGACTACACTCAAGGATAGGAATGTGAGCGCTAAAATCTCTCAAGGCTAAAAAGTGAGACTTGTGAATGATGTGTGTGCCACTCTCCCCCATCCAATATATCCTCTTGCATCCAAAATAGTAATGATTTAATATGGTCTAATGCCGCCATGTGGTCATCATGCAACACTCATCCCCATTACCATTGAATACCTTAGGATATCCCCCGAGGTTGGGACCTTGGCTATGGCTGGCCCTTGTCCCAAACACACATGGAGTGGTCTCTGTAGACTAATGTCTGACACTCTCCCCCTTCTAAAGATCATTGGCCTCAATGATCAATGAGGGAAAGTACTTGTGAACCAGAGCTTCTGATTCCAAAATAGATTCTGAAAGTGGTAATCATCTCCAGGCTACTAGATACTCCTGGATGACACGGTTTCTCAACCGTTCCTATCTCTGATCTAGTATCCTATCCGGAGAATTGTGAGAATTAACTCATGCAAGAAAGACTTGTGAATAATGTGTGGAACTCTCCTCCCATCCTTTTATATCCTCTTTTATTCTAAAAATAGCAATGATCTCGAATCGTCTACTGCCACCATATGGTCATCATGCAACACTCATCCCCATTACTATTGGATACCTTAGGATATCCCCCGAGCTTGGGACCTTGACTATGATTGGCCCTTGTCCCACGCACACATGGAATGATCCCTGTGGACCAATGTTTGATACTCTCTTCCCCTTCTAAAGATCATTGTCCGCAATGATCAATAAGGGAAAGTACTTGCGAACCATAGCTTCTGATTCCCAAGTAGAGTCAATAAGTGGTAATCCTCTCCAGACTACTAAAATTTTCTTTGGATGATATATGTAAAAAACTCCAAGATTTGGAAAGGAGGTTACAACAAGGTGACCGATCAATTTCAAGCTATGCCTTAGTTATCAAGATATTATTTCATGGATCCACATGTGAAGAAGACTATCTAATTAATCAATTTCAAAGCGGACTCAAAGATGAAGTGAAGTGTCTCTTGCTATCCATGGCTCAAGAGATACCTTGGATGATGTTATCAATCAAGCGGTTCAAATCCAAGTGCAAGAGCTAGAAGTGTTCAATAATCAAGAAATTGCTCCTCAAGAATCTTTGAAGCCCAAGAAGTCATAACAAATGATATGGAGTATACATATTATGAAGATAACAAGAAGGTAAAGGATACAGAGGAGTTCATGTTCAATCAAGGAGGTGTACTTACTCAAGGCTCTCCATCAAAGATCTTGAAAACACCACAATATTCCACTAGAAGCTTGACACCTGAAGGTCTTGTTTCCGATTGACGACATCATCAACTCGTAACCGCCC
The DNA here is from genome assembly GCA_020310875.1 of Ceratopteris richardii. Taxonomy (NCBI): domain Eukaryota; kingdom Viridiplantae; phylum Streptophyta; class Polypodiopsida; order Polypodiales; family Pteridaceae; genus Ceratopteris; species Ceratopteris richardii. The sequence continues at coordinate 166,922,648 of CM035409.1, forward strand.
TTCAACCGCTCTTGGGAAACCTATATAAAGAGGTGTTGGCCACATTCATTCTCGGCCTTGCCAATACCAATCTTGGGAGCTCAAGGAGTAGTGACTTCCAAGTAAGTACTCTCCAAGTTCCAGTTCCAGTTCTCATCTTGTTCTTTGTTCTAGTCCTGTCTAGTCTAGTTGATGGGCATCTAGCCTTGTCCTCTTGTAATCTCGTAGTACGAGATCTTGTCTAGTTATTTTTTGTATCTAGATCATCTCTCTAAAGGGAGTTATTGTAACCAGAGATCTTGCTTCAAACCTCTCAGTCCCGGGTTGTGGGATGTCTTGTATCTTCTCTGGTCCAGTTATTCATACTGGATTGTGGGAAGTCTTGAATCAATTACGTATTCTTGTATCATTTTCCCTACATGGGTGTTCTTGTAATCAAAAGTGTATTTCTGAAATCTTGTATACTGTAGTTAGAGAGCACAATCTAGTGCTCCCCTGAAACCTCTCACGGGGTCTCCTCTCCTCCTTTTGCTCCTTCTGCACACGGCTCCACCCGCCTGCAGCCCTCCACTTAGAAATTGATGAAGACGACAATGATGATCTTTCAGAGATCCCGAAGTGGCTAACTCCGAAACATTTACGCGTCAAATTTTTCAGATTCTATGCTCTAGATACCAATTGTGAGAGCTAAGAACTCTTCAAGCTCAGAAAATGGAGACTAGGACTTGTGAATGATGTGTGTGCAACTCTTCTCCCATCCAATATATCCTCTTGCATAAAAAATAGTAATGATCTCGAATGGTCTAGTGGCGCCATGTGGTCATCATGCAACACTAATCCCCATTACAATTGAATACCTTAGTATATCCCCCGAGCTTGGGACCTTGGCTATGGTTGACCCTTGTCCCACACACACATGGAGTGGTCTCAATATACCAATGTCTGACAAGGAATACCTTGACAAATATAAGAGCAAGTTTGTGATCTTAGGTCTAGAAGGGTTTGGAGTCACTTTCTTATGGAACTTTATTCTATATTTAGAGGAATCTATGGTTTATTATCTCCATTGAGGTATGATCAGCTTATATATCTTTGCACTTGCACTTGTCTTTCATATTATTACTCCACATAAGATACATCATATGGATTGAGGTCATTTGGATGATATTGACATCATGAGAGTGATAGTTTGAAAGTTAGGTGTATATGGGAGATAGTAAGCACCACTCTGATGGTTTCACACCTTTGAGATGATCTTTTATGAGACTTCTTAAAGGGAAGGATACCGGGAAACAACACACAAAGATAATCACGTACAATTTGTACATGAGGCTCAGGGGATGCCTAGAGCATTTATATAGCTCTATTTTCGAGAACAAAACTGTTTTCCAAGGGGAAGAAGGTTATAAAGGAAGTTTATGACACTGGGATCGGACAAGTTCAGACAGATCTGAGATCGGACATCGTTCGGCCATTCGGATATGAGATCGGACATCGTTTGGCCATTCAAATGTAGGGCAAAAGTCTCCAAAATAGACTTAAGCGAAGGAGCTTATGCTCTTTAGACAAGCAAAGGCGCTTGGCCTTGTGGTTAATTCATATTGATGAGAAGGAAGAGGTCTTTGGTTCGCATCCTATGAGATTCATGGGAGCGGTTTTTGCCCGAAAAGCTCTAGAGCCTTCTAGATGCATCCACTTTAGTTAACTAGCACACTTGACACACATGTAGTTACATGGCCAACACTTGGATGGTTAGTATCCACCTACCATAGTAAGTGGTCCCTTGGAAAGAGCTATATATAGAGGCATATGGTTGGGAGGAAAAAGAGACTCATCTCTCTGTATGGTCGTCATAATGCTTCATTGGGCCTCAAGATTGAAGCAATACTTAAAAAATTCAATGAATCCAATGCGTAAAAATTTCAACCATAGCAACAATTATTTTCCATGGTTCCTAATGACCTATATAATGCAGTCCTCCCAAGAGAGATCTACTCACCTTCCTATATGCAAACAGACTACCATCACATAATGCTGGCAACAGAACCTCGGTTCATCAAATGCCCTCAACAGCTACAATTTGAAACATCTGCAGTTAGAGAACAAGAGTACACTAGCTGTCCTCAATTTTTTTTTCTTTTTTTTTTCTTTTTTTCTTTTTATTTGGAACCACACAACAACTCCCGAGTATTATATATGGAGGAAACTAAACAAACTGAAGACTCGTAAGCCCAGTTTCTGCATTAGCTGGAACAAAGTTGTCCTCCCATGAGCTCGGACATATCAGTTAAATTATTCATACTCTCAAAGGTCTATATGATGTCACTCCCAAAAGGCAACCAACCTACATATCATAACGCCAGTACTGCCTTTTGTTTGTACATAGTTGAGCTCCATATTTAAGGGACAAAAACAAGGTGTAAGAGAGAAAGGGTGAAGGAGAAAGATTCCAAACTACAAATAGACCATGATAACTTCAGAAATACCTGTAGAAGCAGTTTACGACCTGTATCAAGGAAAGACGGTGTACTAGTATAATTTGCAGTTGTATCCTGCTCCGTCCAAGCTGTAAACCGTTTCCCTTCCATAAATGGGCTTCCCTCATTTACCACGGCATTCACAATCTCAGAAAAAGTGCAAGGGCTTCCATTTTCGCTCTGATTATGCATATGGGAGTGTTCCATCAGTCCCCTCGAAAACTGTGACTGCACAGAAACATCCTTCACAAACGGGAGTCCCTTCAACTCTCTCAATATCGTAGCTTGGGCAGAAGCTTCAACTTTGAGGAGAGCAAAATCTGTGGGGAATGAAGATGCAGGATTGACCCGGTCTATCCATTTCCAGCCAATAAACATATCCAAGGCCCGTTCCAGAGCCTTTCTATGTTCGGAAGCATGTTTATAACCTGTAAATCTCACAATATATTCGTCTGGCACGTGTCCGGATACCCACAAGCTAGAATGTGGATGCTTCTTGGCAGCAACATGACCGCCCTCCCCCTTTGAAGAAGAACAGTCGGATAAAGAGCGGGACGCTTCCTGAAGCTGGTCGGTAGTTCTCCTACTCTTTTCATCAGAGTGCTCGCCCCCCCTGCTGATTGGAAATGTAGGCAAAGATCTATTCCCAGCAACAAAATAAGAACCATCTGCAGCCTGTGTCTCGGTACAAAAAAGCTCGCTAGCACAGGTTTGGCGGAGAAGAAACCAAATTAATTGGACGATGAGGCAGAGAATCCATGAAGAGGACGCAGTGGGATATACCATTATTATCTAAACATCTTGATCGCCCCAGATCCGAAAGCATAACTCGTTCTCTCTCCAATTGGACAAAAGCGCCTGCCAGACAGGTTAATTCGCACTTATCTCTCTAAACCGACCAGCTATTTCCCCATTAATCTCTCGAAGCCGTGTAGCGTGCCACTAGCGGCCACCAGCTATTTCTCACTAGCAGTTCCCTCTCTCTCACAGACAAATACCCATAGTCGCGATTCAGGATTCAAAGCCGAAGGCCACGAGTAAACAAAGCACCTGTCATCTGGAGCATCTTTTTTCATCTCTAGTAATAGAAATTTGATACATGTGCATGAAATAGATTATTACTCCTACAAGCCGCATTATTAGACAAGATGCTGATCTTTTACCATGAGATTATTACTCCTACAAGCCGCATTAGTAGACAAGATGCAAGCCGCATTAGTAGACAAGATGCTGATCTTTTACCTTTTTGTATATCACTCAGCATCATGTCCATGAGGACAATTCCTCGATGAGGCAGAACCACCACAAAAGCATCCAAAAGCTTTATCAAGATGGGAAATTGAAGCAATGAAAGTGACACCATAGACCATTGGCATCTTAATCATTTCTCCCTCTAGTATTTCTACGAATGAAGCAATCATCAACATGTCTTAAAGGAGGTTCGATCATTGAGATCTACTCTTTCAAATTAGTTTGAATTAATTAGTAGTACAATGATAGATGAGTGTAGCACTCATGGAACCTCTCGAATCCCACAAAGCAGGGGGTTGGAAGGAAAAAATGGAGAGAAATGGAGAGATTTATTGAGCCAAAGAGAAGGACACAATACTAATGTCAAGTCATATAGGGGGGACATGAAGAGGAGAAGTTAAATCATGGAGGTAACTACAAAGCAATCTACCAAGAAATCTAACTAACTAGCAAAAGAGCTCAAGCATCTAGACCACAAAGGGAAAGAGAGAGCATGTATCCACCCAATCAATTTCACCCATATATATACCTCTAGGACAAGGGGGTGCATGTTCTTGGACACTTCCAAGTGTCCCTCTCAGGTCCAACCACATGGCATCACATGGATACTTTAATCAAGTGAGCCTCCTCCTCTCACATACACTCCAAGGTATCACTAGGAGAAGCTTCTCCCAAGACTAAGGTTCCCACACCTTAGGATAAATCAAGACTAAGGTTGAGAGCCTTCAAATGGAGTTCAAATTATTTAAATAACTCAAGGGTTCAAGTCCTTGGAAATACATTCCCAAGGCTTTCTCATATTATTCCAAGGGTTCTCCAAGGGACTTTGCACCCATAAAATCCATGTTTGGACCCATAGTTATACAAGTCTTCCCCCTTTTAACATTTTCCTCATTGAAGATGTGTGTAGGTATAATATGTGGAGCATTTACCCATGCCCCATGATCTAAACTAAGCATGGTCATCTCTCTCTCTAGATTTGTTTCCTATAATCATATAAGGGCTACTACCTTCTTCAATCTGAATGTAAAGGAATCAAAATCCTTGCCCAAATCACTTTTCATTAGTCCCATTAAAAGGTACATGCATGCCTTGTACCTATGGACTAATGAAAAGGATGGACTTTTTTGGTGGTCTTAGCTTAATGTTTTCCCTTTGGCACTCTCACAAACCCCAAGCTCCATAAAATTCTACATTTAAGTACACTTTGTACCTTCTTGGATATAATTGATAGGAGTATCCAATAGAGGTCCTACATCTATCTTGAAAGGGCCAAAAACTTAGATTCATTATTCACTTTCATCATAAAGGAGATGAATCTTTAGATGTTCTATACTTGATTTGATTTTCTATAATTCCTTTGTAAATGTTATGCTCCATGGGAGAGCACATAGGGGGTGATAGCCAAAATGGAGACCAAGGCTCCTAAGCCCGATCTTGAGCTTCTCCCATGTCTCGAATGTGGAGTGGAGTCCTCATGCCCCATGGCAATGATGCAGTATGAAACATATGTGTTGAGCCTCTTTTCCTTGAATTTGATGACAGCCTCAAGTAGATGCCTGATAACAAGAATGCTTCCCCAACCTCTCTGTGAGTGCTCGGGTATCAGTTGTGGCCTCCTCTCCACGAGGATGGGACCTATGACCCGAAATGGGGGAAAATGTTGGTTCTAGCGGCTCACCATGCGAGCTACATTTGGACGGTTTTTGGATGGCACCTCAAGACATCTCTCAAGATGGGTCATGAATTGGTCCAAGATCCATACAAGATGCTTCCGCAAACCTCTAAAGGACTCAACTGGTCATATATGCTTCCACTTACCCTCTCATGAGGCCATCCTGGGTTACCTCTAGGTCTCTTCATAACACTTGGTATCTGAGCTCTCTTCTTGGGGGTGTCTGTGACGATGTGATGGAATGTGGAACACATACGCTACTATGTGTGAAGGTTGGCAATGGTGACCATGGGGATTTTTGGCATGTATAGGCCATGTATGTGAGTAACCCATGCTTGGTGGAACAAAATGGCTTCGACCTATCTCTCGTAGTTGACTTGGCAACGTCGGCTTGGTTGAGACATCGCGGGTCCCTCGTGACAATGGTATTAGAGCCAGTGTGGTTGTAGAGAGCTCGTGGAGAATGCCGACAGTGAAGAGTATGTGAGAAGGTAGAAGGCATCAAAATATTTTTGAGATTTATCCCTTTAGGCCCTTTAGGCTCACTTGTTTTTCTCATATTGTTGTTTTGGAGCCAATCTCCATTTTGAACCCATAAAGTGGAGCCCATAAAAAAATCAAGTCAATTTGCAAAATAACTTGCATTCTGTTCAGCAACACTCAGATATTCCATATTTAGAATTTCAAGCGATTCCATGTACTATTGATACATGAAAATTGTGTTTTTTTTAGATCGAACTATCACATCATAGTGTGATAGTATTCAAGAAGAGGTATTGCTTCTAGTATTTTTGTAGTATTGAGAATTGCTACAGAAATGGCAAGTGCACATGGAATGAGTAAGCTTATGAGCGATAACGTGGACAAGAATAACTTCCATGCTTGGAGATTCAGAATGACAAACTTCTTGATGGAAAAAGGCTACTAGAAGTACATTGAACGAGAGAATAAAAATGCTCCACAGTTACCAGAGAGGAATCAAACTACGGACTAGTTAAGAGCATATGAAGAATGGAATCAAGGAGCATGTAAGATAATGTATTGGCTATTTGTTAGCATACAAGATAGCATGATTGGGCACATACAAGATGCCAAGACTCCAAAAGAGGCTTTGGTCACATTGTAGGAGACCAATACAAAGGGACGAAAATTGCAACTAAAGAATGAGCTGCATACACTAGAGAAAAAGGTCATGTCAGTAAGTGACTACACTCTAAAAATCAAAAGCATATGTGAGTCACTTGCATATATTGACATGAATGTAGATGATAATGATAAGGTGGAAGTGTGCCTTTGTGGTTAAGGAGCTGCACATAAGTACTTCAAAACTTCTATTCAGACTAGGTAAAATATTCTAAATTTTGTTGATCTGGTGTCCATGTTGATTTTTGAAGAAAAGAATCTTGGTGAGGACTCAAACTCCCAAGGAAAATCTAGTTATGAGCAGGTATTCTACTCTGGTAGAGGAAGAGGCAGAGGTAGAGGTTTCGAAAGTGGAAGAGGAAATAGTAACCATTTGTGGATGATTCTGAGAAGTTGTTCATGGTCCAACATCACATGATGAATACGATGTTTGTTGATGTTTAATCAAAATCAAATGGTAATGTGTTGTATGTTCATTCAGGTGCTTCAAATCACATGACCATTCATGTGGAATGTTTTAGTAGTTTGCAAAAATTGTCAGTTCCTAGATATGTTGAAACAGGTGATGAAACATAACATCCTATTGAGCATACAGGAAACATAGCACTATCTATGGAGGACGCCTTTTATGTAATATAAGAAGAAGAAAAAGAAGAAGATTATTCTTCCTTGCCTCAATTTGTGTGTGTGCTCCTCTTTGAGTGTGAGAGTAAGTGAGTGAGCTCTCTTCCTTATCTCCTTCCTCGTGGCAAAATAGGCTTGACGTTAAGCAAACTTCTTGACGTTAAGCAAACATAATATAAAGTTAGCTATGCATTCTATTAAAAAGAATGCATCTTGGTAAGAGGATAAAGGATAGCTCTTTTCTAAATGTCAACCTTATTTATTACGCTCTTGTAAATACAATCAAGTTTATTTTGTATGGTTCAAGTAGGTGAACCTCTTTATGAACTTAAGAATTTATTTCTCTATGGTCTTATCTTTAAAGCTTATCTCGATGTTCCTATCAGAGCTTCAGTCTCTTTTATCTCTGGCCACCAGAGAAAATTCTCAATGCGAGTCAATTCCCACTGTCCCATACTAGTGAGTTCTTTCTCCAATCCGCGTAACTACATCGTTAATCTTTCCACCTTCTTTGTCCTTTTAATTCCCTATGATCATTTTCTATTATCTTGAATTCCATCTCTGAATTCCTTGAGGCCCTATACATGAGAGCAAGAACTAAGGTGTCTAATTCCCATGCCAATTAATCTTGTATTTCAAAGATCACTTTGGTCAATCATTAACCTTTCCTTGACATGATTTATGAAACCATAAAAGGTTTGATTCCTTTGACTATTCTAGGTCATTTGAATTTCTCAAAATTCTTCTAGCCAAGTTGATTTGAAATAATTCTAAGTCTTTTCTCCTTTAGATCCCTTTTTCAATGATATTTACCCATGGGATTTCTTGGGATCTTCAAATCATACCTTCATGAGTTTACATCTTTGCTTAAGTTTTTAACATCTTGTTCATGTTTTTAGAACCTTTACCTATGCTCTTTCTTGGGATTAAGAATTATATGTCATCCCTATGACTTAAGCAAGTTGTCACGCTTACCTATCCAAAATATCTTGATCATATTCTCAAGTACCTTACCATGGATACGTTTCAAGTTGTTGGAAAGCTTACCTTTGGTTATTGCCACATTGTAATTCCTTCATGTATTCCATTCTTGCATATTTGGTGCTCACTTTGTTTGAGTTTAAATCTCAAACACACTTGATGTAATAAAGTAAGTCTATGATCTAAGAGTCCGGCCAGTTCAGACAGATCTGAAATCGGACACCGTTTGGTCATCCGTGTGTATGACCAAAGATCTCGAGTTTAGACTTACTAGGAGGTCTTGTGCTCTTGTGAACAAGTGATCCACTTAGCTTAGTGGTTAAGTCTCAAGGATGTGAAGAAGGAGGTCTTGGCCCCAAACCCCATGGGCTACATGGGGAGAGTATTTTGCCCAAAGAGATCTAGAGCCTTCTAGAAGAGTTAACTCGAGTTAACTGGGACACTTGGTGCACATGGCAGTTACATGGCCGACACATGGATGGTTAGTATCCACCTTCCCAAGAAGGCAGTCCTCTCGAGAGAGCTATATATAGAGGCATTTGGTTGGGAGGAAAGTCATCTCTCTAGCACGTGGTGGTCGTAATTCTTAGGTTGTTGCATTGGTATGAGAGCATATGGTGGAGGTTCTACGGAGACCTTTATGTTTCTCATCACCTTCCTCATCTTCATGCGTATATGTATCTTCTTTATTCTTGTGCATTCACGTTTCTTCCTTTTGTCACGAATTGTATTGGGCAAAATAAATTTTGTTTAATACATTTAGCAACATGAACGTAGCGCTGCAGAGGTCTCTGTAGGTATTGAATACGCGATCAGTCAGAAAGAAGAGATTGTTATGGCCACAACGCCGCATGACGTTAACTGTTAACTCTTAAAACTGAAAGATTCAACATATCAAAGCTTTTTCAATAGCTCGTTACGTTGTATACATTACTTGCGCCAGCTATTTATTACAATTGTTTAGTTGGATCCATAGTTTTTCGATTGCGCCTGCAGCAATATGTATTGAGTTCTTGATGATTGCGCCTCTAGCAATAAAAGGAATATCTTTCGTACGTGACTTGGCTACTTAAAGATATTGCATGCTAGGGGAGTCAGGCGGGCAACAGATAACATTTTTCATAATCATATGTTGAATTTCTATTCTCGCCCACGGCCAACAGGGATCGACTCAAGGATCCTGATGCTGTCAGCCGACCGAGATATCCAGCCTACCACACACTTTTCTATGTCTGGTGCTCAATTAAATGAAATACATTTTATTTATAATCGTCGTTCTACGTCGCTGCTGGCAGGATTCGAGCACACGTCAACTCATTTGGATAATGATACATCACCCAGAGCAGGCCTGCTTCGTGCTTCGATTGCAAACAGTTTTTAATCAAGACTTCATTTATCGCGCGGCGGAAAGCTTTTGCCACAAGCAAAAGATCAAACAAAAAAAACGGACAAGTGATCTAACGGGGTGCTAGCCCGGGTTCGAACCGGCGATCTCATAACAAAAAAGGGACAAGTGATCTAACGGGGTGGTAGCCCGGGTTCGAACCGGCGATCTCATACTGTAGAGGCTACACTTTCTTTACTGCATACCTTCTCCACGGGAAGCAAAAGGAAGTGAGGCTAGAGAAAGCAATTTCGTAGATAGGGAACGAGCACGGACGGGCGGCTATGGCGGACTGACCTTTGCAGGCAAGCAGGCGTGAAGACGGGCGGCTATGGCGGACTGACCTCTGCAGGCAAGCAGGCGTGAAGACGGGCGGCTATGGCGGACTGACCTTTGCAGGCAAGCAGGCGTGAAGACGGGCGGCAACAAGGGTAGGGAGTCCATTATCGATCAGCAAACGAGCACGGACGGGCGGCTATGGCGGACTGACCTTTGCAGGCAAGCAGGCGTGAAGACGGGCGGCTATGGCGGACTGACCTTTGCAGGCAAGCAGGCGTGAAGACGGGCGGCAACAAGGGTAGGGAGTCCATTATCGATCAGCAAACGAGCACGGACGGGCGGCTATGGCGGACTGACCTTTGCAGGCAAGCAGGCGTGAAGACGGGCGGCTATGGCGGACTGACCTCTGCAGGCAAGCGCATAGAAGGAACGGTCGAAAGAAGAAGCGGAAGAACTGGAACGGCAGGTGAAAAGCAGAGGGTCAAGGTGAAAAGCAGAGGGTCAAGCTCCTGTGCTGCTGTGAGCCATTTCTTTTCCGGGCAAGACGAAGTTTCTCTTTTCCTGAGCCTCGGCGATCGTTTCCCTGGCCGGCCGGTATCGCGATACCTCCACCGGAGGTATCGCTTGATCCGCCTCAGGTTGAGACCTGATCGCCTATTCCCGGTCGCGACACTCGCGATATATCGCGAAACCGGGTGGGGTATCGGCGATACCTGAGGCTTATTGATCGGCCGAGCGCGGGTGGAAGTATCGGCGATACTTGCGGCCCATCGATCGCGCGCGGGGCGATCGTTGTTGTCGGCGTTCGGGCGATCGGCGATAATCGCGGTGCATTCTGGACGACGGGCGATCGGCGATTCCTACGACTCATACTGACCAGCGATACTTGGACGTGACCGGACACGTGTGCATACTCAGACCAGGCGACACGCGATCCCTCAGACCAGGCGACACCGAAGCGACGACCAAGCGGGCGATCGGCGATACTCTCCTTCCTCCGGGCGGTCGCGAGTCTTCCCTTCCCTCCGGGCGATCGGCGATACTTCCCTTCCCTCCGGGCGGTCGCGAAGGACCGCGATACTCGGAAGGGATCGTCCACGTATGCTTTGAAATTAAGCAAAAGATCGGCTAAAAATGGGGGGGAGACTTTTTATGTTTTCTTGGTAAAAAGAGGGAGGAGTAAAAGAGAAAAAAAAAGAAAAAAGAAGAAGAAAGAAAGAAAAAAAAAAAAAAAAAAAAAAAGAAAAAAAAGAAGAAGAAAAAAAGAAAAAAAAAAAGGAAGGAAAAAAAAAAAGAAAAGAAAAGAAAAAAGAAGAAAAAAGAAGAAGAAGAGTTTTCTATGGGGAAGGGGTGCTTCCCTCTCTTGTAGGTTTTTGGGCTTTGCCAGTTGTCTCTGCTCTCAGAGCTTTAGAAATAGTTCTTCTCTCTTGTCTTGGGTATGTTGTCCCCCTCTCTAGTGAAAAGCAATCTGGCCCCGCCTCCCGGGGAGGCCGCTAACCTTGCCTCCTTGCTGGAAGGGGGTTCTTGTGCCGGCCAAGAGGCCCTCGAGAATGTTGAACCCCCCTTGGTCTCCCTCAACAGATCTGCAATCTTATCTACTCAGGAGGAGCTCAAGAAAGTCTGCCTCGTTGGCCAATTGTTCGGCCCTAGGCCCCCGCTCGAAACTGTGCGTCAGTGGCTTCGAAACGAGTGGTTCCCCCGCGGCCTCGTGGTTTGTAAGTGTCAGTTCTTGCCGGCAAACCACTTGCTGCTTGTCTTTGAAAATGAAGATATGGCGTTTCGGGCCCTTAGTGTCGGAACTTGGCAGCTCGGCCGGGCGACCCTGTGCCTTTTCAGATGGTCCCCTGAGTTTACCCCCGACAAATCGAAACCGCTTCGGTACCCACTCTGGGTTGAGCTCCCTAACCTGCCATACTTCTTGTACAACTTTGTATGGGATATAGTCTCTCCCATCGGCAGGCCGTTGGCCTCACGCGAGGACATCGGCGGCATCATTTATGAAGGTGCAAGACACTCGTTCAACGCCCGGTGGCACCCCCAAATCTGTGTCGAGGCTGACCTCAGCCTGCCCCTCCCATCGAAGATCAAACTGGACCTGGGCGAAGGGGACGTCTGGGAGCAAGACATCATCTACAAAAATCTTCCCAACGCGTGCTTCCGTTGTGGCCAACAAGGTCACAGAATCAAAGATTGCCCTCTGCGACGGAAAAGCAAGCGAAATCAAGGAGCTCTTAAAAATGCACAAGGCAGCAATGGTGATTTAAATCACTCGACGAAAGCTGAGGACTTCAAGGGTCCCCCTAATCCAGAAGCTGATGCAGACGGGTTTATCGAAGTCAGAAGAAGAAGGAAAAGAAGCCCTAGGGCATCATCCGAGCGAAACAACAAATCTGTTTCCCCCTCCAGCAATTTGTACTGCAATCTGGAAAGGGAAATCAATGAGTTTGACTTCCCAGGTGGGAACCTACTTGAGGAGGACACCGATGTCAAAGGCCTGGAGATCCCTGATAGTAAAGAAACCGTGCAGGAGGGCTACGATACAAGCAAAGAAGACGACTTTACTACCAGCAACGAAGATAACATGGATAGTGAGAGCTCCATCATCGGATCGACTATTCCGGAAACGGAGCTGAAAGCGGTGTCCTGTTCTTCTCAGCAGGAGGCATCCCGCAAAGGGAAACAACCGATGGACTTACCGTGGAAAAGCCCCCGCAAGAACCTAATGATAACTCGGGATCCGATCCGAGCGAAAAAGAAAGATGAAACTAAGAGAAGAAAAGACAAGGCTCCCTCCCGCAAAGAGGGATCAATTCAAAAATGATCGTCATCTCGCTGAATGCTAGAGGGTTAACCGACCCCTCAAGAGCGACCATCATTGGTCAATGGCTTCGCGACACTAGCCTAAACCCTGATTTTATATGTATTCAAGAAATTAAAATTGACGGAGAAGACCTCCAGAAACGGCTCAGACAGGTCTCCTCGGCCCACGTATGGATCCCAACGAAGCACCTGCGCGGGTCCGGAGGAACGGTTATCGGTGTTAAACAAATCTGGTTTGAAAAACTAGAGAACTCCATTGAAGATGTTAATCACCGCTGGATTGCTGTTTCTTTTGGTGCTCCTCTTAGTGTTACGATGGTTTCGCTGTACGCCCCTAACGGGGATTTGGAGAGGCAGAACACTTGGGCCTCCTTAGACTCGCTTCCCCACAACGTGCTTATTTGTGGAGACTTCAACATGGTGGAGGACCCTTTGGACAGATGGATGGGCAAGGGCAGGGTCATCGACAGTCGGGAGAAAGAAACGTGGGACATGACCAAGCTTCACTTGGACTTGGCAGAATTCAAAGATTCGAATGGCTTTTCTTGGTCGAATCTCCAAGCGGGCGAGGACCTGAGGAAAGCTAGACTCGACAGATGCTACATCTCTCAAAGTTGTACTCATCAGTGGGGCCACCCAACCATCACGCAGCGCACTGACCTCACTATCTCTGATCACTACCCGATCGTTATCACGTTCCAACCCTCCAACAGGCTCCGCAAGGCTCCATGGTTCCACGCCAACGCTGCCACCTTCTCTCTCCCCTCCGTCCATCAAGAAATTACCGATGTGTGGAAGATGGCGTTCGCTTCTGGCTTGGCCCCAGCCAAGTGCTGGAGAAGTGCGGTCGACAAGTCTCGTAAGATCATGATCAGAACTAAGAAGATGCTCGAGACCGTGCGGCGGGCTCGTAGGGAAGCTCTTTACCACAGGCTCTGGCGGCTCGAGGAAGAAGTGAACAAAGGAAAACACCAAGCCCAGCAAGGTCTCCGAAAAATCAGAGCGGTGCTGAGATACGAGGAAGAAATACAAAGGAAAAACTTGCAAATTTTTTTCAAGGATTGGTGGGCTGGCAAAGCTGACAAACCCACCAAAGAGATGTGCCGCATCCTCAAAAGGAAGCACAACAGAGAATCGATCCCCCTTTTGCTTGATCCACATGGCAAAGTATGCAATTCGGAAGAAGATAACCTTGGCATCATCGAAGGGCACTTCACGAGAATCCTGGGAACTTCGAACCCCCTCTCCCACCATAGAAGGGACTGTATGGCTACCATTTCTAGGGTCTCCCCCCGGAGGATTCCACCCAACCTCCACTCCCTGCTTCATGCCCCTATATCTGAATCAGAAATCATTGAGGTCATTGATGCCCTCCCTCTCGGTAAAAGCCCGGGACCCGACGGACTCACTAACGAATTCTTTAAATCCTTCAAGCTGGTGGTCGCCACCCCTCTCCGGATGGTGTGGCAAGAAGCGCTAAAGTTTGGTGCTCTTCCTTCCTGTTTAAATACTGGAATTATCAAGTTGATACACAAGAAGGGGGAAAAGAACAGAATCGAGAACTGGCGGCCTATTACGATGCTCCAAACCGGATACAAGATCATCGCCAAAGTCATTGCCAACAGAATCTCGTGCCACCTGAGATCTTGGCTTAGCAAAGACCAAATAGGTTTCATCAAAGGCAGGTCTATTCTGGAAACCATTATGGACATCTGGGAAGGTATTCAATTTGCAAATGAGTCTAATCAAGACGTAGTATTCCTCAAGATCGACTTTGACAAAGCATACGACAGGCTTGAATGGGACTATGTTCTGCAGTCGCTCCAAGATCTCGGATGTAGTCAGAAATTCACCAAGATGATCGCGACCCTTCTCGGAAACGCAACGACTCAAATTAACGTTAACGGTAAACTTTCGAAGGCGATCCACCTTAGAAGATCTATTAGACAAGGGTGCCCTCTGGCCCCCCTTCTTTTTGCCATCGCCACTGAGGGGCTGAGCAGACTTGTGGCGCATTATGTGGAGATTGGCAATATCAAAGGCCTCCGGCTGCCCCACGACAACAGTCAAATCATCATGAGACTATTTGCCGATGATATGAACGCTTTCGTCCACAATGATAATACAAGCCTGGAGAATTTCTGGAGGTGTCTTGCTACCTTCTGTGAAGCCTCTGGATCCAAAATCAACCACTCTAAGACCGCCTTTAGGGCTATTGTGGGACAGCAACCTGGCCTTCTCACTGATCATGGCTGTCAAATCATTCCGCAGGGCCAAATCTTTCGCCTTCTTGGAATCCCCTTGGGGTTTGGCGTCTCTATGGAGCAGAGATGGAGTTGGGTGTTGGCCAAACTCGAAAACAAGCTTAACTATTGGAAAGGTATGCAAATCAACCTCGCTGGGCGTGCGATGGTTATCAACACGTTCCTCCTCTCTTCTATCATCTATTTCCTTTCTTGTTGGAGACCGAACGAGCAAGGCCTGTCCAAACTGAACAGTATTTGCAGAAACTTTCTCTAGACGGGCGATCATAACAGAAGGGGGGTGCCCAAAATTAAATGGACCACCTGCATTAGCCCTAAAGATAGCGGGGGGCTCGGTATCCTGGACATCGGGCATATGGCTAACAAACTGGCTGCCAAATGGATGATTAAGGCTTGGTGCAATAGGGAGGCTTCGTGGGCCAGGCTGATCTTCAGAAACAAGAAGGAGTTGGCCCTCATGGGGTTCCCAAGCTGGAAGAACCTCGATATCATGACTGTAAGGAATTGAACTCACAACCTCTTGGTTAGGAATGTGATGGGCTAACCACTTGCCCCAAAAGCCATGGTTGAGGATTACTTCCTAATCCTCTCTCTTAGGGTGTGGTTCAACCATCTCCTACCAGGATTATGTTACATTCTTCCCCCCTTGAACGCCTAGGGAATGTACCCTGACCAGCTATGGGACTGGCAGGATGTACCCTGGATGTACCCTGGCAGGATGTACCCTGACCAGCTATGGGACTGGCAGGATGTACTCAATCAAGTTCCATCCAAGGATTCCCAAGGAATTCACACATTGCAAGCTAGCTCATTGGAAAGTTCGTTCCGAGAGCTTTCCAACGGTATATTACACGCCTCAATCCGACCTACGGATTGGGAGATACACCCCAATCATTGTAAGGTCCATCATTGAAATCGACGCGCGCCTTCCACAATTCTTACCCTTTCACATGGAGGATGCCCAAGCGCCTTTTTTAGAGGCCATTGGGTCATTCCACTTTGCCCAAGCCTACTTCCTAGGCTCTGATACCAATGTAAGGAATTGAACTCACAACCTCTTGGTTAGGAATGTGATGGGCTAACCACTTGCCCCAAAAGCCATGGTTGAGGATTACTTCCTAATCCTCTCTCTTAGGGTGTGGTTCAACCATCTCCTACCAGGATTATGTTACAATGACCCTTCTTTTCTCCCCGATCCCAGTCTTCCCGAAAGGATCCAATCTCGTGTGCTCCCTATGGAAGGGCTGGAATAAAGTCAAAAGCTTCACAAGAATTAGTGAGGACTGGAAGTGGGCCGCCGGAATCAGACAAAACGACTCTATCTGGTTTCCGATACATGGCATCCGGAGGGTGGAATCGTGGAACATTCAAAATGCCAAGAGGTTATGGAACAAAGGCTTCGAAAAATGGAAACACCTCTGGAAACAGGACACCCACAGTTGGATCAACTTCGAGGATATTGACCCTTGCGTAAACGTCTCCTACGAAGAATGGAACACTCTGCAAAGCCGATGTCTCGCATGGGATCGTCACAAGACTCGCCTTCTCATGGGACACGACACACCGAACTCGCTCGGTCTCAAATGGCACAATGGAAATAGCCTACTGAAAATCCCGAACATCAAAGAATCGTGACCACCAGATCAACCTCAACAAGAAGTGGAGCCTGTCTTGGACGCGACTTAGGTGGGACATGAAATTCATGAGTATCTGGCACCCCCTTATAGAGATTAAGAAGTCGGTCCTCTTATGGCAAATTCTTCATCGAGGAATTTGGACCAACCTTAAGGCTAGCAAACTTTGTGGGACTCCTCCGTGGTGCAAACGCTGCCACCGGGCCATCGAAGATATCCCACACATCTTCTTTACTTGCCCCAACTCCTACAGAATCTGGCAGACGGTTGGAATGAAAATCAGACTTCAAAATCAGCTTGGCTGGAAACAAATCCTTTTGGGTGAAGCAATAGGCTGCTCCGCGACACTCTGGAACGCCATCAGAGGGGAAGCCTTGTGGAAAATTTGGCGAGAGAGGTGTGCCCTCAACTTCGGCGATCCCCCCAGGGAGTGGTCGATCGAGAAATCATTATTCCTCCTCGGCAAAAGGATTATTAACAGCAAGAAGTCCCCCCCCTTCAGACACCATCAAGTCCTCCTTTTGATCAACAACAAGCTTAAACCCAAGTGGGCCCCGCATGAGGGCGACGAGAGGGTGATTAACCTTCTCTGTAAAACCTAGTTTTCACTCTTGATTCCCCTGCTTTGTGGGATCTGGGGGGTCTCGTGGGCACTAGTCCCCTTCTTTTGTACCTTTCTTTCTTAACTTAATTCAAGTCCGGGAGAGTAGGCAATTGCCGAACTTCCTTTATATTAAAAAAAAAAAAGGAAGTGAGGCTCAGATGATGACGTGTAGAGTTTGAGCCCCTGACTTAGAGGAATTTGATGCTCTCATCTATCCACAAGAGCACCTACAATTTGTGGTAGTTACTTCTGCATCAGTTATTCATCTTTATTGCGGTTCAAAATGTAAAAAGGAGCAAAACTGGATATGTCTCGTTCCACAGGCAAGAATCGAGCTCGCGACTTCCTGGCGTGGCGAGATCCATTTTATCCGCTAGAGTGTAGCTGTATCCCGTAATAAGATAAATCGAGCAAACCCCACACCTGGCATGAAGAATGCTTCACGCATACAACACAATCTTCTGCCATGAGAATGAATTACTTTCAGAACTCGATCGCTTGACTTCAGTATCTTCTGCCATGAGAATGAATTACCTTCAGAACTCGATCGCTTGACTTCAGTATCGAGGGTGCTTCATGATATCTACGGGACCAAAACGTCTTCACGATGCTTTTGCTTAATTTTAAAGACCATAATTCTTGGCAAGCATTGATAATAAAATTCTTTTTGGGAATTATTCACTCTAGTTCCATTTATCCAATGGAAAATTGTGAAAAGAGTAAGTTGTTCCAAGTCTGAACAGAGTGAAGGAATTCCAAGAGTGTATTCCGCAATCGTAAAAATAGCACTTAAGTCTGTGGAAGGTAAAACATAAATGTTTGCCTATCCTTAAAGGGATTTTGATAGAAATCCAAAGAGCATGAGCAGATGCTTAGACTTAGGCAGTAGAGAGATTCTTGTAAAAAGTCTCGGCCGAGATAAGTATCGAAAGCATCAGTAAGAACGGAATCTAAAGACAAGAAGTCAAAAGCTCTTGTCACTACAAATCGGTCAAGAATAAATCAATTGAACTTGAATTCGTGAAAATTCAAGTACTTGGAATTCTGATTGGTTTTCATTTGAAAACCCTAGAAAAGGAGGATGGATGTTCCATCAAAAGGTTTTCAAGTTCCCAAAGGAAAGCACAAGATCATGGAACGATCATATGAAGGGATCAAGACCTAGAAAGTCTAGTTAGAGGTAATGCCTGAAACTTCAAAATTCTCGTTTTGAATTGAAGAAAGAAGGTACTCTATCAAGAGGTGTTTAGACTTTAGGATGATTATCACCCACACATTAATGTGAATATAAAATAGGGTGGTATGGGACACCAGATTTTATACTTAGATTGATGTAGGAAAGATGGTATGGGACATCGGACTGTGGATGATAATTATCTTTTAGTCCTAGACTGGATCTTGAAGTCAACTTTGATCATCAAGGGAATCAAAACTCCAAAGAAGAAGTTTAAATTCAAGGAGGATAAAAGTAATATCTCAAGATATTTCAAGATAACTTCAAGATCAAGGAAACAGAAGATATGAAGTAAGTAATTTCCAAGATCTTCTTGAAACACTTCAAGATAAAGTGTTGCTAAAAAGTTGGACTTTGATTTTGAGTTGATCTTTTCAATCAAGGATTTTATTGACTAAGTCAAGCATCAAGTTCCTAGTGTAACTTGGTAAATTCACTCTTTCGACTTAAAGAAATGCACAAGAATTGCATTTTCAGTAAGGAGTCAGAACGACTGAATGTGACGTAAACTTAGTCTCAAGTGAAGCATTATTTGAATACAAAACTCATCTAGAACCTCAGTGGGTCAACACACTGATGTTGGTTACCACACTAGTACTTTGTGGTTGGATGATTTTTGTTATTTGTTTTGAAACTTTTTGAGAATCCATATTATTTCTCTTAAAAGATAGAAAAAAATGCTTCAATACTCTGTTGAAACAGATCTTTGAGAAGTTAAAGTCCTAGGTCATCTAGACTTTGACTCATAGCAAGTTTACGCATCTTCAAAGTATGAATTGGTTGTACAAAGTTTTAGTTATTTCTTTCCGCTTTCCAAATATTTTGGAATTGGCTCAGATATGGTATCTGATTCCTTTTGTAAAAGACCAGGGTTAGCCGGTTAGAACTAGATAACTAAATTGAACAGCCTAGATAGATGTTATGTACAAGAAGCTTTTCAAACATCGAAAGATGATAAGTTCAAGTTTGAATTATTCATTTGAGTTTGCTTCAAGTTAAAGCATAAATAATTTCCTAGAGTCCAATATACTCTAGAATAGAGAAGTTAGGAATTCTCATCAAATTGACAATTCCCAAGAACTTTCAGCTCAAGTCTTTGAGAAAAGTGTCCTAAGCTGGACAATTTTTCATTTTGAATTTGAATTGGTCAAGTTATAGTATGGTTGAATCAAAGAAAATGGTAAAATTTCTCCTATAGTTTACATAGGATTTTTAAACTCATTAGGACAAAGTAGTCCTCTAGTCGGGTAATAAAATCAAGCAACTGTTGGATAGGAGTTAACCATTGTACAAACATCTAAGTTAGATGTTTGGGACAACCAGACTTCAAGTTCTCCAAAATAAATTCAAGTGAATCAAGAGTTCTCAAAGTCTTGTAAGGGATAAGAATCCCACCTTCGTTACTAAGTCCATGCACCAGTCATGCCCAGAAATGGACTAGTAATTTAATACCACCTAGTTCACATGTTTGTACCTAGATCGCACATCAAGAAACTATGAATTGTCCAGGGATGTTTTTAGATCCACCCTCATTATTCATTCACTACTTTGAACTTTGATCAGTTTATCAAAGTGCAAAGTGAGACAGTGTTTTGAATTATTTGGGCAGGTACCATTGGAACATGAGCGAAGGAGAAGAAGGAAACACCTATCTTCTTGTTACCCATCAAGGATACACAACCAAGGCAATTTTGGACTCAGGAGCAGGAGTTGCAATTGCTACCACTTCCCTATGGAACCGTTGAGGCAAGCAAGCACTGAGGCCGACGAGAATGAAATTGCAGATGGCCGATGGTCATATTGAGAGGCCCTTAGGATTTCTAGAAGGAATAACTCTCACTACATGTGGTGTTGAGTTCGAGCATACTTTTTCTATATGCGACTTTAGCAAAAATCAAGCCTACGAGATGATTTTGGGAAGACCATTCATGCGGCAGTTACAAGTGGTACAAGATTGGGGAACCAAATCCTTGTGTTTGCAACACCTAGGTGTTACAACCAAATTCAATCTCAAGGATTACTCTCATATAGACATACCGCCTATTCAATGGAATCCCATCCATAGAGCCAAGGATGACATGGAGTCAGTGCACAGAGCAAAAGCCAGAGAGATAGGTGCAAAGGAAACCCATAAATCAATTCAAGACCTAGCCTATGCACCTGTAATATTTCCTGACGAAGAATTTGAACCTCACGGCTGGGCGAAAATTCTAGCAACAATGGATGTAGCCATCAATGAAGAGCAATGGACACCCCACTATGATGAAGATGGCTATGACATTTTAGTTTTCTCAATGGAGCCAATCATGTGTGATTCGGTTATTGAAGAATGTGAACCTAGCACTGATGCATTTGCGGATGCAAGTAACTTCGATCTTGAGTCAATCATTATGGACCCACCTTTAGCTTCAGAGGAAGAATACTTCTATGGAGTGGAAGTTCACCCTCAGAGACATGAAGAGCTTACAAACGATGTGAGATTCACCACACAAGTAACCGCTAAGAATGAGGGCAAGAAGAGGAAGAAGAGAGAAGTCACACAAGAAGAGGAAGAATCTTTGTTTGAGGTTCCCGAGAAGTTCAAAAAGTATGAGATAGACGATAGGAGAGTCATGATAAGAATGCTTAAACGCAATGCACAAGCAGGAGAAGCCTATCATAACAAAGAAACCACCAAGAAAGTAGTCATTGCCATAGAAGAAGGAGAAGAGAGATGCACGCACATGGGACATGATTTGACGGAAGAAGAAGAGCAAGAGTTGATAGCTCCGCTAAGAGAATACAGAGATGTATTCCCTTGGAGTTATAAGGATTTGAAAGGTGTAGACCTTGACATATGCTCACACACTATCCCCATGACCTCAGATGCCAGACCCTCCAAACAAAAGCCATACACATATAATGATAATTATGCTGCCAAGATCAAAGAAGAGATAGATTGCTTGGTTGAAGCTGGATTTATCTATGAAATTGAGCACACTGTGTGGGTATACCCCATTGTTGTGGTACCCAAGAAGAATGGCAAGCTACGTGTATGCATTAACTTGAAGAAGGTTAATGCAGCCACTATTTGAGATAACTATCCACTTCCCATCACTGAACATCTCTTAGAAAGAGTAGCTGGCAAGGAAGTGTACAGCTTCCTTGATGGATTCTCTGGCTACAATCAGGTAGACATTGCTCCAGAAGATCAGCATAAGATGGCTTTTGCCATAGAATGGGGCATATTTGCTTTTTGAGTAATGCCATTTGGTCTTACCAATGTGCCAGCCACTTTTCAGATGCTGATGTGCCATGTGTTTAAGGAATTCTTGAGGAAGAATTTAGAAGTCTATATTGATGATCTCTCTACTCATTCCAACGTTTGACAGACACATATACATAAACTCAGGTGAATCTTTAACAAATGTAGAGAATATCAAGTCTGCCTGAACCCAGAAAAGTGTGTTTTCATGGTCAGGAAAGGCAAGATTCTAGGACACATAGTGTCAAAGAATGGCATATCCAGTGATGAAGAGAAAGTGAGAGCTGTCGCAGAACTACCTAGGCCAAAGAACGTCAAGGAAGTACAAGCTTTCATGGGGCATTGTGGTTATTACCGATGTTTCATACACATGTATGCCATCATTGCAAAGCCTCTGTACAGACTATTGACCAATTTTGAGTGGACTGATGAATGTGAGAATTCCTTCAATGAGCTTAAACGACGATTGTGTTCAACACCAATCTTGACTAGACCAGATTGGAATAAACCATTCCATGTCCATGTGGATGCATCCAACTATGCTATTGGATGTGTGCTAGCACAACCTATGTGCGAAGGTAATATGGATCTTCCTATTGCCTATGCTAGTAGATAGTTAAATGCAGCTGAACGAAATTATACCACTACTGAGAGAGAAGGATTAGGCATGGTATATGCGGTTAAAAAGTTTAGACACTATTTGCTGGCAAATAAGTTAAATTTTTTATAGATCATCAAGCACTGTTGTACTTGGTAAACAAGCCATGCAATACAGGGAGATTAGTAAGATGGTTCCTCTTACTAATGGAATATGACTTTGAGGTAGTGGTAAGGAAGGGCAAGACTCACTTGAGGGTAGATCATCTCTTGAGGCTCACATCCGAAGAGGCCCCACAAGCAGTATCAGATGACCTCCCTGATGCTTACTTGTTTAATTTAGAGGCTGTACCGCAATGGGCCAAGGACTTAGTGCCAGTACTGACATATGGGCCTAAACATCCAGTAGTAAACACTCAAGATAGGGAGGTAGTAAAAGCCCAAAAGTACCATATCATGGCAGGGAGTATGTACAAACATAAAAATCAAGGAGTATTAGCCTATTGTGTGGAAGAGGATGAGTACGAGAAGTGGTTGCAATTGGCACACGACCAACTTGCAGACCAGGTGAAGGAACTACAAAGACAACAAGTGCCCACACTGCATACAACATGTTAAAATAAAGAAGTAAGCTCGTATATATTTTTGCAAAAAGGATTTTCTTCAAGTAGAAGGAAAATACAAAAATGAAAAATAGAAGCATTTACTTCAGTAAGTAGTGGAGGCCAAAAGAGAATCATTCAAAAGAGAATCAAATCCAAAAGCTGAACTGTAGGAAGAGTGGATGTCCAAAGTAGTGGAGGAATGATGGAGAAGAGCTCTCAAACTCATCATGAGACTTTTTGGTCACTTGGCTATAAAAGAGGCAAGAGAGGACACTCAAGGATAGAGGAAGAAGGCATGGAAGTCCCTTTGTAGCTACTTCATTTGGTTTGAGTCATTTCGTTCAGTTCACTCTCATAGAGTATGTCCAACCGCATACCCATTTTTTACTTGTGAGAGTTAGATCTCTCAATATATGTATCCAATTTTAGTGTTAAACATTCATTCAAAAGATTATCTCAAGTACTTCCTCTGTCGAAAACAGTTTTATGAAATTCATTATGCTATGTGAGTTATTCAGTTTTTAGTGAAGTCTAGTTTTCAGCCTAACTGAGTGGACAGGTAGCCTGTTTTGTATCAACGAGTTGCCAACCCAAATCTACTCCACATTGAGTATTTGATAGCTCATTTTAAAGATGTAGGTGTCTACTTTGAGTGACCAAAGTTTCAAGTTCATTGCATTTTTCAGTTGGTACCAGTTTTCATTTGAAGGTTTAGCCGTTGGCAAGAGTCTTGATCCTGAGAAGGTCTTCTATACTTTACGCTGCGATTAGGAGAGGAATTCTCCCACAATTGGTATCAGAGCATTGGATTTTGAGCAAAGCATTGGAACTGAAGTGAAGCAAAGGAGAAGCTACAAATCAAGGGGAGCTTCATAAAGTCAAGGAAGAGCGCCACACAATACTTGAGGTAAACTTCAATCTTGGAAGTTTTCAATGGCTGATTTAGGACAACAAGTTGAGAAGTTAGACAAAGATAATTATCAGTCTTGGAGGTATAGAATGATAAATTACCTTAAAGGTAAAGGTTTATGGAGTCTAGTTAGTGGAGATGATCCACAACCGGTGGACCTTGACGATCCCAACATTACTCCGGCACAAAGGAGACAATTTGCTGATTGGGAAGAGAGGAATCAAAGGGTGATGTTCCTCATCTCACAAGTTAGTTCTAACACTATGATTGGTCATGTGCAAAGCTTAGAAACTTCCAAGGAAGTTTGGGAAGCATTGGAGAAGGTGTACGCTACCTCAACAAGTTCTCGGAGGATGCAACTCAAGAACGAGCTCAACAACATGAAGAAAAGCTCAAACCAAAGCATTAGTGAGTATACATTGAGGATCAAGGAGCTTCGAGATCAGCTAGCATCAGTTGGATGCAAGGTAGAAGAGGAAGACATCGTCCAAACAGCCCTCAATGGCTTGAGGAGTGAAGAAAAGTGGAAGCCCCTCATCACAAAAATTCTTTATGGAGATCCTCTACTAACATTCGACGAGATTATACCAAATCTTGTGGCTGAAGAGGTAGCTCAACAAGGAGAAGGCAACAAAGGTAAGGACAGCCATAGTCAAATGTTATATGCAGGAAGAGCTAGAGGAACGAACTCAAGAGGAGGCTCGAGAGGAAGAGGAAGAAGCTACAACAACACAAATTTCAGCCAACACAACTCGGAGGACAACAAGGACAACTCAAATGACAACACACATGGAAGAGGTCGAGGAAGAAATAGAGGAAGAGGTCGAGGTTCATACAATCCTCATGAAGGTATAACATGTTATCATTGTGGTAAACTAGGACATTATGCAAATGATTGTTGGCAAAAGAATGGAAGGTTGAATGGAGGGAACCAAAGGAGACAAAATAACTATGCGAGTACATCAAGTGAAGGAGACAAGCAAACCATGCTTGCCATGAAGCATGACTACAACAACTCGAGAAGTGATGACCAAAAATGGTTCATAGATTCAGGTTGCAACAACCATATGACATGCCAAGAAGATTTATTCACAAAGCTACAAGCTCCAAGTGGAAAAGGATGTGTGGAGACCGACGATGAAACTAAACACGCAATTGAGCATGTTGGAGATATCAAGCTTTGAGATAGAAAAGTATTGGCTGATGTTCTTCATGTTCCTACTATTGCAAAGAATTTGATTTCAGTAGGACAAATGGTAGAGAAAGGATATCATGTTATCTTCAATGAAAAAGGCTGCTTTATAAAGAATCCAAAAGAAGGATTCAAGGTCATTGCTCAAGGAAGGAAAGAAGGTAGGATGTTCACCTTGGACATTCAACAACCACATGGAAAGGTGATGTATATTCAGTTTGGAAACAAGAGGATTGCTAAAATCGATTTGTGGCACAAAAGGTTTGGACATATCAACATTCCCAAGCTCAAGGACATGAGCAAGCATGAAGTGGTAAGAGGTCTTCCAAGATTCAATGATGTTGGACTACATGAGTTTTGTGAAGCATGCCAACTAGGAAAGCAAACTCGACAACCATTCAAGAAGAGCAACTATGTAGCAAGGAATGTCCTTGACTTGATACACACGGATGTATGGGGACAATCACAACAACCATCAGTGGCTGGTAATAGATATTTTGTCACTTTTATCGATGATCATTCAAGAAAAGTATGGATGTTTTGCGTAAAACAAAAATCAGATGTGTTCTCCATGTTCAAGAGATTTAAAGCATAGGTAGAAAAGGAAACAGGATGCTACATAAAGACCTTGAGGTCCGATGGAGGAGGAGAATATTTCTCCAAAGAATTTTCAGATTTTCTTTATGAAAATGGCATCAAGAGACAATTTACATGTAGGTACACACCTCAACAAAATGGAATAGCTGAAGGAAAAAATAGACATATCACAGAAGTTGCAAGATGCATGCTCAACGAGATGAAGGTGCCACTAAACTATTGGGCTGAAGCAACTAGTACGGCCGTTTATTTGATGAACAAGTGCACAACGGCTGTAATACATAATCTAACTCCTGAGGAGGTTTATTCCGGTAAGAAAACTGACCTTACACATCTCAAAGTTTTTGGATGTGTGTGTTATGTTCACATCCCTCAAGAACTAAGGACAAAGATGGAGGCAAAGTCCGAAAAATGTATTTTTATTGGATATTCATCGGAGCAAAAGGGATACAGGTGCTACACTCCGGTGAAAAAGGAGCTACGAGTCTAACGAGATGTGGTATTTGATGAGCTAAGACCATGGTTTGGAGGCAAAGGGAAAGAGAAGATTCTTGAAGAGGATTGCGAAGATGATGGAGGTGCTATCCAAGAAGAATCTCAGCAAACAAGCACTCAAATGTCAGGTCTAGAAGCTTTTACATCACTTGGAGAAAGCTCAACATGGAAGGGGAGGCTAAGGAGTCATTCCTCATCACCAAGATCAGCTTATGAAAGATCTAAAGCTGAAAGTGATGCCAAAATAGTGATTCAAATGCAAGTGAAGAAGAGTATGAAGAGGTGATCACACCAAAGGTAAAGTTGAACCGGTTGAAGAAGCAATGTTCAAAAGGAAATGAAAGGAGGTCTTCAAGAGCAAGGTATCCAATTGAAAGGCTGAGCTATGATAGTTTTATTGCAAATCATTTTGCATATATGACACAGGTGGTCAAAGACAAAGAACCAGATGCATATGAAGAAGCATGTACACAAAAAGAATGGCAAGAAGCTATGCAAGAAGAGATAAAAGCTCTCAAGGACAATCACACATGGGAGCTAGTTCCAAAGGCTGAAGGTATGAAGATTGTTCCAAATAAATGGGTGTTTAAAATAAAGAGAAATGTTGATGGTTCTCTAGCTAGGCATAAAGCTAGACTAGTAGCAAAAGGATTCAAGCAAACTCACGGCATTGACTATGGAGAGACTTTCAGCCCGATTGCAAAGATGGGAACAATTAGAACCTTGATTGCAGTGAGTGCAACAAGGAGATGGCCATTGTACCAACTTGACATAAAAAATGCTTTTCTCAATGGTGAACTTCAAGAAGAGGTATAAATGAGTCAACTGATTGGATTTGAAGACAAAAAGCATCCAAATTTTGTTTGTAGATTGAAGAAAGCTTTGTATGGGCTGAACCAAGCACCACGTGCTTGGAATCAAAGATTGGTCGAGTACCTCACAAGGTGTGGGTATAGCCCAAGTAATGCATATCCCTCTCTCTACATGAAGAAAGAAGAAGGCAAGCAGCTATATATTTGCATATATGTTGATGATCTCATCATAACAGGAAGTAATGTTGCAGGAATACAAGAGATAAAAAGAAAACTCGGTAAGGAGTTTAAAATTTCGGATCTTGGTGAGCTGAAATACTTTTTAGGCATTGAGATAGCCTATGGGAAAGATGACATCTACTTGATGCAAAGAAAGTACTTGTTGGATGTTCTTTTCAGAGTTGGAATGAGTGAATGCAAACCAATCACTCAACCTATGGACACAAATGTGAAGCTATGCTCAAATGATGGAGAGAAGTTACATGATGTAACTACATACAGGAGTATTATAGGCTCATTGATCTATGCTACGATCACAAGACCAGATTTATGTTATATTGTTGGAGTTCTTTCTCAATTTATGCAAGCTCCTACAAGTGAACATTTAAATTCAGCCAAACGAGTGCTAAGATATGTGAAACACACTGTCAATCATGCATTGTTTTATAGATATGATGAAGAATTACAGGTAAAGGGCTTCAGTGATGCTGATTGGGCTGGTTTGAAGGAAGATAGAAGATCCACTTCAGGTTATGTGTTTATGATAGGTAGCAAACCTATCACATGGAGCTCAAAGAAGCAACCTACTGTTGCACTATCATCTACAGAAGCTGAATATAGAGGTTTAGCCTTTGCAACTTGTGAAGCTATGTGGATTAAGAAGCTCTTGGCTGATCTTGATGTGCAGGTGGAGACCATTCCAATTTATGGTGACAACATGTCAAGCATTCACATGTTTACAAAGTCCTTAGATGCTTCTAAGCTAAAGAGGTTCAAGGATGACATCAACTTGCAGGATATGGCTGAAGGTGCAAGCTCACATGTGAGCTTGAGGGGGAGTGTTAAAAATAAAGAAGTAAGCTCGTATATATTTTTGCAAAAAGGATTTTCTTCAAGTAGAAGGAAAATACAAAAATGAAAAATAGAAGCATTTACTTCAGCAAGTAGTGGAGGCCAAAAGAGAATAAAATCCAAAAACAGAACTGTAAGAAGAGTGGCTGTCCAAAGTAGTGGAGAGATGATGGAGAAGAGCTCTCAAACTCATCATGAGAGTTTTTGGTCACTTGGCTATAAAAGAGGCAAGAGAGGACACTCAAGGATAGAGGAAGAAGGCATGGAAGTCCCTTTGTAGCTAGTTCATTTGGTTTGAGTCATTTTGTTCAGTTCACTCTCATAGAGTATGTCCAACCGCATACCCATTTTTGGGTAGTCTACTTGTGAGAGTCATATCTCTCAATATATGTATCCAATTTTAGTGTTTAAACATTCTTGGAAAGCTTATCTCGAGTACTTCCTCTATCTAAAACAGTTTTATGAAATTCTTTATGCTCTGTGAGTTATTCAGTTTTTAGTGAAGTCCAATTTTCAACCTAATTGAGTGGACAGGTAGCCTGTTTTGTATCAATGACTTGCCAACCCAAATCTACTCCATCTTGAGTTTTTGATAGCTCATTTTAAAGCTGTAGGTGTCTAGTTTGAGTGACCAAAGTATCAGGTTCATTGCATTTTTCAATTGGTACCAATTTTCATTTGAAGGTTTAGCTATTGGCAAGAGTCTTGATCCTGAGAAGGTCTTCTACACTTTCCGCTGCGATTAGGAGAGGAATTCTCCAACACAACAGAACCGAGCGACATGGTTAGTGTCGCCACTTCTCCACTGCTAGAATCCTCAACTGCTAACGAAGTACTTGAGGTACGACAACAAGTTGCAGAGTTAAAGATGAAATTATTACAATATGAACGACCACCATCTCCCCCCGATCAATCGTCAGAAGAAGAGGCACTTAACATTCCAGTTGAAGATACATTCGAAGAACAGTATGAACCTCAACCTCTTTCGGGAGGCAGAGTCACTGATGAAGGACAAGACATGTATGAAGAACCCCCTCCTGCATGGATGAAACAAGTAGAAGAGATGGGTCCAACTCACGAAGAATGCATATCCACTCAGAGGCTGGTCATGAAAGCCATTGAAGAAGAAATACTTCAATCAGAATATTTCCAGCACTTGGCTCCTAGGCGATTGATAACAAGTTTGGAGTTACAGTATAAGCTCTACTTTGTACTATTGGCCGACTACAACGCTGAAATTAAATGCAAAACGAATAAGTAACCTTCCTTCACCACACAATTCCAACCAGAGGACATTCCAAAAAAAGCCACACAAGGAGAAATCTTCCGACCTATCTGGTGGCAAAAGTTACTCGAGACTTATCCAGAGATGCTCCGAATGTGGGACCACGCCCCCATGCACTTAAAGTATAATCCATGCTATGGGCCAGTGCAACGAAGACGATCATGGAAGGCCTTTGCCATAAAAGTTCAGAACAATGCTAATTGCAAACAATGGCTCAATTACCCATCCATCGCATCATCAACAAGCACACCAATCAAAGCATACATGATGGCTACTATCAGATACTGGATGCCACGACTACAACCCATGACAGATGTCACTTCCCAGATGATGCTAAAGATCTTGGACATGATGCAAATCATACTCAAGACTCCGCAATGTACGTAACATCCAGGCTCCAATCCCGGGATTTATAAATGGAAATTACGACTTACTGTAGGATATGAGTACAACCCCTAGTATTAGGGTTGCTTACACTTGGCATGCGAGGATTAGATATCTCTAGCTTGCTACAAGCAAACATTTGATGATATGTTTACCACTGGGTTTTGGAAATCCCACTCGGAGGTGTTCGCGCCACACCCAACCCATCTGCTACAACTACTTGCATGCGAACAGACAATGCACTCAAAGATCTACACCACCTCCACAACCTGACATTCCTAGTGCAGTCAATTGGGATGCTCTTCAACGCAATCTTGTCAGGGGACTCAAGATCAAAGAACATGAGTTAGCCACTGAGATAGTCCAACACTACATTGATCATCCTGTGGAACAAAGGTCTGTCAGAGACGACAGACGCTAGGGGGGGAGAGTGTTGGCATTCTCTGTGAAGATGCAAGTATGGGCATGCACGCAGATCTAGCACTGAGGCAACCAATAAAAAATTTTCAATCCTCACATTATTTTAAAAAGTGATTCTCATCACTGAAAACCATTGTAAATACCACTTCGCCTTTTTGGTAGCTCCATTTTGTGCAAGCCGAGGAGTCCTCAAGCTTGAGGAGCTTTAGTTATATTTGTCTACCAAGTTTCATAATTTTCAGAGCTTGTTTGAGCCTCCAAAATAGCTTAGGAACCTAATTTTTAACTATATTCGGACACTAGGTCTGAACAAGACCAAAGCTAGTCAAAAACTATAAATAGAGCTAGAGAGCTCATTTTTGGGGCTAGCTTGTTGTAGATTTGAAGTTGTATGAGAACTCTTTTGCAATAGAAGTGATTCCATTGTCTCTCTCTCTCTCTCTTTGTTCTTGCCTTGTGTGCGCATGTGTGTGTGCATGTTAGTGTGCTTCTCACTGACACATTTGTGCCATCACTTGTTTGAGGTCTTCATACCATCCTCATGTCTTCCCAGATTGACATTAAAGGAGGTGCTACTCATCACTGAGCTACAGGGTAGATTAGCCAGGTGGGTGTTATTAATGCAAGAATTTGATTACGTGGTCATACATCATCCAGGATCTGCTCATGCCTTAGCTGATTTCTTATCTCGGCTTGATTCCGGTGAACCTCCTGGTGGAATTGATGATACCACCCCTGCTATTTATATGACTGATTCAGTTCAAGCTGAGGGCCAAGATCTCCCAGTGGCCCCTTCGTATTATGATGCTCTCTTGACCTTCCTCACTAGCAGTAGCCCCCCGACTAATACTTCTACTTCGGCTCGTCGTAAATTGGCAATGTATAGTCGATGGTTCCGGCTCATTGTCAGACAGTTGTATTACATTGATCCTTCTGGTGCGCTATTACGGTGTATTCCACCACATGAAGTTCCCTCGGTTATTGCAGTAGCACACTCTACTCCCTCCGGTGGTCATTTTTTGGTCAATCTTACCTACCAAAAAATTCTGCACAGTGGCTTATGCAATGTGATATTGCTACTTCTCTTAAAATGTGTGATGCTTGCCAACGCTCGGGACAGCCTTTACAATGGCATCATTTTCCATTGCAACTTGTTGCTCCCCTGGAACCTTTTCAAAAGTGGGGCTTGGATTTCATTGGGCCTATTACACCTTCGGCTATGATCACTCATCATTGGTATATACTTACTTGTACGGATTATGCTACTTGGTGGGCCGAAGCTTGGGCTTTACGGTCCGCTACTGCGTCTGTGGTAGTTAAATGTTTGATGACAGAAGTGTTCCCTCGGTTTGGTCTTCCTTTAGAGATTGTTTTAGATCAGGGCACACATTTTGTTAATTCCTTACTGCAAGCACTTACCCGCACCCTGCAGATTGTTCATAAATTTAGCTCTCCATATTACCCTCGTGCCAATGGTCTTGCTAAAAGTACGAATAAAACTCTACTTAACATGCTCAAGAAATTAGTTCTGGAATGTCCGAAGCGTTGGGATCAATTCCTTCCTTCAGTTTTGTGGGCATACCGCACTACGTACAAAGTGGCTACCAGGAATACACCTTTCAAACTGGCATATGGGCTACAGGCCATTGCACCCATGGAGTTGGTGGTACCTAGCCTCAGGGTGGCACTAGAATATAAACTCTTACGGAGGAATCCTTTCCTCTCCGGTTGGATGTGTTGTGGTCCTTGGATGAACAACACTGGGAAAGTTTTTTAATGCTGCAAGAAGTCCAACTACGACAAGCCCAGACACATGATCGGTTTTTGCATAATCCTATTCTTACAAAAGGAAAATTAGTTTTGTTCTATAATGCTAAATCTAATCGATCAACGGGCAAGTTCAAATTCCAGTGATTTGGTCCTTACCGTATTGCATCACAGATTGGACCCGCCACGTTCCGGTTATCTACGCTCACTGGTACCATTCTCCCTAAGGTGATCAATGGATCGAAGCTTCATCCCTATTATCCCCCGCCTTCTTCCTCATGATGCTTGATCGATATTTTTATTCTCCACCCGGTTTCTCCTACTATTCTGACTCGACGTTCCTTCCCTCTCCATGTGTTCCGGTTGATCGATTGACCATAATATTTCTATTTTCTTACCTAACCATGCTTAGTAGCCGCCTTATGTGTCTAAGATTCTGTTAATGCATGCATGTTGCCATTATGTTTGTATATTTCCAACACTGCGTGTTGATTATGTTTCTTCCTGCCTGTTCATTCAGTGTTTTTACTTAATCCCGTTCTACCTGCTGTTTTTTGCTATTGAGTCTTTGTGCGATTGAGTATTCTGTGTTTCCTCTTGTTTTCGTGCTCTTGTACTCACCATGGAAGCTCTGGCTAACATCGCGACCTTTCGTAATGGCCTCGCTCCGGAATTGAGCGAGGGTCTGCACGTTGGTGGCCTTCTGGCTTTCACTGAATTGCCCTGGCATTCGGTGGAATGCCATCCCTTCTTTGCATAGATCATATCTGCCATTGCTACTATGCCTGCTACTGAAACCTGCTAGTTGCTTGCATGCCTTAACCCCCGTGTAGTTGTCACCCTTAAGAAACCGCACAACTCACAGATAAAGCACAACCTGTGGAGGAAAGTGCTCAACCGGATGTTTCGCCGCTCGTGGTAACAACTCTCACTTTGATCTGTTCATTTCAGAATCCACCTCTGCCTCTGTCGCCATCAAAGATGCCTTTGCCGCCTAGTCCCCCTTCCTCCCCATGTCATTCGACAACCCATTCTCTTCCTTCCTCCCCTGATTACTCCCTTCCCTCATCATCCGCCACCATTTCAGCTAACCCCTCTCAGCCAATCTCCACCTCTATCGTACCTGAGTCATTCACCCAACTCATTCAGATCAGTAACTATCTCATTCATCTCTCCACCCATCTTCCCCATCACCTCCAAGTTGCCCAACAATCCCTCCGATAGCAGTACCAATCGAAGGTGGACATGCTTGAAGCAAACATTGCACCACTTTAGGAAGAGGTGCTTAGAGCCAAAGCTGAAGCTAGTTCCTACGAAGAACAAATTCAAAGTTTTCAAGCAGAGTTGAAAGAGAAGAACGTCATCATTGCAGCTCGTGATGATGAGATTAGTCGGTTGACCCAGACCGTGATTGACAAAGAGTCCGCCATGACAGCTTTGGGCAATCTTCTCGAGACCACACGCATGGATCTGGCTCTGGAGCAAAAGGGTCAAGAAATGGTGGACTTAGCCCTACAAGACACCACTGACTTAAAGAAAGTAACTGAAGAAATTTTTCAGAAAAGTCGCTCTCTGGAAGACGAAATTGGCAGTAACATTCAGCTGAAGAAGGATATCGAAGCCGTTCAAAAAGAGAGGCAGGACTTTTATAAAACTATGTCGTTCTAGTCTCAAGAGTTAGAGCGTCGGGAAAGACAATTGGGTGTCTAGGATGAAAGACTATCGTGCATCAATGCAAAAATTGCAAATATGAAGCTCAGACGAGATGCGGGGCTGGCCAATGAGTTCTACCTTCAAGAAGCCTTTTTGCAAAGTCAAGCTGAAGCCTTACTTTCCTAAGTTATCGCTCCCAGCTCTGTGCGGACTGATGCATATTTGTTTGAACCACAAATTTTGAAGGAAATGTTGGACTCCCTAAAGCAGAAAATCACATGAACTTTTAAATTAGCCCGTTTTATGTACATACAAGGAATCATTGATGATTCCTAAACCTTGTAATTCTCCCTGCTAGGTTTGACTCCACCGTGCGTGTCAGTGTAAGCCGTCAAAATATTATTTAGTATTATTTAGCAGAATCCTTGTAATTAGAATAGTCGCGCACCAAAAGGGTGTGGCAAAACCATGTATTTATTCTTTCTAATACAAAGAATATGTGCGGAGGAGACGATAGAGGAGTCATCGGCCTGTTCGGTCCGGGTGATAATTTGGAGTTGATTCTGATTTGGAGTTATATTAATTGCAGACGTGTCTGTATGAATCTGTAGTCGAAGTGATGTAATTAGGTATTATGTTACTGTTATTATATTGAAGAGAAGTGTGGCAATATGGTAAAGAAGAAGTGAATGTGTTGTGTATAAACTGCGATAATTCTTAGAAACGTTATGCGCTGAAGTGCATTGGAGTCTTCTATAATTGTTCGAATTAATTTATGAAGTTGATTGTCGTAAGTTAAGCAATGAATTGGGAAAATATATATAGGGCCTCTGATTTATCAGACCCCTGACCATCCCAAGAACCCGTGAGCAAGAATAACCATAATTTTAACACAATAGCTATTTTAACACTACGAAACTCAATCTCTGATTTCTTGTTGCTACATGTTAGGAATTGCAAGACCTCCCAAGAGGCTTGGGAATTATTCTCATCATATTTCTCCTCAAACACAAGATCTAGGAAGAATCAATTGTGGATGGAATTTAAAACCCTAAAGAAACAACCAAAGGAAGGAATGGTTGATTATGTAACCAAGATGAAAGATGTGGCTGATCAGCTTGCAAGAATTGGAGAGGAGATAGAAGAAGAACACATAGTGAGGAAGATCATTAATGGAATCAGGGCTGATGACAAGTGGGAGTCCTTCACCACAACAATGGATCTCTACATGGATATGCAAATACCTGACCTCAACACCTTGATGGGGCAACTCTTCACCCACAAGACTAAGCTCAACAGAAATGGTGATAACTCAAGAGGTAACCAATCTTCTGCCCTTTATACGAATAAGAATAAATCTAAGGATAAAGGTAAAAGCAAGAAGATTGAAGAAGAGGTGTTAAATGTAAAATGGGTTATAGGTTAAACTAATACCGATTAAGCGTTACTTTACGTTCTATTCAAATGCTTCTCTTTCACTTGGTTCCAAATCTTTAACCGCGATCGTTCTCTTAGCCACGTGGGTTCTTGGGAGTGGTAGGGGTCTGTTAGACAGAGGCCCTGTACTATTTTCCCAACTTTTCACACACTCATAAATATTTCATCACGTCTTAGCTCAGTGTTTGACTCTGACTACTGATAATTATCCGGCGTGCGGGACTTAGAACTTCTGGACTGGACCTGCTATAATAACAGAGCGAAAGTCCTGTTCTGACTTATCACTAGTAGAATACTCAACTTTATTAATCGGATACTACTCAATATGCTGCTTCTGTGTGACCAATAGGTATACCGAACAATAATACAACAGACAACTATACTTGCAAACTTATCGTATACCAAATCAAGCAACAAGTTCCTACCAACAGTCGATTCATCACAAACTTATCAATGCTTATGTTCGTGTACAGACCTTTACCGATAAGAATCTTTCCTGGGATCGGAATCCTCAATGAACGCAGACTATTGTATCGAATCTGGTCACTTAACCGAAAAAAATACTAAAATGCAAATGATTCACTTCGACCTTACACAGTCTCTCGCAGGATGATAAACCACACTATTTCGTGACGAAAAAGATCCAGAACCGCATATAACTTATCACCAAACAGATTCACAACACAAGACTACCGAATAGAACTCGGCACGACAGGAAGAAGAGCAAAATAGTTAGATGCGAATAGAACAGAACAGAACTCAATATTCTCATCAACACCTCATACATGGTCTCAAACAAGATGCTCGCAATTTCCCAAATAGAATCAATAGAACAGACAGACAGAACACATACACACACAATGCTACACTTGCGATTTCCAAACACCTCGGTTCGAGACGTAATCAAACCACTCACTACAATACCCAACAGAAGCAGAGGCTCTTCCCAAAACTGCCGGTCTTTACCGCTTTCCTTTGTGCGTTTTAAATAGAAGTCTGCTACAATGTTTCCGCGAATCCACTTTTTATGGCACCTGTCCGGGTTCATCCGTCCTGGTTCGGCGGCCCTCTAACACTGGCACGCACGGTGGACTCGAACCCGCAGGTGCATTACTGTCTGCAACATCTTTTTGCACTGGCTGTCGGTCCATACCAGGGTTTGACTCCCCAATCCTTTCTGACCGCACTTGTTCTAGTGGCGAAACAAGTATAGCCAGCCATCTCCTGCGAAAAAGTGTCCAGCTATTTTGAACACGGCTATCCAACTATTGTTTTAATAAGTCGATATCCACATTTGTCATCAATGTGGCATTTAGTTCTACGCCCTCATCTTTTAATATCTGCTTTTCGAAATCTTGCAATACTTGTATCCTTGACTGCAAAATTTCATTTTCGGCTTGCAGGTGAGCATTCAGGGTAGAAAAACTTGACATTTCGGTTTGAATTTGTGTTTGGATAGTTTGCTGCCACTGATTAAAGTCTTGGACATACTTTTTTGCGGTGATCAATTCTGCCATTAGATGCCGGTTGTTACTCTGTAACACCTGTATTAAAGCTTCTTTGTCATCCAATTCTTTTTGCATCTGTGTCATTAATGAATTGGACTTAGTTATCGTGGCCAATAATAACTCGTTTTTGTGCTGAATCGCTTGTTCTTGTTGCCGTAAATATTGAAAAACCTCTTGGAGTTGGTTTTGCATCCTTATGACAAAATCGGGTTGGGGGTTGTCCGGTGCTTGCTCTGGACTGGCAGTTGGCAAATTGTCTGCCATTCGTCGTTTAATGGACAGTCGAAACGGCGTCCCTACTGTCTGATTCTGTGCGCTGTTACCTGTGTGGAAGAAAGATGCAGACGAGGTGGAGGGTTGAGCTGCTTCCTCAGGCTCTGTGTGGTGTTCTGAATTTATTTGATCATGTTCACCGGGATAAAAAGGGGGGACCAGTGTAGCTGCTTATCCTTTACAGATTGGACAAAATTAAATATAGCAGCTAAATAGGCTGCTAGTCTGCTGTTGGTGTGGGATCTTCTCTTATCCCCGACAATGATTTGTGCGTAGAGGTGGTTATAGAGCCAATGTGTCCAGCTAACCGGACCTCCTTCTTCGGCATGTAATAGGGGGGAAAAATTTTCTTTCGACATTAAGTCAAATTTTACTAGTAAACAAAGCTTTTCTAAATACCATTTAAATTGTTCTCGTCGGTGATAGGTGGCGTTTTTCAACATGTAATACCGTCGGGGGCTTTCACAGTCGCCAAATTCCTTCTTCAGGTCCTCATTTGAACATTTAAGATATCGGGCACCATCATAGAGTGGTAGTTTAAATACGGCTGAGACGAGCTGGGGCGAAAATCGTACCTGATTGAGAATGAAGCCGCTGGTTTGTTGCATGCTATCTAATTGGTCCTCTGCATCGTCATTAGCAATCCACTGTTGCCACGGTAATTTGGCAAACTGGAGGAGCCCTATCTTTCGCAGCCAGTCTTCATTCTTTTGCGATTTGATGTCGAGCTCGATTTTGAATTCGGTGGAGAATTTATGCTGAGTCTTTTCTGATGTAGAAGTTACTGCGTCATCTGCTTAATCTTGTAGGGTAGTATCTGTTGTCGTTACCATATGGGTCTGCGTATGGGCGCGCTTTCTGAGTTGCCAGCGGAGAATGTCAGATTTCGACATGCTTGGTTAAGGGTTGCTGAGAAGAATATGCTGGAAGTTGCTAACTGGGGCTGAATCTCGAAGAATACTAATGAAGAAAGCTATGCTCTGTATACGCATTTTATAAACACTGGTGCTTGAACGGCCATTTGCTATACTGATTGTATGTCAGTAGGACATGACTCTTCCCTCCCTTGATAATATTTGTATCAGAGTAAAAATCATTATGCCGCGTGTTATAGTGTAGATTGGTACTAGACTGAACAAAACTTTTCATGTGCGAAAATGTCAGAAAATCAAAAGTTGATTATCACATTCATACATTATGAATTTGGATGGGCAAATATACTTATTCTTCGATGAGACCTTCGAGATACATACTCCTAGCCGATCTAAATGTTCGAGCTATCTTTTTCTTAAGAGTTTCTAACAGTTGTTTTAGCGTATCAGGCTCTAGAAGCTACGCATCTATTCTAGCAGAGCTAAGTGCGACTGCTTCGGTGAGCACATTCTCGGCCTGGGTCTGCACAAAAGCTTCCTGTAGATAGAAATCGTTGGATAGTGCGGCATCCCGGGAAGTCTTCATTTCGGCCAGTTTGGTCTTCAGCTCTGTAATATATTCCTTCTGGTTGCGCAGTTGGTTGTCTTGGCGTTCAAACTGCTGGGTTTGGAAATCAAGAGTTTTCTTAAATGCATCTCGTTCTCTGCGCGTCTTGTCGATATCCTTGAGGTATTGTCCTTCCCGTATCAGCTGGCGTTTTAGGATACTGTTAACTTCATTTGCACATTCTTCGGCTCGCCGTAACTGTTCTTGGATTTGTTCGGTTTCTTTCTGTTGATCCTGATTCTTCTGGATGGCTTCCTGCAATTGAGTCTTCGTCTCTGCGATCAATTTTTCGAGGGAGGCGTTGATATCTTCTTTTTCGTGGAGGGTGACCTTCAGAGCTCGGATTTCTTCATGCGCGGCGTGTAGGAGTCGATCTTTGGCTGCAAGTTGCTCGAGGGCTGCATCTCGTTGCTCTACTAGGGTCTGTTCTGCCGAGAATTTGGCTTGGAGCTCTGCTAACTGCATCTAGAGCTGATGGTTCTCAATCTTTGTGGCTTCTATTTCTTCTTGGAGGGGGGTGATGTCAGCTTCCAGGACGTCGACCTTGTATTGGTATTCGGCCTTCAGGTTGTCCGTGGCTTCCTTAAACTGTATGGGCAGCTAGTGTGATAACTGCATGAGGAAGTGCCCCATGGAGGCTAGTTCCGAAAATACGGTGGGTGGTGGTGGTGGTTGATGAGGCTGAGAGGAGGTATCAGTGAGTAGGTTTTGGGAGTTTGGGGGAGAGTAGTTAGGGGAGGAAGAGGAGGAGGGTGTAGGTTCAGAACCGGGTCGGCGGGATGGTTCCGGTGGGATGTCGGGGTTGACAGGTGGGGTAGGCAGAACAGAGTCAGTCGTAGTTACCTTTGCAACGATCTGTTGTTCGGCTTCTGTATGATTGATGGCCGCAATAAGTTCATCCAGTGCTTTTGTGGCGGTTTTCGGTTCATCCTGTTGATGCTCAGATTCCTTTTCGGTGGACAGTATCTCTGTATCTGCTTGGTTTTGCTGGTCTTGTTGCTCTGTCGAAGTGTCGTTGTGTATTGAAGTGGCGGTGTCGTGGTAAGTTTCTTCTTGCTTATCTTCTTCGGCGTCGTGTTTCTTTCCGGCGGATCCTTGGACTTCACTTTCTGAAGAACTGATCCGGATTCGCTTAGAGCGGAAGAGTTGATTGATCTCTTCGTCGTCTTCTTCAGTTTCCTCGAGCGGTTGTGCTGATTCTTCGTGCCTAAGTGCTGGGCCTGAGGGTGGGGGTTGTGCGGCGAGAATGGTTGGGAAGAGGAAGGAGATGATGTGGGGAAGGCGAGAGCGCGGAGAGGTACCTTTCTGGAGTTGTTTTACTATAGCGACGGATTCCTTATGGATTCGTTGGAAGAAATAAGAGGCAAAGTTGACAGGTTCGCGGGTGGCTAACTCGAGGGCGGAATAGAAGGGGCGAGAGATGCCGTAGGTTCGTTTTTGCAGGTTGAGGATTGCTACGAGGAACTGTAGGGCGGATCATTCGGGTTCTGGGCGGCAGAGAATGGCATATTCGTTTGATGAGGAGCGGGGAAAGAGTTCGGTCATGCGAGCGATAGGGATGCTAGGACCATTTTCGCGTCCTTGCGGGGTGAGGCGGTAGGCTGCAGAGAAGGCTTGGAAGGTGATGACGGTTCTATATGGGAGGGAAGGAAAGACCCACTGTCGTTCGGTGATGGGGAATTGGGCGATGGCGTGGATGATCTGCGCAGAGAAGGGGTGGGTTTCCATTGAGTGCCAGGGCAACTCAGCGAAGTTAGCCAACCCTCTGCAACGCAGGTATTCGCCGACGTCTGTCGGGATACCATCACGGAAAGCAGCGCAGTTGGCTAGCGCTTCCATGGTATTCAGGAGCACACTTACAGGCAACACAGAGGACAGGGATAATACGTGTAATCTTGAGAACACGATAATGTTTATGGCGCAACTGATGAGGTTAAGTAAGGAGAACACGGTGGGGGTGGGAAGGGGGGGGGTGGGTATCATTGTGCGGTGCGGGAGTAGTACTGGTTTTTCATGCAGGCGTGCGTGCTTGAGTGACCGGTAGGGATGGGCGGTTGGTAACATAAAGATTCGTACAAAACACGACTAAAAAGGGAGAAAAAAGAAAAAAGAAAAACGCAAAAATTTATACAAAACGCGGTTCGCCGCCGAATAATTTAATGCGTACTAGTAGTGGGGTAATACGGCCGCAGCTTCGACCCATTGATTACCTTTGGAAGTGGATTTCCGGTCAATGTAATCAACCGAAAAGTTGCCGGACCGATTTGTTCTGAGATCTTGAAAGGGCCGAACCATCGTAGTTTGAATTTTCCTGCTGCTCTATCCGATTTTGCGTTATAGAAGAGTACAAGCTGGCCTACCGAAAAGATTGGAGTCTTCAAATATCGATCGTGTATCTTGGCTTGCCTTAGTTGTACTTCGCGCATAGTTAAAAAACTGAGCCATCGATGCTCATCAAGTTCTCTGAGTGCGTCCATTCGTGCTGTCAGCGAATATTCCGGTAGCATCTTCTGAGTGATTGCTACACGCAGACTTGGGATGACTATTTCCATGGGTGCTATTGCTTCTAAGCCATAAGCTAGTTTGAAAGGTGTCAAGCCTGTTGTTACCTTATATGTAGTCCGGTATGCCCATAATACGGCGGTTAGTAATTGATCCCATCTTTCCGGTGCTTCCATGATCAATTTTCGGAGGATATTCAATAGTGTTTTGTTTGTACTTTCGGCCAATCCATTGGC
The DNA here is from genome assembly GCA_020310875.1 of Ceratopteris richardii. Lineage (NCBI taxonomy): Eukaryota > Viridiplantae > Streptophyta > Polypodiopsida > Polypodiales > Pteridaceae > Ceratopteris > Ceratopteris richardii. Next base: position 166,963,464 of record CM035409.1, read on the forward strand.
ACGTGGATAATAAGGAGAGCTAAATTTATGTGTGACCTGGAATGATTGTGTAAGGGCCTTCATTAGATTGTTTACAAAGTGAGTGCCTTGATCTGAGACAATTTCCAGGGGTAAGCCAAATCGTGGGAAGACATCCGTGAGTAGACATTTTGCTACCGTAACCGCTGTAGCAGATCGTAAAGCCCATGCTTCTGCCCATCTTGTTGCATAGTCTGTACAGGTTAGTATGTATCTGTTGTTACTGAAGACTGCTGGGGGTGTGATTGGACCGATAAAATCTAGTCCCCATTTCTGAAATGGTTCGAGTGGTAAGATGGGTTGCAGTGGAAAAAGATGCCTTTGCAAAGGCTGACCAGTTCTTTGACAAGTATCACATTGTTTAACAAACTGTGCGACATCTCTGTACATCGTTGGCCACCAGAGACCTCCTTGCAAAATTTTCCGGTGAGTTAAGTCTACTGCAAAATGGCCACCATAAGGAATTGAGTGCGCCAAAGTGATAACTGAATTAACCTCATGAGGTGGAATACAGCGAAGTAAGATTCCGGTATGATCTATATAATATAGTTCTCCTGCTATTAGCCGAAATCGACGGCTAAAGACTGCCAATTTCCTTCGAACTACCTTGGTCGTCTCAGATGGGAAGCATCCTTCGGTGAGAAAAGTTAGAATCTGATCATAGTATGTAGATGGTGCTTGTGGCTGAGCCGTCTCATCGGATAGTGGTTCAGCATTATAAATCGTAGGAGTCGTGTCATCTATGCCTAGCGGAGCTTCACCGGAATCCAGGCGAGATAAGAAATCTGCTAGGGCATGTGCATTTCCGGGTCGGTGAATGACGTCATAGTCAAATTCTTGTAAAAGTAGCACCCATCGTGCTAGTCGTCCACCTAAATGCTGCTGTCTTACTAGATAAACAAGGACAGCATGATCCACATGAAAGGTAAATTTCTGGCCTAATAAATAATGTCTGAACTTTTTAATTGAGTAAATCAATCCGAGGCATTCTCTTTCAGTAGTGGAGTAATTCTTTTCTGCCGGTGCAAGCCTTCTACTGGCGTAATAAATAGGGCGAAACCACTTATCTGTTTGCTGCATCAGAATACTGCCAATTGCAATATCTGAAGCGTCGACAAAAACATGGAACGGATTGTCCCAGTCCGGTGGTTGTAAAATTGGGGCTTGTGTCAAGAGATACTTGAGCCGATCAAATGTTGTTTGGCATTCTTCAGTCCATTCAAACTGTCGGGGAGTTTTTGTGATTAGCCTGTTTAGTGGTACTGCTAGGTGAGCAAGCCACCGTAAGTGTCTACCATGCCACCGTATTTGACCCATAAAACGCATTACTTCTTTTGGAGTTGCGGGTACCGGAGCTTCTAAAATTGCCGAAATTTTATCTGGGTCTACTCGGATACCTTGAGCAGATACAATATGCCCAAGTAGTTTGCCACATGAAACCGCAAACACGGATTTGTTTGGGTTAAGACAGAGTCTATATTCTCTACATTTCTGAAAACAACATCGTAAATGACTTAAATGTGCTATCATCTTCCCAAAGATCGAGAAGTCGTCAAGATATACTTGCATGAATGAAGTGAGATAAGGAGAAAATATCTCCTGCATACATCGCTGAAATGTGCTTGGTGCATTTCTTAATCCGAACCACATTACGGTGCAGGCGAAGACACCCCAATTGGTAATGAAAGTAGTTTTTGGTATATCTTCTTCAGCCATTCTAACCTGATTGTAACCACTATATCCGTCTAAGAATGAATACATTTCGTGGCCTGCTACCCTATCAAGCATAGTATCCAGAAAGGGGATCGGGAAAGGGTCTGGTACTGTTGCTGCGTTCAATTTGCGGTAATCTACGCAGATTCGTAGTTGCTTATTTTTCTTTGGCACAATCACAATTGGTGAAATCCATTCAGCATGTTCTACTGGTACGATGAATCCTACTTTTAATAATCTGTCAAGTTCGTCTTTTACCTGAGAGGCATAATTGGGATTCATCCGATAGTTGGGCTGCCTATTTGGTTTAGCTTCAGGCTTCAGCATGACTCTGTGCTGATATATGCGCGGATCTAATCCTTTCATATCTAATCCTTTCATATATCCTCTGTTGGCTTGAATAATGGTTGTAATTCAGTATCTGCTTGGTCAGACTGTTTGGTGATAGCTACTACTGCACAAACTGAAGTGTTCCAGTTATTAATGACAGACTGTAGATCAACAATTCCTAGAGACATCAAATCGGCGTTATTCTTCAGAAATTGCTCTTCTTCATCATCTGATAGTCCATCTAACATATGAACTGGTTCAGCGAGATAAGGTCTGGCGTGAAGTTCGCAGGGTTGTATAGCATCTAGTTTTACCACATATTTACGATTGGCATCCTTGAATGTGAGCTCTTGTGCAGACCAGTCCTGTATTACCTTTGCATGCTTCAGCCAAGGTCGGCCGAAAAGAAGGTTGTAATCCAAGGTGGATTCGGGTAGATCTAGTATAACAAAAGTCATTTTGAAAGTCGTACCTTGTAGAGTAATGGGTACATTCCGTACAAGTCCTACGGGATGGACTCTAGATTGATCAGCCATTCTGACGAAGAATTGAACTGGTTCGATTTCGGTCCAGCCTAGCTTTTTACATAATGCTGCGGTTGCAATGTTTACGCCAGAGCCTCCGTCAATTAATACTTGCGTGAGCTTTTGATTCTTATACCATACTGTAATCAAAGGCACTGCATGATCAACCGTAGAATCAGATTCTGGTTGAACTGCAGCGGTTGCTGGAATGCAAGAAGGTGCCGGGGTAAAATGTTGTTGAAACTGTTGCCGGATTCCAGGTACTAACGTCAAAAGTTGGCCGAGAGGTAGGGTGATAGATGCCTTGGATAAAATTTCCCAGGCCTATTGATATTGGTTATCCTGCTCTTTTGAACTTGAAGTCTCTGCTGTTGCTGAAGTATCTGCTGTTATGTCTTCTGCTAATGGTTGTTCTACTGCTGCTTCTTTTTGTTGCATTCCTTCCTTTGCTGCCGAGGTCTGAGTTACCGGAATGGGTTCCGGGAACACTGGAGGTTCTGTGGCGGTCCAGTGACTAGCCTTGTTATACATCCTATGTTGTTCTCGTATCCCTGGTTCAAATACTTCTGCTGCTGGTTGCAGTTGTTTACCTGATCGTGTCTGGACTGTAGCAGTTTGTGTTTCTACCGGAGTAATTTGTACCATGTTGGCCATTGGGTTTTGCCGCTCCTTCTTCCTCTGATCATACTCAGCTGCGTCTTTGCAATATCTTCTAATGTGTCCGAATTCACCACAAAAATGACAGCGTGGTGGTGGTAAATTGGGGTTTTCCGGTGGTGGTCCGTTCTGCCATCGGTTGGCATTATAATTGTTGTTCCTTTGTCCTCGGTAGTTCCGATATCCCTGTGGTTGATTGTTTCTCAGTTGCGGAGGTACATAGTGATTTGCTGCCTGTCCATGTTCTTGAATAACAACATTGACTGTTGCTGTTCCTTGTATTCTGGCATTGTAGAGACAATTTCCGGTGGAGTGTCCGGCAGTGTTGCAGATAGCGCAGAATGTCTGATTTAGTGCACAGTTAGCACTTGTATGGCCTGGATTTTTGCACGTGGTGCAGTATACTTGCCTGGTTATATCTTCAGTCGTATTTTTGTTTGTCCTTAACCATTCCAAGTCTTCTGAAAATCCACCAACCTTGGATTCCAGTTGCAAAGCCATGGCGATGACTGCATCTAATGTCATTGCTCCGACACATCTGATAATCATGATCTGCTTCAATTGCGGGTTTAAGCCATTGATAAACCACTGAGTGATGACGTCATCAGGTAGATTAGCATGTGCCTGTGGTATCTGCCGTAGATGTGTTCTGAAGAGAGTAGCATATTCCTGGACAGTCTGATTCGCCTTCTGTCGGTTGTTCTGTAGATAATCAAAGATTTCAGCAGGGTTCTTCTTTAATCTGAATCGTTGTAGAAAGGCATCTCGTACTGCATCATAGGTACCGAAATGATTAATGTCGTATTCCGTAAGCCATCTAGCCGCTTCATTGACCAGAATAGATTGAAAAACAATGGCTTTGTATGCCTGATCCGGTGGATGGTTGAGGACTGCATAACTGATCTCGAAAGTGCGTACGTGAGCATCCGGGTCATCTCCTGGGAATCCACCAAATTTCGTGTAGGTTACTCCTGTTGGAGGCAGCCTTGGTTGACCTAACTGTTGTTGTTGTTGTTGTCCGTTCATCGTGGGTGTCTCCGGTCCTTCTTCTGTATCTTGAGGTTGATTAGTTGAACTATCAGAATCTGGATCGCCGGACGACGTGCCTTCCGGTGTGCTATTTTTGCGCAGGATACTTCGGATCTCAGCTTCGAATAGATCTCCTTCTTTCTGGATGTCCAATATCCGAAATCTTTCTTCCAGACACACGGGTCTGGCTGAGGATTCTGCAACAAATGCTAATCCTTGACCGCCAGTTGGTGTTTCTATCACCGGAATATCACCGGAATGAGCTAACAGTCTACCAGACTGTAGCGTTTTTTCACTTTTACTGATATCTTTTCCTAGAGTTTGTCTATTCTCTAGCGGCGTCTTGATAAATTCTGGAACTACTGTACTTTGGTTAGGCTGGGTCGAGGTGACACCAGCATGTACCAAAGGCACTGATCGTTCCACCGGAATATGACCGGAATTAATTCTAGCGTCCTTAACTTGCTCGACCACTGAGTCTGGTCGCGTTATACCTTCTTCTTCTAGAGTTGTTTTTTGTACTTTTCTTGTTCCCGTCGTCTGGGTCCTAGGATACGTTTCACCAGACCAAGTAACCGGCATGTATCATTGCCCAGTGATATTATCTGAGCAGTTTGCAACAATCTGGGTCTGTTGCTACTGTCAGTAGATCATATGTTACTAGATGCTTGCTTCTTACAACCCGCTTAGCACTCTAATGCCACTTTCTCACAAGTAACTCGTAATCAAATACTACTTTACCGCAGAGATTGTTAAACAGTTGCCACTTTCCCACAGACGGCGCCAAATGTTAAATGTAAAATGGGTTATAGGTTAAACTGATACCGATTAAGCGTTACTTTACGTTCTATTCAAATGCTTCTCTTTCACTTGGTTCCAAATCTTCAACCGCGATCGTTCTCTTAGCCACGTGGGTTCTTGGGAGTGGTAGGGGTCTGTTAGACAGAGGCCCTGTACTATTTTCCCAACTTTTCACACACTCATAAATATTTCATCACGTTTTAGCTCGGTGTTTGACTCTGACTACTGATAATTATCCGGCGTGCGGGACTTAGAACTTCTGGACTGGACCTGCTATAATAACAGAGCGGAAGTCCTGTTCTGACTTATCACTAGTAGAATACTCAACTTTATTAATCGGATACTACTCAATATGCTGCTTCTGTGTGACCAATAGGTATACCGAACAATAATACAACAGACAACTATACTTGCAAACTTATCGTATACCAAATCAAGCAACAAGTTCCTACCAACAGTCGATTCATCACAAACTTATCAATGCTTATGTTCGTGTACAGACCTTTACCGATAAGAATCTTTCCTGGGATCGGAATCCTCAGTGAACGCAGACTATTGTATCGAATCTGGTCACTTAACCGAAAAAAATACTAAAATGCAAATGATTCACTTCGACCTTACACAGTCTCTCGCAGGATGATAAACCACACTATTTCGTGACGAAAAAGATCCAGAACCGCATATAACTTATCACCAAACAGATTCACAACACAAGACTACCGAATAGAACTCGGCACGACAGGAAGAAGAGCAAAATAGTTAGATGCGAATAGAACAGAACAGAACTCAATATTCTCATCAACACCTCATACATGGTCTCAAACAAGATGCTCGCAATTTCCCAAATAGAATCAATAGTTAGAACAGACAGACAGAACACATACACACACAATGCTACACTTGCGATTTCCAAACACCTCGGTTCGAGACGTAATCAACCCACTCACTACAATACCCAACAGAAGCAGAGGCTCTTCCTAAAACTGCCGGTCTTTACCGCTTTCCTTTGTGCACTTTAAATAGAAGTCTGCTACAATGTTTCCGCGAATCCACTTTTTACGGCACCTGTCCGGGTTCATCCGTCCTGGTTCGGCGGCCCTCTAACAGAGGCTAGTACCTCTCAAGCTAATTATGCAAGAAGAGGTGCTAGAGGAAGGGGCAGAGGAGGAAAGCAAGGCAGGGGGAGATTCTACAACAACTCACCATGCAACATATGTGGTCTTAACAATCACACTATAGAAGAATGTTTCAAGAATACAAGGAACTAAAGGGGAAGAGGCTTCTATAGAGGTAGCTATGGACAATATAGAGGTAGATACAACAATGGTGGAGGCAACTACAACCATAGCTACAATCAAGGCTACAACAACAACAATTATCAAGGAGGATTTAGAGGAAGAAGGGACTACAACAACTATACTGAAGACCAAGAAGACTCTCTACTCATCATGAACATGACATCGAAGCAAGGTAAAGATGATGAGCATCTTTTCTACATTGATTCAGGATGTTCCAACCATGTGGCTGGAAATGTAGCTCTATTATCTAATGTTGAAGAACCAAAAGAGAAGCATGAAGTACAAAGAGGTGATGATACTAAACACTTAGTCCAGCAAATTGGAAATGTCAAAACATCTGATGGTAGCATGAACCTTTTGAGTAAAGTTCTGTATGTGCCAACTATAACCAAAAACCTAATTAGCGTTGGCCAGATTGTTGAGAAAGGTTTACAAGTCAGATTCACTAAGCATGGAGCATATGTGGAAGACCCCCAACAAGGCTTCAAAAGGATTGCCAAAGGTGAGAATTCAGGTAGATTATTCACATTTGAAAATGAAGACACAAGGAACATAACACTATTCAGTTATAGAGATCAAACCTTATCTAAGTTAGAAATATGGCACAAAAGGCTAGGACACATAGGAGAAAGAACTCTGAAGCAAATGTGCAAGGATCAAAGTGTGCTTGGCATTCCCAACGTGACCAAGCAACATACGATATACAAATGTGGAGCATGCCAATTTGGCAAAGCTCACAGGCAACCATTCAACAAGAGAGGATACATCCATGAAGACTATTTGGAGCTTTTACACACTGATGTGTGGGGACCTAGCAAAGATCCATCCATCTCAGGTTCAAGGTACTATGTGTCATTTATTAATGATTACAGTAGATGGACAATTCTTTATTTCATGAAACATAAGGATGAGGTATTTACATGTTTCAAGAAGTACTTGGCACTAGTTGAAAACCAAACAGGAAGGAGCTCGAAAAGGATCAGATGTGATGGAGGTGGTGAGTAGTTTTCACTTGAGTTTGATTCATTTCTACATGACAAAGGCATAAAGAGGGAAGTAACAACTAGATACACTGTTAAATTGAATGGAGTAGTAGAGAGAGAAGGAACAGGTTAATTGTTGAAGCTGCGAGGTCTATGTTACATGAGAAGAAGTTACCTAATTATCAATGGGTAGAGCCTATTTCCACAGCCACCTACTTGGTCAGTAGGCTTCCATCCAAATCATTGGATGGTATGACACCCTATGAAGCATGGAATGGCAGGAGACCCTCATTAGACCAGTGCAAAATATTTGGGTGCATCGCTTATGCACACATCCCCTCACAAATCAGAGGAAAGCTTGACCCTAAGGTTGAGAAATTTATATTTATTGGGTATGATTAGAATCAAAAGGGGTATAGATTGTACAATCCCACTAACAAGGCATTTATGGTTAGTAGGGATGTAGTGTTTGATGAAGATAATTCATGGTTTGAATATGATTGCAGGAAAGTCAAGTTACCATATGATTTGGAAAATGATTTTCCAACCCTCACACAAGAAGATCAACCATTGGTAGAAGATATCAACTTAGAAGATGAAGAGCAGATTGACTTCAAGGCTTGGAAGTCAAGAGGCAAGGTCAAGATCAAGCAACAAGAAGACATACTAGAGTCTTCAAATCAAGCATTAAGGAGATCACAAAGAGAAAGTACGAAGCCCATAAGGTATGGATATGATACATCTTTAGTCACCAAGCACTCTGTGTATATCACTAAAGACTCTATGGCAAAAGAGCCTTCTTCATTTGAAGAGGCTCAAAGAAGAAAGAATGGAGAGAAGCTATGCAAGAAGAAGTGGAAGCACTGTAGGAAAATCACAATTGGGATCTAGTTCCCAAGAAGCCAGACATGAAGGTAACTGGATCCAGGTGGATATATAAAATAAAAAAGAACTCTGATAGCTCTATAAACAGGTACAAGGAAAGGTTAGTGGCAAAAGGTTTTGCCCAAACTAATGGAGTAGACTATGAAGAAACATTTTCACCTCTGGCAAAGACGCCAACAATCAGGGTTTTGGTAAGCCTTGCTACCTCTAAAAATTGGAATCTATATCAGTTAGATGTCAAGAATCCATTCTTAAATGGATGGATATAAGAAGAAGTGTATATGGCACAACCACCAGGGTTTGAAGATGACGATAAAGCAGGTTATGTATGCAAGCTTAGGAAGGCACTCTATGGTCTCAAGCAAGCTCCTAGAGCTTGGAACCATAGACTTGTTACTTATTTACAGGACCAAGGCTTTGTGGCAAGCAAGGCAAATTCATCTTTGTTTGTTAAGAAGAACAAATCAGAAGTTATCTACTTATATGTCTATGTAGATGACATCATTATTATAGGGAAAGATGCTAAGGACATCAAGTAGGTCAGGCTCAATTAATGAAGGAATTCAAAATCAATGATCTTGGTTTATTCACCTACTTTCTTGGCTTAGAGTTTGTGTATACAGATTCTGGTATATTTATCACTCAAAGGAATACATACATGATATGTTCCCAAGCATGTTAGGCTTGAGGGGGAGATGTTGGTGCAATTAAACCCAAGCCCACATACTTGATTAACTAGCTTATGCTTAACTTATTGACATAACCTATGAAAGGCTTCATATGATCAACCTCTTGTAAAAGTACTTCACATTTATCCTTGTAAAAGGGGATTTCATCCATGAGGAGTTAGGAAGCTCTAAATCATGTATCACTTGGTTGTTGAGCAATGAGAGAATCTATCCTATATGTTAGCATTCACCTTTTGGGTAGACGTTTGAATTTGAATTCAAACTTTGGCTCCAAGTTCAACTATAAGAAGAGGATCTAAAAGACCCGCATGTATCTCGAGGTTGAGAGATCATTTTTTAGTAAAACCATTGTGAAGTGAGAGCTCACCTCATATCTCATTCACTTCTCACACATTGAGCAGTGTTTGATTGCCAATGACATTGTATTTGTACATTTTTAATACATATATGATCATTACATTTTCATCTTACTTCTTTGTCATAAATCCATCATAACAGTGATCTTCTCAGAGCTTGTTCTCAATGCGTAGTTGATCACTTGCAATGCTTTAAGGCATGATACAATCCGCATACTGTCTTTTACAATCCTACAAAGTTTCACTAGCATTGCTTCTCGAGAACGTCAGATATTAACATATCTTTGCTCACTGGTCTAGTGATTGTTGCAGCCGGTGAATGTCGAGATAGTGTTGTGACTTGCTAAACTTCTTTCTCTGCATGTAGTCCATCATTTTTTATGAAATCACTCATGATTGTTAGTTTACTAAGTTAATTAGAGTTCCCCAAAAGGAATTAAGTCAATTGCTGCTGTGCTCAGAGAATTGACAGGTGTAAGAACAAAAATAGCAAGTTTTTTGTTCTTGATTAACTCAAACATATCTGTTTTGATCTATCAATTAGTGGATCATCTTCCAAGCAATATATATAATTTTTTGTGTTCATTAGCAAGCCATCATTCTTAGCAGGTGTGAAGCAGGATCTAGCTACACCACTTCATCTCTTGTGACTATCCACCATCTCCTCCAACACCATCTATCTTCAAGATATCCCAATGCTAGTCAAAATTCTAGTATGTGAAGATGACGACCTTATGAAACCAGTTGTCTTGGGCCAAGATTGGATCTATGACCATGCAGTCAATTTAAACTTAAGAAGTCAACGTCTTCAAGTGTGGGTACATGAGCAATGCATTACTTTAGAATTAGAAAGTGGCATGATCACAAATCTAGGTGTCACACATTCTCTTAGTTCTTCTAAGGCTAATCTTAGAGAAGAAGATGTTGTATGTGTCAAAAGCTCTATGATGTAGAAGGACTCAATCATGGAAGAACAAGCTCAAAGGCAAGTGGACCTCTTTCCTTTTTCAAAGACTAATGCAACCACAATATGTCAATCACAGAGGCAAGCAAAATAGTACAAGACAACCATTATATCAAATAGAGCAACAAATTTCAAGAAGAAAGTAGCTCTGGGCATGAAGCAGATTTGGGTACAAAAAGGAGAGCAACCACTAGACTTGCCCCAACAATTCACATTCATGCAAGCTGACCATGTCCAAAGAAGAATCAAGCAACTAGGACAACCTCAACCACAAGGTATTCGACAAATTTGGGTTCCTAAAAAATTAGTTGCAGCTCAACAAGGGAGATTACAATGTGGGTGCCCAAGGAACTCTTACATACAAAAAACCCTAGGCTCTCATTCATGAGAAAAGTCTCAACAAAGAAGCCAACGAGACGCAAGATTCATAACCAAACACAAAGATCAAAAGAACATCGACTCACTCCTTTTGCAATAGTAAGAAGAAAATCATCACGGGAATGGGTTTGGAAGCCAAGAGCACCCATAGATCCAACGGAACCAAAGAACCCACCACAAGGGATACATAATTTCAAGAATCAACCAAATATGAAGAGGTCACAGGTGATATCTAGAGGGCTGAACACTATTCTCAAATGGATTCCTATAGGAAGGAATGATCAGTTTTCATTCAACCATCAAATGATTGCATCATTTTGAGATCCAATGGATATCTCCCCACAAGGATTGCATCAACCTCTACAAGTAAAAACGAAAGCCTTGACATGCAAAAACCATGTGCCTTTGGCATAACCCTGTCTTTTGCACCATTCAGGTCATGCATTTCTAGAGTATGCATTAATATAACGCCACATTACACAGTCGTGCATATACACAATTGAGAATCTTAGGTACATGAGACACATTTGACATATGTAAACTATTTTATTGATACTAACATCTTTCTTCTTGTTTTGTGACATTGTTCCAAAAAAAAGGAGAAAAAAGAAAAGAAAAAAGAAGAAGAAAGAGAAAGAAAAGAAAAGAAAAAAGAAGAAGAAAGAGAAAGCAAAGAAAAGAAAAAGAGAAGAGATATGACCAGACGCTCAAAGAATCTCATCAGTGAATCATCAACAAGGACATCCATCTACAATGAAAGACAATCCAATGGTCAATCACCATTATGGGAGTACAACAGGAAGAAATGAATCTCGATTGACCTTTCACCATGGTAAGAATACCTTACTTCAGCAACACCATAACAATGATAGATTAGGAAACCTCTTCGTCTGCATACCCTTGAGCACTTAGCTCAAGACCCAATTTTTTGCACCATATTTCTTACCATGCATTCCCGAAGTAAGCATGCATAGGGCCACATTCCAAAGCCATGTACAAGGCACATATTTTCTTCAACCCATGCACTAACACACTTACCCATCATTCACTATGGGTTACAAGTATTTGGGATGCAAACTATGACACCCATGTTTGAAAGATCCAGAGGACATCAAGGTTACAACATCAGTACCTATGAAGCAATTCACCGTTGACAGCTGCTCCTAATCAACATTGACAACCTCTTTTGAGTAGCTTGCAACTTTTCGAAGCTCACAAATACACCATCGTGCTCGAATCCAAGGAAGAACTATGTACAAAGGGATCCAAACTTTTGAAGGCTAGCAGAGACATAGTGCAGAACAAGACAATAGAGCCCGCTACATTTGGATGATAAACTGCTCTTACTGATACATGATGGAAACTACTCTCAAAGTACTACATGGAACACCCACTCTGACAAAGGTCTATCAGAGATGATAGACTCAAGAGCTGGGGTGAGTGTTGACACTCAAGGTCAAGCACAAGGCACAAGAATGCATCAAAGAAGTGGATACACAAGAAGAGGGAGCATATAGAGAGCTCCAAAAAGTGCATGTCAAATTTTCAAAAGAAATCCCTATAAAAATAGTGATTTTGATCAATAAAAACCATTTTAAATATCAGTTCACATTTTTGTAACTCCATTTTGTTCAAGCCAAGGAGTCCTCATGCTTGAAGAGTATTAGAAGCATCTATCTACCGATTTTCATAATTTTTAGAATCTGTTTGAGCCCTCAAATAAGCCCTCGAATGAGCTAGAGAGCTCATTTTTTGGGGTTAGCTTCTTAGTAGTCTATGAGAGATTTGAGCCTTTGTTAGAGAGTTCTTGTGAAATCGAAGCCTTTCATTGTTCCTCTCTTTGATCTTGCCTTGTGTGTGTGTGTGTGTGTGTGCATGCATGTATGTGCTTGTCATTCACATTTTCCCACCACAATTGCTCATGATCTTCATATCCTCCT